>OZ010712.1:36513256-36645119 GCA_963932345.1 Ophion ventricosus
ATCACAATTTGGGATAGCACGGTCTTCTATCACAATTTTACATAGCACGTTCTTCTCTCATAATACGAGATAGAACGTTTCTTCTATCACAATTTGAGATAGCACGTTCTTCTATCACATTTGAGATAGCACGTTCTTCTCTCATAATTTGAGATAGCACGTTCTTCTAATCACAGTTTGAGATAGCACGTTCTTCTATCACAATTTGAGATAGCACGTTCTTCTATCACAATTTGGAATAGCACGGTCTTCTATCACAATTTTACATAGCACGTTCTTCTCTCATAATACGATATAGAACGTTCTTCTATCACAATTTGAGATAGCACGTTCTTCTATCACAATTTGACATAGCACGTTCTTCTCTCATAATTTGAGATAGCACATTCTTCTATCACAGTTTGAGATAGCACGTTCTTCTATCACAATTTGAGATAGCACGTTTCTTCTATCACAATTTGAGATAGCACGTTTCTTCTATCACAATTTGAGATAGCACGTTCCTCTATCACAATTTGGGATAGCACGTTCTTCTATCACAATTTGAGATAGCACGTTTCTTCCGTACTGCCGTCGAGTTTGACTACGTTACAATGCCAGTATTTACAAACATCAGAAACATCTCCGACTATTGACATTATTGTATCCGTTGGATAACCTGCGCCGCTGTCACACCAGAAACTATTCGAAGGTCAAGAGAATCATTGATCCGACGTCTTCAAAAATGTGTCGAGGTCAATGGCCATCACTTCGAACATTTGTTACAATAAATTTTCTGCACAAAAAATTCAATTACATTATTCGGATATTCTTATTGTCAATACCATCACGATTTTCCCCGTTTTTACACGTGTATTTTCGTGAAAAATCATTTCAAGCTCATGATGTCATAGGTCGTTGGATTCGTCTGAATATCAGCTACAACGTCTTAATAAAAAAAAAAACATGTTCCCATTTGAAAAAACCATTGATGACCTTGAGAACGCAAAAAACTATGACCTTGACAAAAATTAATTTTTTACCACTGTACCAGCCCTTCGAAATCAATCAACATTTCCTCCTGACATTTTTTTTCGTCACTCTAAAGGCAACGGAGATATTTTTGGCTGGTCACGTTAAATGGTCCACCCTGCATAATCGAAATAGAAGTCCACAGAAGTCCCTTTGTCATTTACTTCTGTGGACTTTAGAAAAAACCTAATAACTTTTCTTGTTGCGGGAAAAAATTATTTTAATTCAGTCTCCCTGGTGAAAATCGGGTTAATTAGGGCGAGAGAGATCGATTTTTTTTTTTTCTTTCGTGAATCTAACTTTTGTTATTATCGATTTTGTTATTATCGATTATCGATCGAAGTGGATTGCGGCAGGCGATAAAGTTTGCTGCGCACTCCGGTGCATCGAGCAATAACCTTCTTATCGATCGCGATCGAACCGGAAGTGCCGAGCGATAACGAAAATCGAGAGATAACGCTTGTTTTTATTTAATCAACGCTTTTGTAATCTCGTTGAATTGATTTATTCGAAAGGATGCGAGTTTTTGGCGTGTCCTGGTCGAATGTCACTTTGCCTTGGAGGAACTCAAGTGGGCGCGGGGGGCGGGAGGGGGGGGGGGGGTGGTTAATTTTGTTCACATCAGGACAATTAATTGTAATTATTACCGTATAAAATGTTAATATCAATGAATATTATTAATATTTACATATTATTGATATATAATATTTTATTTCAGTGAATTTAAATTATTCATAATAATTGCTATTATTATTATGATCCTTATTGTTGCTATTATTGGTAGCAGTAGTTGTTATTATTTCTTTTATTATTATATTTCATGACATATTGCATATATTGTTTTATATATTAAAAATAATATCATTTCACTATTGGCCATTTTGAACAATATTTCAATATTCTAAAAATCGTAAGCACTGCAGGACGTGGCATCAAAGCTAACATTTTTTTTTTGTCCACGTCAATCGAATTGTATAAAAAAATCGTTTATTCCTTCGTTTTTCAGAATTAATAATGATGCGGAAATTAACGAGAGTGAAAAAGAAAAAAAAATCCTCATAACAAGTAGATAAAATATTGGCCCGAAAATTTAATTTCTATTAATTTTCTATACCGTCACAATATAAAAAAAAATTCTTGCAAATAAAAATAAAATATTCTTGCAAGTATATATTCAAATAAAATGCAAATAAAAATAAAATCTTCTTGCAAAGAAATATTCAAATAAAAGGCAAATAAAAATAAAATATTCTTGAAAATAAATATTCAAATAATGCAAATAAAAATAAAAATGCAAATATACACTCAAATAAAATGCAAATAAAAATAAAATATTCTTGTAAATAAATATTCAAATAATGCAAATAAAAATAAACATGCAAATAAGTATTCAAATAAAATGCAAATAAAAATAAAATATCCTTGCAAATAAATATTCAAATAAAATGCAATTAAAAATAAAATATTCTTGCAAATAAATATTCAAATGAAATGCAAATGAAAATAAAATGTTCTTGCAAATAAATATTCAAATAAAATGCAAATAAAAAGAAAATATTCCTGCAAATAAATATTCAAATAAAATGCAAATAAAAATAAAATATTCCTGCAAATAAGTATTCAAATAAAATGCAAATAAAAATAAAATATTCTTGCAAATAAATATTCAAATAAAATGCAAATAAATATAAAATATTCTTGCAAAGAAATATTCAAATAAAATGCAAATAAAAATAAAACATTCTTGCAAAGAAATATTTAAATGAAATGCAAATAAAAATAAAATATTCTTGCAAATAAATATTCAAATAAAATGCCAATAAAAAGAAAATATTCTTGCAAATAAATATTCAAATAAAATGCAAATAAAAATAAAACCTTCATACAAATAAATATTCAAATAATGCAAATAAAAATAAAATATTTTAGCAAATAAATATTCATTTATTTGCAAGAATATTTATGCGGATTTTTTTTTTTCTCAGTGGACTAATGCATTTCTTTCGAAAAATATTCATCAGGAAGGGCTCGCTGATCGTCAAGTATGCAGGATTAATAAAAAATAAACGAGCCTTCGGCGGGTAATGATGCGCGAGATGAAGAATAAGTTGAATTCAGGCATCCTCGAGCACGTGCATCCCGACCTACTCCAACACGATTTTCGAGCGTAAACTTTCCACTCTGGTATCGTTGCTACAAGACTTGAGTATTTGTGGCCACATACAACTCCGTTACTTCGGACGATATTGTTTAGAGTCTGCTTTGTCCCATTGAGATGTGAACAATTGGCCGACGAGTCGATCCAGTGCGATTGTTGGTCGTTTTCATTCTCACAGCCATGCTTTATTAATAAATCATTTTATGTATATTACGTGTTGGAATAATTGTGAATTTATTTTTCGATATACTTATATTTTTATATATCTATGTAGTTGAATATTAATTTATGTTTTTTTTACTACTGCGAGGGATGGTAGAAAAAAAGGATCGATTTTTATTGTTTTTTTTTCTGACGAGAGTATCCGAATGACGAGATTGAAATTTTACACACAAACGAGACATAGTCATGCCAAGTTAGAGTTTGTTTTTTTCGTCAATTGAAAAATATTCATAAACGTTGATGTTATTAGTATTTGAACAAAGTATCCCCGTTGCTGCATGGCCAAAGTGTGCAGCCACTTTTAGCATTCAGAGTCATCTGGAAGTGAAAAAATAGAAATATGTACTAAAATATAAGGTGTAGTAAAAAAGAAATCCATTATTTTTGCATGAAATCGAAGGCTTTATTTAGCATAGTTAGAATTATCCGATTTAGGTCTAATATGCACCGTTTTGATCGATAACTTGTTGCCACTTTGAAGGTAATTTCATTGTGCCTTTCTCATAGAAGCCCTCGTCCCTATTGGCAAAAAAAAAACTGGGTCAGTCGATTTTCACAAGCTTCTCTCGAGGCGAATTTTTCACCAGCAAAATCATTCGCCATAGACAGTAACAGGTGGTAATCACTTGGTGCCAGATCCGGACTATAAGGTGGATGCATAAGAACCTCCCAACCAAGCTCCCGGAGCTTCTGGCGAGTCGCTATCGATGTGTGTGGCCTGGCGTTGTCCCGATGGAACACAATTCCTCTCCTATTGGCCAAAGCTGGCCGCTTCTGGGCGATTGCTTCCTTCGGACGGTCCAATTGTTGACAGTACAGGTCCGAATTAAGAGTTTGGCCGTAGGGGAGCAGCTCATAGTAGATGATTCCCTGCCAATCCCACCAAACACACGGTAAAATCTTCCTGACCGTCAATCCTGGCTTGGCCACCGTTTGAGCCGGCTCACCGCGATTCGACCACGACCGTTTTCGCTTGACGTTGTCGTAAGTGACCCACTTTTCATCACCGGTCACCATCCGCTTCAGAAATGGGTCGATTTTGTTGCGATTCAGCAGCGATTCGCAGATGGAAATTCGGTCCATGAGTTTTTTTTCGCGTTAACTCGTGTGGCACCCATACATCGAGCTTCTTTTTCTATTCAGCCTTATTCAAGTGCTTCCAAACGGTTTTTTGTGCAATGTTTAGCTCCTGGGTAATCGAAACAGTGCTCACATGACGCTCGGACTCGACGATTTCCATTATTTTATCGACATTTTCGACAATTGGCCTACCAGAGCGTGGTGCATCTTTGACATGAAAATTACCGGAACGTAATCGACGAAACCTAAATTGCGCGTGATTGGCTGTTACAGTATCGGGACCATAAACACTATTCACATTTTCAGCGGCCTGGCTTGAGTTTTCGCCTCTATCGAAGAAAAACTGTAAAATATGGCGTATTTTCACTTTGCTGGTGGCCATCTTTGACGCGCGCTCAAAAATTTTTTCCAAAAGATTTTTTTTTTTTTTAATTTACTAAATTAAAAAAAAAATGTATGTACTAAAAAAAATAAAATTAAAAATATGTACAATAATCAAAGTTTCGCATGACCAGATAGATTTTTCAAATTTATGAAAAAAACGAAAATTCCAATCTGTAGAAAAAAGTTCGATTTCCGCCTGAAAAAACCACTTTAATCTTTTCTCATTAAAAAAAGGATAAATATATGACAAAATCATCCGGTCATACGATAAAAAATGTTATAATATTTACAAGAAAGGAATACAATTTTCCATACAAACTTTCACATCCCATTTCATCCTCTTAGGGGTTGATTTTCGAAAAATTCTTTCTTATTGCACCTCTACACCTTCGAAGGAGCATGTCTTCCAAATTGCATGTTTCTATTTTCAGGGGTTTAGCAATGTTTCATGTGTATCGATGTTTCTCAATTTTTCGAACAATTGCTTCGGCGTTGAAAAATCCTTCAATCCTTCCAAAAGCCCTAATAAATTTTATTTCTGAAGTGTCAGAATTGTCTTTAAAAAATCGCTATATACCATTACATCGTCCAGCGACAATTTTCAAGATCCTTCCTCAATCAAACAGCAAAAAAGGCAAAACCTTTGGACATACCCGCCAGAAATACTCTTAGAAATATTCATGAAGTCATTATTTAATGTATATTTAAAAATTCCATTCAAACTCAGTAAACCTCAATATTAGGAATCGGATCTATGTTCCGCGAGGTGTCCTCGCGTGGGCGGGCGTGTACGTGCGTTATGTACAAACGAGTAGACTGGCTACAGACTTGACGATCGATCGAGGTTCCCTCCTCCTCTTTTGCAGGCTCCTGTTTGCAAAGAACACTGACGTCGTCTCTCCCGTTCTCGTCGTATTTATTTCGGAATACCGTCAACCTCTCTCTCTCTCTCTCTCTCTCTCTCTCTCTCTCTCTCTCTCTCTCTCTCTCTCTCTCTCTCTCTCTCTCTCTCTCTCTCTCTCTCTCTCTCTCTCTCTCTCTCTCTCTCTCTCTCTCTCTCTCTCTCTCTCTCTCTCTCTCTCTCTCTCTCTCTCTCTCTCTCCCCCTCGCTTCTTCCCTCCCTCCCTCCCTCCCGCCCGCCCGCGTGCTGCAAACTCGCACGCGTTATAAAAAGTCTTTTTCGTCCTAGTATCATAATGTACTATCATTTCTTAATTAATTTTTTTATTACATCGATTATATATTATATATACTATTATATTTATTATTGTATATGAAGTTTAAATTTCTTCGATAAGAAATGTTCATTTAAAGTTTCATTGATTGATTCCATTTTTTACTCGAAGCTTATATTTCTTTGATATAAAATTATTTCCTTAAATTGGAACATTTATAGAAAAAAAAATATATAAAAAAGGAACGAGGCAAGGAAGTGTTGAAAAGAAAGGAAAAATATGTCCATGTCAATTATGCGCATTATGTTGCGAATTATGAATTATGCAATTTTAAATCAACTTCTCCCTTGTTTGCAATTTCAGGCGGTCATTCTCGTCCGGCCAAACTGATCGCGATCACGCGAGGTCGAAAAATCGGCGACGATACGGTAACGGTTTATTTTTGTTTTTTTTTTTCGTTTATCATTTTCTCTTTGCAATTGCGATCATCAATAAGTGACGAGATATATTTGCTTTCCCACAGATCTTTTTTTTTCGGCATCTGTGTGTTTTTATTTTTATGGTGTGGTGAGAAGAAGAGCTCCACTGGAAACGTCATCGCTTCTCGACCACGTCAATTTTTCCTCTTCCGTGCTCTCTTGCTCTCTCTCTCTCTCTCTCTCTCTCTCTGTCTTTCTCTCTCTCTCTCCCTCTCTCGCTCTCTTTTTCTCTCCCTCTCTTCCATTCGGCCTCTCGTTTTTATCCGATAAAAGCGAAAAAACGCGGAGCGAGAAACTTCCATACTATATTGATGTCCATGACCCTGCGACCAACCAAACCCGCAAATCGATTTTGGCAGAGGAAACGCCCCTCTTCATTTTTCGAAAACCTTCGCAACCTTGGATATATATATATATATATATATATATATATATATTAGATGAAGTGAAAAGTTCTGAGCGTTTTTTCACTTTATTTCGACAATGAAATTAACATAGTTAGGATTATACTATTTAGATCAAATATGCGCCGTTTTGTTCGATAACTTTTGTCCATTTTGAAGGCAATTTCATAATTCCGCGAATGAAGAAGTCCTCGTCCCTGTTGGTAAAAAACTTGACCAACTCATTTTCACAAGCCTCTCTTGAGGCCAGTTTTGTACCATCAAGAAAATTTTGCAAATGCTTGAAAAGGTGATAATCGCTTGATGCCAGGTCTGGACTAGACGGCGGGTGCGATAGAACCTCTCATCCAAGCTCTCGGAGCTTCTGGCGCGTCGTTAAAGATGTGTGCGGCCTGGCGTTGTCTTGATGGAACACAACACCCTTTCTATTGGCCAATTGTGGCCGCTTCTGGTCGATCGCCTGCTTCAATCTGGTCAGTTGTTGACAGTAGAGGTCCGAATTGAGTATTTGGCCCGATGGGAGCAGCTCATAGTGGATGATTCCCTTCCAATCCCACCAAACACACAGCAAAACCTTCTTGGCGATCGGGCTTGGCGATCGTTTGGGCCGGCTCACCGCGATTGGACCACGATCTTTTTCAGCTGTTGTTCTCGTATGTGAACCATTTTTCATCGCCAGTCACCATCCGCTTCAAAAATGGGTCGTTTTCGTTACGTTTCAGCAAAGAATCGCAGGCATCAATTCAGTCCAAAAGGTTCTTTTGCGTCAATGCGTGTGGCACCCATACATCGAGCTTCTTCTTGAGACCAGCCTTATGCAAATGGTTTCAAACAGTTTTCTGGCTAATCTTCAGTTCCTGGGCAATGGAATAAGTGCTCACATGCCGGTCCGACTCGACGATTTCCTTGATTTTATCGACACTTTCGACGTGACAATGCTCCATCGTATACGGCAAAACCGTTGTTCGCGACACGTTGGAAGCACTCAGCTGGGAAGTTCTACCCCATGCGGCTTACTCACCAGACTTGGCTCCTTCCGATTATCACTTGTTTGCATCGATGGGTCACGCACTTGCCGAGCAGCGCTTTGGTTCGTACGAAGATGTGAAAAAATGGCTCGATTAATGGTTCGCAGCAAAAGGGGAAAATTTTTACTGGCGTGGTATTCACAAATTGCCCGATAGATGGGAAAAATGTACAACAAGCGATCGAGCATACTTTGAATAAAGCACTTTTTATCATTCTTCCGAATTTAACGTGTTTTTTTTTTCGAAAAAAAATCCGCATTTCATACTTGTACACCTGGTACACCCCGTATATACAATATATATATATATATATATATATATATATATATATATATATATATATATATATATATATATATATATTGTATATGTGCACACGTAAACGACTTTCTGGCGTTTCTAAATGAGCGCCTCCACACGCACGAAGGTGAAGTACTGAATCGAGTAGGTGTGCGTGAGGCAAGGGTTTATGCAAAGCTTCTTTCTACCGGTCGATACCAGTCGGCCACCCTCGCCGGCTTCATAGCTTTTGCCAACCATTGCGTTTCATCGTTGTCGATGTCGTCGTCACGTCAAAGCTTCCCCGCAACATTTTTCCTTCCTTTCCTTTCCTCACACCTCTTCGCCAACTTCTCACAGCGAAACCCGTGACTCGTAAAACTTGTCGCTTATTCACTCGCCTGTTACTTTCGTTTCGACGCGAGGCCATGTGCGTATCTTCACGTTTGATAAAAAAAAACAAAAAGGAAGTTGCAGCTAGATGGGCAAACCCAAACAAATTCCAACGAATCCAATCAAAGCGAAACGAACCCAAATGGATCTGATCAAAACGACCCAAACCCAAACAAACACGCCAATTACTTTCCCTTCGCCGCGTAGCCACGTCCGTATCTTCGTGTTTCGTAAAAAGGTGCGGCTAGATGAAAAGACAAAAAATGGGGAATACTCTCATTTTGGAGGGGGGGGGGGACGTTTTAGCACAGTCAGGGTTTAACGGAAATAGGGGCGGAGGGGTGGTTATTGATGGAACGCACTATTGCCATTTGTCGATTCAATACTCTTCTTTTTTCTTCTGTTTTTTTTCTTCAGTTTTCTAGAAATCCAATTCGATCAATTTGTTTTTTATTCGAGTTGAATGATATCTTTTTTGTGAACTCGATTAATTTCCTTGGCAATCGAGGTCGATTTATTAGATAAAGTAAAAAGTTCTGAGTGTTTTTTTTCGCTTTATTTCGACGATGAAATTAACATAGTTAGGATTATCCGATTTAGATCAAATATGCGCCGTTTTGTTCGATAACTTTTGTCCATTTTGAAGGCAATTTCATAATTCCGCGATTGAAGAAGTCCTCGTCCCTATTGGTAAAAAACTTGACCAGCTCATTTTCACAAGCCTCTCTTGAGGCCAGTTTTGTACCATCAAGAGAATTTTGCAAATGCTTGAAAAGGTGATAATCGCTTGGTACCAGGTCTGGACTATACGGCGGGTGCGATAGAACCTCCCATCGAAGCTCTCGGAGCTTCTGGCGCGTCGTTAAGGCCGGATCCTGAATTAGAAAGTCCAAAAAATCGATTTTTTTTTAATTGTTTAAATCTATTCTTGATGTATCTAAGAATGTCTAGACAAAGTTTTATAGCCCAATTCGAAATATTTCCAAAGATACAGCACTGAACGTAGTGGAGTGTCGAGCAGGTATACGAGCGCTCGGGCAGTTAGGGCGCCCGTTTTCTCGAGTTTTCGTTTTTACGATTTTTCTAATTTGGCGTATCTGATTACAAAACAACTAGAAGTCCAATCGAAACAAACCAAAGCTTGTTCGCTTCAGTATCGTTTTCTTTTCTATTTGAACTAAAAACATTGTCGAAAGAAAAATTCTTAACAATTTTTTTAGCAAGTTGAAATAATTTTTTTTTCACAAAAAGCACATTTTCTAATTCAAACCCGAAAAAACATGCAAATTTCAAAAAAAATTTCGTTCTTTTTAGTTCATATAGAAGAAAAATATGTCACAATTAAAATGGTTTTTGGTTTTTTTGTTTCAGATGAAAATTACGAGCTCCATTTGTCACGCCGCATGGAAACAGCAGTGGCACGAATGTGCATAAAAATCGGTTGCCTCCTGATATTTTTCTTTAAAAAAAATTGTTTTCTTATGTTCCGACATGTAATAAAATAATCTGAAAATTTCGCTAAATTTGCTTTTTTTTTTACCCGAAAAAAATTCCTCAAAACATCGATTTTTGGAACCGGCTAATTCAGGATCCCGCCTTAAAGATGTGTGCAGCCTGGCGTTGTCTTGATGGAACACAACACCCTTCCTATTGGTCAATTCTGGCAGCTTCTGGTCGATCGCCTGCTTCAATTTGGTCAGTTGTTGACAGTAGATGTCCGAATTGAGTGTTAGGCCCGATGGGAGCAGCTCATAGTGGATGATTCCCTTCCAATCCCACCAAACACACAGCAAAACCTTCTTGGCCGTTAATCCGTGCTTGGCGATCGTTTGGGCCGGCTCACCGCGATTGGACCACGATCTTTTTCGGCTGTTGTTCTCGTATGTGACCCATTTTTCATCGCCAGTCACCATCCGCTTCAAAAATGGCTCGATTTCGTTGCGTATAAGCAAAGAATCGCAGGCATCAATTCGGTCCAAAAGGTTCTTTTGCGTCAATTCGTGTGGCACCCATACATCGAGCTTCTTCTTGAGACCAGCCTTATGCAAATGGTTCCAAACGGTTTTCTGGCTAATCTTCAGTTCCTGGGCAATGGAATAAGTGCTCACATGCCGGTCCGACTCGACGATTTCCATGATTTTATCGACATTTTCGACGATTGGCCTACCAGAGCGTGCCTCATCTTCGACGTCCATATTGCCAGAACGGAATCGTTGGAACCACCGCTTTGCTGTTGCATTCGATACTGTATTGGATCCATAAACAGCACAAATTTTTTTGGCCGCTTGCTCCGCCTTTTCACCTTGGTCGTAGTGCTACTGAAGAATGTATCGAATTTTCTCTTTTTTTACCTCCATTTTGGAACGCTGCAACACACAACTGCCTTCACCAAACACAAAACTGTCAAAGAACTTTTTTTGAAGCGTAACGTCACCTTTAAATCGCCGTATAGTATGACCCGATGCGATGTATACATCGTGAGATATGGCTCACTAAAGACATCTAGCGGAAAACGCTCAGAACTTTTTACTTCACCCAATATTTTCTTTTTTCACGTCAATTTTAGTCAATTTATTGTTTGAATCGAGTTTGAGGATTTTTTTTCTTCATGAAGCTCGATTAATTTATTTTGATAACGAGATCGTTTGTTTTTTACATCAATTTCGATCCATTTTTTTTTTAAATCAAGCTAGAAGATTCTTGTCATGGACCTCGGTTAATTTATTCTCAAATCGACGGCGATTTTGTTCTTAAACATAAATTTTGATAAATTTATTTTCAAATGGAATTCGAGGCCATTTTTTATCCGGCTGAATTAATTTATTCAGAAATAGAGGTCGATTAATTCTTTTTTACATCAATTTCCATTACTTTACTTTAAAATTATGTTCGAAGTTTTTCTTTCCATCTAGCTCGATTAATTTATCAAGAAATCGAGGTCGATTAATTTTTTTTTCACAACAATTTTGTTCAATCGATTTTTTATCATGATTGATGAATTAAAAAAACATTTTATATAGAGTACAATCAATTTATAATTAAATCGACTTCTATTAATTCTTTTTTTTTCATATCTCGTACGATCAATTTATTTCAAAATCGAATTCGACCCATTGATTTTTCCAATTCTTCGAAAGCATCCACCAAATCCCCGATATCCCTAGCGAATATCCTTGGATAAAACGTTTATCCATGTCTAAAAATAATAAAAACGAGAGCACCAGAGCTTTGTCTCGTATAACTGAATAATACCATTCGATCACTCACTTTTTCTCTCCCTTTGGTTTTTTCTCGTTTCCTATTTCCCTCGCCCGTTTGCATCACACCTATCGTTGGCCAATGACATTATTTTAAATGCGGGCTCGTGCGCGCTGGCATAGTGCGAAAGGACACAAAATATCGTACCGTGTAACACATACACACACTGATATATATATATATATACAGGGTGGTCCAAAAGTTGCGAATCAAACGATGTGGATCATCCAAAAGGATAAATCCAACGAAAAGGTTCCAGAAAAATTAATCAACGGGACACACCAAAGTAGACGGCGGAAAAAATTAGTGAATTTTGTGAATTATTATGTCGAATAATCTACAGATATTACACAAAGCGCAACTGTTTCATGGCATTGAAAATGTAATCAGACTTTTCGGGTGATAAAAAAAGGTATACATGCAAATAATATGAGTTGCTCTCCCTCTGTCACTCTCCATCCATCAAACCCAAACAAACCCAAACCCAACCGAACCCAAACAAACCCAAACGAACCTAAACGAACCCAACCGAACCTAAACGAACCCAAACGAACCTAAACGAATACAAACGAACCCGAACAAACCCAAACACAAACAAACCCAAACAAACCTGAATGAAGCTCAACAAACCCAAACAAACCTGAATAAAGCTCAACAAACCTCAACAAACCCAAACAAACCTCAACAAACTCAAACAAATAATATGAGTTGCTCTCCCTCTGTCACTCTCCATCCATCAAACCCAAACAAACCCAAACAAACAAACCCAAACGAACCTAAACGAACCCAAGCAAACCTAAACGAACCCAAACGAATCTAAACGAATACAATCGAACCCAAACAAACCCAAATAAACCCAAACGAACACAAACGAACTCAAACAAACCCAAACGAACCTAAACGAACCCAACCAAACCTAAACGAACCCAAACGAACCTAAACGAATACAAACGAACCCGAACAAACCCAAACACAAACGAACCCAAACAAACCTGAATAAAGCTCAACAAACCCAAACAAACCTGAATAAAGCTCAACAAACCCAAACAAACCTGAATAAAGCTCAACAAACCCAAACAAACCTGAATAAAGCTCAACAAACCCAAACAAACCTGAATAAAGCTCAACAAACCTCAACAAACCTGAATAAAGCTCAACAAACCTCAACAAACCCAAACAAACCTCAACAAACCCAAACAAATAATATGAGTTGCTCTCCCTCTGTCACTCTCCATCCATCAAACCCAAACAAACCCAAACGAACCTAAACGAACCCAACCAAATCTAAACGAACCCAAACGAATCTAAACGAATACAATCGAACCCAAATAAACCCAAACGAACACAAACGAACCCAAACAAGCCCAAACAAACCAAAACAAACCTCAACAAACCCAAACAAACCTCACCAAACCCAAACAAACCTCAACAAACTCAAACAAGCCCAAACAAACCCAAGCGAACCCAAACGAACCCACACGAACCCAAACCCACCAACATTGTAATGTACACACCAAAATTGAACCTTACAACTTCTAACCACAAATCACTCTACATGTAATGCAGCATTTTTCAACAAATCACAGGCATTTAGCATGTCGCAGCTCCCCCTACCCTGCGACAACACTGCGGCAGTGGAGTGGGGGTAGCGTTAGTTTCGTGTGACGTCTCGCTGATTCAGACCCCCTGTATAGGATTTTGAGAAGCGTTTTCAATGCTAAAAAATCGTTAAAAAACGTACTAACATGTATATGAACTTTTTGGTTGGAAATGATCTCGACTATCTCCCCGAATCGTTTGATCCACGACTTTTGGGCCAACCTCTATATACGTACATGAGTACGTAATCCATTTGGGCTCACGAATCCTTGGCCGAAATTCGAGTCTCATCATTTTACCCTCATGCTGGAGGTCCCGCACATACGTTCTCTTGGACACGGGAGAATAAGGGGACGTTATACACACGGAGGGACTTTTGTATATCTCGACGAAGAACTAATGTTAATCGAGGAGACCTTGTAGGCCCTCACATAATTTATTCAACACGTCTAACGAATACTTACGCATGTGCATACACATATTTATTAGTTGGTGTGTGTGTGTGTGTGTGTGTGTTTGTGGGTGTTATAATAATAAACACTTTATTATTCACATAACCGTTGTCACATAAATATTCAATTATTTCCATAATAAAATATTTTTTTTTATCAAGTCAATAAAAGTTATGACATCAATCAAACTATAATAAATTAATAAACCCTATTTTATCGTTTACACATTCTTGAAAAATGTCACACCCCAGTGAATTTTGTCATTGACTATATACGGAAACGCGCAAAGACATATTTTCGAATAATTGATGAAGCCATAGTGAAATGACAATTAGTTGGATTATTAAACACGGCCTACAATTGAATGTGAAATTAGGCCACGTGCGCTCGTTATTCGTCTTGCGAACGATAAAATCATTTTCTTATAATTATGCTCGGACGGGCGGTTGACGTCAT
The DNA here is from genome assembly GCA_963932345.1 of Ophion ventricosus. Lineage (NCBI taxonomy): Eukaryota > Metazoa > Arthropoda > Insecta > Hymenoptera > Ichneumonidae > Ophion > Ophion ventricosus. The sequence goes on from OZ010712.1 coordinate 36,527,635, forward strand.
CGGGCAGTCACGCGTATGACAAAATATTACACTCGCTGCGAAATTTTCGTGTTACAGCTATACAACTTAATGATCCTCGTGTGTCCACCACCGCACGGGGTAAACACAGGTATTAAGGCGCGCAGGTACGTTTAATGATTGATAGGCAGCGGGACTAAAATAAACCGAGAGAGAGAGAGAGAGAGACAGAGGGAGAGAGAGACCTCCTCACATTTTTTCATCACTCTAAAGACAACGGACATATTTGAGGTGGTCACGTTAAATGGTCCACCCTATATATGAGAGACATTCCACGCCATTTCACCTAGCCCTTGACCCCAACCATTTTTTATTTTCCTGATTTTTTTTTTGTGAAATTGTACCCTATGAAAGGAACATCCACACCAATTTTTAGATTTTTATCTCTTCTCTTTTAGGAGTTATAATTTTCCAAAAAATGTCGATTTCGGAAATTTTGAAAACGTTTAAACGCTAAAAACTCTCGAACTAATTGAGATATTGACAAATGTTAATATATATATTTTTATCATTTAAAAGTATACTTTCATGAAAAAATATTTAAAAAATTATCATTTATATTGGACCACGTATTTTTTGCTTTGAAAGTGGAAACTATTTTTTTTAAAGATGATTGACATTTAAAATTTTTTTTCAAATTGTCCAAAATAGAGTGACATATTCTAAGATTTTTAAGACTAGCCTCATCGTCGGCCCATATTTCCTTCTATTTTTTTTTTCGAATAAATCATATTTTTTTTAGAAGATTTTTATCATTTTAATCTCGCAATAATTTTCTCTTTTAATGATTTGAAATTAAAAAAGAAATTAAACGAATTATTAATAGAAGAATTAATAAGTTCTCTTTTAATAATTCGAAATTAAAAAAGAAATTAAAAGAATTATTAATTGAGAAATGAATAAGTTCTTTTTTAATAATTCGAAAAAAAAAATAGAATGAAAAATGAGCCCGCGATAAGACTAGTCTTAAAAATCATAGAATGGGTCACTCTATTTTCGAGAATTTTTTGAAAGACATAAAAAATGGCAATCATCTATAAAAAAAATCCACTTTCGAAGCAAAAAATAGGTGGTCCAATTGATAATGATAAATTATCATGATAATGATAATGACGAAATGAAAAAAAAAGATGTATATATTGACATTTGCCGATATCTTGATTTTTTTCGAGCACCCATGTACGAACTTTTTCGTATTTTATTAAATTTCTCGTACCCAATTTCGGTGAAGAATGCCGGGCCAGGTGCGCGTTCGAACTGCTTGTAACTCGATGACCTGCTGGCTCTCATGCGAGTTTTGCACGTTGCCTCGAAGTACACTGCAGCCTCCCTAATCGGCACGGTGGCAGGATCGGCTCCGCGTCACACTTGCAAACATAGAGGGTTGCGCAGCATCCACTCAAGTCGACTCTGCGCAGCTGGGTTAGCGGATAGCAGTACCCCTCCAAGCCAGCTTTTATTGGCTCTCGTGCTTCGAGCCTGACGCTCTAGGGCTTGGCACTTCTCCCACCATGCGTTGTGCACCAATCGGTTTTCGGCACTTGGTGGGGACTGATTCCGTTTACGTGTGTGCCGATCGGAGAGGTTACAGTATACGTGTTGGATGAGATTCTCGTATCGACGCGGGTTTGTTTTTTAAACCGTGCAAAGTGCACAGCCGCACAAGCACACACACACCCACACACACATACGGGCCAAAGTGACCTACAAAAAACCTGATAGCCCGGTTGGTTTTCCTACTCGAATGACTTTATGTTTTTTGTGGATGCTTGTTTTTTTTTTTTGGTCATTTTTTATTATTTTTTTATTTTACTTTTTCTTTCGCTATCCGAGCCGCCGAGCCTAACTCGTCCCGGTTCATTCCTCCGCGGCCAATTATCGACTTTCTCCCTTGTACGAATTAATGATGGCGGGCTTCCTCGGACCCAAGCCGCTTTTTATTTTTTGTGCAATTTTAATGCGCATAAAAACGTTTCGCGGCATTCGCATCGTTACGATGCGCGTTACGGAAAAGAAAATAAATTGAAAAAAATGAAAGCAGCGAGAGAAAAAAGGGGGTATGTTTTTTTTTAAATTTATTTATTATCTCATGAAATATGCACGTGGTTTCGGTAAATCTGGGACACGAGTGCGAGTTATTTTTTTCCGGTGTGGCCAAACCGGTGAATTTCATTTGTTCCTCGAGACTTCACGTTTTTTCGTGTAATATTGTTTTTTTTTTATATTATTTTTATATTATTTATATTGATTTTATATTTATTTATTTTATTTACATTTGTATTATATATATTTATATTTATTATTTTATTTAATATTCATACGTTTTTTCATATATTAATATTGAAATTATAGTAATGTAGTAATATATGAATGTAGTAATGATAATTACGGAAAACGTCCAAGGGAAGTTGAATTTTTGACCAGTTGAATTTTTTCATTCAGGATACACTGGAATTTATAAAGATTTTTCCGCAATGTTCGGAAGGTCAAACCGTTCGTAAGAGAATTTCGGAGCACGCGACGTAACTCGAGAACTACGAGCCTCATGAAAAAACGTCAAAGAGGAAAACAAGTCATGTTTTTTTCATTCTGGATAGAGTGGAATTTTAAAAGATTTTTTTTTCACAACTTTCGGAAGGTTCAACCGTATGCAGGGAATTTTTGGAGCACGCGCCTTAACGCTAGAACTATGGGGCTTACGGCAAAATGCCCAAGAGGAAAACCCGTTGTGTTTTTTCATTCTGAATGAATTCAAATTTTTTGAGAATTTTCCACAAGGTTCGGAAAATTCAACCGTTCGCAGGGGATTTTCGGAGCATGCGCCGTAACTGGAGAACTATGGGGTTTACAGCAAAATGCCCAAGAGGAACACCCGTTGTGTTTATTCATTCTGGATACATTGGAATTTTTTGAGAATTTTCCGCAAGGTTCGGAAAGTTCAACCGTTCGCAGGGGATTTTCGGAGCATGCGCCGTAACTCGAGAACTATGGGGTTTACAGCAAAATGCCCAAGAGGAAGACAAGTCGTGTTTTCTCATTCTGGATACACTGGAATTTTTCGCGATTTTTCCGCAAGTTCGCAATGTTCAACAGTTTAGAAGGGATTTTCGGAGCATGCGCCGTAACTCGAGAACTATGGGGTTTACAGGAAAACACCCAAGAGGAAAATCCGTTGTGTTTTTTCATTCTGGATACATTGAATTTTTTTGAGAATTTTCCGCAGGTTTCGGAAAGTTCAACCGTTCGCAGGGGATTTTCGGAGCATGCGCCGTAACTCGAGAACTATGGGGTTTACAGCAAAATGCCCAGGAGGAAGACAAGTCGTGTTTTCTCATTCTGGATACACTGGAATTTTTCGCGATTTGACCGCAAGTTCGCAATGTTCAACAGTTTAGAAGTGATTTTCGGAGCATGCGCCCTGACTCGAGAACTATGGGATTTACAGCAAAACACCCAAGAGGAAAACCCGTTGTGTTTTTTCATTCTGGATACATTGGAATTTTTTGAGAATTTTCCGCACGGTTCGGAAAGTTCAACTGTTCGCGGGGAATTTTCAGAGCACGCACCGTAACTCGAGAACTATGAGGCTTACGACAAAACGTCAAAGAGGAAGATAAGTCGTGTTTTTTCATTCTGAATACACTGGAATTTTTCGCGATTTTTCCGCAAGTTTGCAATGTTCAACACTTTTGAAGGGATTTTCGGAGCATGCGCCGTAACTCGAGAACTATGGGGTTTACAGCAAAATATCCAAGAGGAAAACGCGTTGTGTTTTTTTATTCTGGATACATTGAAATTTTTTGAGAATTTTCTGCAAGCTTCGGAAAGTTCAATCGTTCGCAGGGGATTTTCGGAGCACGCACCGTAACTCGAGAACTATGAGGCTTACGGCAAAACGTCAAAGAGGAAGAGAAGTCGTGTTTTCTCATTCTGGATACACTGGATTTTTTCGAGATTTTTCCGCAATTTTGCAATGTTCAACACTTTTGAAGGGATTTTCGGAGCATGCGCCGTAACTCGAGAACTATGGGGTTTACAGCAAAACACCCAAGAGGAAAACCCGTTGTGTTTTTTCATTCCGGTCACATGTAAATTTTTTGAGAATTTTCCGCAAGGTTCGGAACATTCAACCGTTCGCCGATGATTTTTCGAGCACGCGCCGCTTTTTTAAAGCTTGTCAATTCCTTTATTTTCAAAATTTCAAAAAAGTATATACATATGCATATATACAATGCACATATACACATACACAAAAATAAAGAGCGAATGTGCAATTTTTTGTTTTCGTTGAAGAAAAAAAACACGACAACATGCAAATGCGTTGCACTCCGAACGTTGAACGTGGACGAGAAAATGACGCGTGCCTGTGAGCCGATAAAAAATACCCAGTAAATACGTCGTCGTCGTCGAGATCGTTTCATAACGTCATCGAACGAACGAAATGTCAGGGTTGAGTTCGTCGCGCAATGACCTGATTGTTGTGGCCATCGCGCTGTTAATGATACCTTTATTCATCGCTGTTCCATTCAGCACGATGTCGAACCTTCCCACACACTTGTGCACAATTTTACCGCGTGCGTCCTTTTGTCTCGTGCGACGAATATATTCGCACGCGACAAATTCTGTCCCGACAGGCTGACACAATTTTTCACGTCCTCAAGGTAACGTCGAAAACCGGAAATGCCGATTAAAAGACATTCCTAACCCAAACAAACTCCAAAAGCCGAAATGGCGATCGAAATACGTCCTTAACCTAAAAAAAAACCCAAAAACGAAAATGGCGACCGAAAGACGTCCTTAAGGCCTTAGGCCTTAGGCCACTCTGGAGACCAAAAACGGGCATATTTTGTGATTTTTTTTTCAGCGTAAACATTAAATAAATCGGAATTACAAAATAGGGGTTTGATTATACACGTAGTTGGCTGTACAAAATTATTTTTTCACAGCGATACGTGTCAAAATGGCGACTGTGCTGCATTTTTCCGATGACGCCTTTATTTCTGGAAGATCAACGGCCGGATCAACAGCTCCTATAATTTTTCAGTTGTGATGAGACACTAAAGTTTTTTTCGATTATATAAGGTGTAGTAAAAAGAAATCCATTATTTTTGCATGAAATTGAAGGCTTTATTTAGCATAGTTTGAATGATCCGATTTAGGTGTAATATGCACCGTTTTGATCGATAACTTGTTGCCACTTTGAAGGTAATTTCATTATGCCTTTCTCATAGAAACCCTCGTCCCTATTGGCAAAAAAACTGGGACCGTCGATTTTCCCAAGCTTCTCTTGAGGCGAATTTTTCACCAGCAAAATCATTCGCCATAGACAGGAACAGGTGGTAATGACTTGGTGCCAGATCCGGACTATAAGGTGGATGCATAAGAACCTCCCAACCAAGCTCCCGGAGCTTCTGGCGAGTGACTATCGATGTGTGTGGCCTGGCGTTGTCCCGATGGAACACAATTCCTCTCCTATTGGCCAAAGCTGGCCGCTTCTGGGCGATTGCATCCTTCAGACGGTCCAATTGTTGACAGTGCAGGTCCGAATTAAGAGTTTGGCCGTAGGGGAGCAGCTCATAGTAGATGATTCCCTGCCAATCCCACCAAACACACAGTAAAATCTTCCTGACCGTCAATCCTGGCTTGGCCACCATTTGCGCCGGCTCACCGCGATTCGACCACGACCGTTTTCGCTTGACGTTGTCGTAAGTGACCCACTTTTCATCACCGGTCACCATCCGCTTCAGAAATGGGTCGATTTTGTTGCGATTCAGCAGCGATTCGCAGATGGAAATTCGGTCCATGAGGTTTTTTTTGCGTTAACTCGTGTGGCACCCATACATCGAGCTTCTTTTTGTATCCAGTCTTATTCAAGTGGTTCCAAAACGGTTGTTTGTTCAATGTTTAGCTCCTGGGTAATCGAAACAGTGCTTACATGACGCTCGGACTCGACGATTTCCATTATTTTATCGACATTTTCGACAATTGGCCTTCCAGAGCGTGGTGCATCTTTGACATGAAAATTACCGGAACGGAATCGACGAAACCAAAATTGCGCGTCATTGGCTGTTACAGTATCAAGACCATAAACGCTATTCACATTTTCAGCCGTCTGGCTTGCGTTTTCGCCTTTATCGAAGAAAAACTGTAAAATATGGCGTATTTTCACTTTGCTGGTGGGCATCTTTGACGCGCGCTCAAAAAATATTGAGTCAAGCAATCACAAAACTGTCTAAGATGTTTATTTTAGTACGAAATCTTATCTTTCTAACGCCATCTAGCGTAACCCGATCGCACTTATACAACGCGAGATACAGATTACTAAAGCCATCTATTGCAAAAATAATGGATTTCTTTTTACTACACCTAATATATAAGAATAGCTATAGAATACGAAAGTTTTTTTTTGATATATTGTTTTTTGTCAAAACGCGCCACGTGTATTCATCTCAAAGAACTGAAATGGTACGTTATGATACGAGGACGAAAAAACCCTTTTTTAACGAGTGTAGGTTTGCAGCACGAGCCGAAAGCGAGCGTTGCAAACCCATACTCGTTAGAAAAAGTTTTTTCGTCGAGGATTATATGAAATTTTATTTTACGCAGTATGAAAATGGGGGTTTTACCGCACGTAAAGCGTGCGTAAAACGTTCATTATCGTACCGAGTCGAATAAAACGTCCATTATCGTACCGAGTCGAATAAAACGTCCATTATCGTACCGAGTCGAATAAAACGTCCATTATCGTACCGAGACGAATAAAACGTCCATTATCGTACCGAGTCGAATAAAACGTCCATTATCGTACCGAGTCGAAAAAAACGTCCATTATCGTACCGAGTGAAATAAAAGGATTTGTTCCTTTTCTCCACATATTCGTTTTTCAAGTTTCCTTCGTATCTTCGTGAAATTTCATTTCCAAATTCAGTGCAATTTCGAAATCAAAGAGATCGCTCGAAAAATTCGTTCCAAAGTTCTCGAACATAATTCTAAAAAATTGCCAACACCATATACGAATAATAGTGAAAAATTCCTCTTACTTTCGAAATGCTTTTTTTTCTTTTTCGCGCCCGTCGTACTTTCCGGCGTTAAAAATTACGGCTCGGTTGCATAGCCCGACAAGAATAGACATTTTTGTGACAAATGAGATTCTCGTGGCTCGAGACGAGAAAGATAATTTTACGCATCGCTGTTTATTGTCGTTATTCCGCGCTCTGTTCTATATGCAAACGTAAGCGAGCTCGAGATCGTTATAAATAAATTCTCGTCGAACGAGGAAAAAAAAAAAACAAGCTTCACCTTTGCCATTGCGTTTTGGCATTGCGGAAGGTCGTACGCACGTCTTTGTACGGCGGAATAACGATTGAGGCCTTAGGCCACTCTAGGATTTTCCAAAAATCGTTTTTTTTTTGTTAAAAATGTACCTTAGTACCTATAAAATTATATTCCAAAAGATTATGGATGTGAAAAATCTCTAAGTACTCGATTTTCGAATTCTAGCGCAACCCCTCTTCATTCGTCTCGTGACTTTCTACTAACGTTAAGGCCGGATCCTGAATTCGAAAGTCCAAAAAATCGATTTTTTTTTATTGTTTAAATCTATTCCTGATGTATCTAAGAATGTCTAGACAAAGTTTTGTAGCTCAATTCGAAATATTTCCAAAGATGCAGCACTGAACGTAGTGGAGTGTCGAGCAGGTATACGGGCGCTCCCTTCCCTCGGGAGCCCGTTTTCTCGAGTTTTCGTTTTTACGATTTTTCTAATTTGGCGTAGCTGATTACAAAAAAACTAGAAGTCCAATCGAAACAAACCAAAGCTTGTTCGCTTCGGTATCGTTTTCTTTTCTATTTGAACTAAAAACATTGTCGAAAAAAAAATTCTTAACAATTTTTTTAGCAAGTTGAAATAATTTTTTTTTTCACAAAAAGAACATTTTCTACTTCAAACCCGAAAAAACATTCAAATTTCAAAATTTGTTTAATTTTTTTTAGTTCATATAGAAGAAAAATATATCACAATTAAAATGGTTTTTGGTTTTTTTGTTTCAGATGAAAATTACGAGCTCCATTTGTCACGCCGCATGGAAACAGCAGTGGCACGAATGTGCATAAAAATCGGTTGCCTGTTGATATTTTTCTTTAAAAAAAATTGTTTTCTTATGTTCAGACATGTAATAAAATAATCTGAAAATTTCGCTAAACTTGCTTTTTTTTTTACCCGAAAAAAATTCCTCAAAATATCGATTTTTCGAACCGGCTAATTCAGGATCCCGCCTTAAACGCGTTTATCGCAAAACTACATTTTTCAAGTCGGCCGGACTCGTAACTCGAATAAATTTCAACCGATTCACTGGAAAATTTTAACTATATATTTAGAATTACATTTTCCGAGGCACTACGTAAGATTGTTTTTTTTTTATTATTCAGAGTACAAATAAGTCGTCGCCGTTTGACAAAAGATGGGCCGACCAGGAGGTTATGGTTGAAATTGTCAGATGTAAAACGTCATATCGTACCCGAGTCGAAAAATAAAAGTCTTATTTTCCGGCGTGTTTTCGGTCTAGACCGAATTCACGTGGAAAACCGGCCGGAATAGCGAACCATTCCGGCCAGGCTTTGCAGGCCGAAAGCACGCCTGAACTCTGGATTTCGGTTTCTCCGTCAGCCTGCTTTCTCGGGTCGAAAACACGCTGAAACTTACGATTACGGCCTCTTCATCAACCCGCTTGCTCGGGCCGAAAACACGCAGAAATCTGGAATTTCGGTCTCCCCATCGAGTATCAATATTTGTTAATATAATGAGTGATAATTAGTGCAATTCGATCTTGCTTCCTCTTAAATCTCTACGATAACAAAGAAGATCCTTTTCACCGTGTTCTTTTTTTTTATTCAAAATAATGAATTTATACAGAGCCTTGAGTAAATTAGTTGGGAGTTAAAGTGATGTAAAATTAGGAGTTAAAGTGATGTAAAATTTCAGCTTTGATTAGCTGAATTCTGCCAATTGTTGAACTGTTCTTGTGAGTTCGATTGATAATGAGGAGCCTGTAACCTGCGACGTCGATCAGTAGACCGAAAAAATGAGTATCGGCATATTTTCGGCCTGAGCAGAACGCTGACTGATGTAAACTGAAATCCCAAGTTTCGGCGTACTTTCAGCCTGCAACCCGTTAGGACGATCAACACGCCGGAACTAAGTTCCGGCGTTTTTTTTTCCGGCGCATTTTCGGTACGTTCCGGTTTATAAGTCGCCTGAATTATTACGATTTTAAAAGATTCGCCGTTTTTTCGGTCTAAGTCGCCGACCGTAGGCCAACTTTTACAATTTCGGCCGAATCGAATAAAGTTTTCGGCCTTAGTTTTCGACTCGGGTTTCACGGAGAGAATGAAAAAGTAATTTTTTTCGTGAATTTCACGGTAAAAATTACCATGATATATTTCAATGTGGTGACAAGTGAGAAAAGCATAATAATTCGTATGCGACAAGTTTTTTTTTTTCAACTCACGTTACAGAAAATTTCAAATACGTAGCTAAAATTTTATTGTACAAGAAGGGTAGCGCGCACGATAATTTTTTTCCCGAGAGCACGATACATTTTCCTATAACACTCATTAAATTTTATAATAAATCTTAAAATAACTGTTATAAAGACGATACTTTTTTATAGATATTTTTGAAAGGCATAAAATAATAAAATGCACAGTAAAATTTCGCTGATATTATACATTTTTTAAATTAAAGTTTTGCGTATTTTGTTACACATGAAAATTTACTAGAAAATCTGGTAAAATTTTCTATCTGAAGAAGAAATTTTATTTTATTTTCGTGAATATCTGTGTTTTACTCAGTAATAATAAACCAAGTTTCAGGCTTGTCATCTGGTTACCGTTACTGCACGGTAATTTTTAACATTTAATTCTCTCCGTGTAAGGTTGAAAATCTGGCAAGACCATAACCTTGAAATATTAGCGATTTTGTATCAGCATGACATAATTTTTTTCGTGCGAAAATGTCGAGTTTTGTGTCGAATAAGCGTCATTTGCGGGAACTTTTGATTTACTTCTTTAATTTGAAGAAATCTGCAGTTGAGGCGCATCCATTGCTTGTAGAAGCATATGGCGAGGCTGCTTTAAGTGAGAGAAATTGTCGTGAGTGGTTTTGAAAAGTTTAAGAACGGTGAGTTTGACGTCGAAGACAAAGAACGTAGCGGAAGGCCGAAAGTTTACGAAGACGCGGAATTTGAAGCATTATTGGAGGGAGATTCGTGCCAAACGCAAGAAGAACTTGCACTTACATTAGGAGTGACTCAACGAGCAATTTCACATCGTTTAAAATCGTTGGGAATGATTGAAAAGCAAGGAAATTGGATTCCATATGAACTGAAGCCGAGAAACGTTGAACGCCGATTTTGCACATGTGAAATGCTGCTTGCCAGGCATAAGCGAAAGGCTTTTTTTGCATCGTACAGTCACTGGTGATGAAAAATGGATCCACTGCGATAACCCAAAGAAGAGGAAATCATGGGGACCACCTAGCCATGCTTCAACATCGACAGGCAAGCCGAATATTCATGGAAAAAAAAAACTCATGTTGTGTATTTGGTGGTATCAGCTTGGTGTCGTGTATTATGAGTTGCTCAAACCGAACGAAAGCATTACCGGGGCTCTCTACCGAACACAATTGATGAGATTGAGCCGAGTACTCGAGGAAAAACGCGCCCACTACTACTCCAGACACGACAAAATTATTCTCCTGCATGACAATGCTCGTCCACGTGTTGCGGCGCCGGTAAAAACCTACTTGGAAACACTCAATTGGGAAGTTTTACCCCACCCGCCGTATTCACCAGACATTGCTCCCTCTGACTATCATTTATTTCGATCGATGACGCCACGGCCTGTCTGAGCAGCACTTCACATCATATGAAGATACGAAAAATTGGGTCGATTTGTGGATAGCCTCAAAAGATGAAGCGTTCTTCCGACGCGGTATCCATATGCTGGCAGAAAGATGGCAAAAAGTAGTGGCTAGCGATGGACGATACTTTGAATAAAACATAAATTACCGTTCTTTCACAATAAATGCCTAATTTTTGATAAAAAAAAAAAGCGGCGAAGACTTATTTGTACTCCCAATATATTGCATAGTTCCTTTTTTATAAACAATTTTCTGACGATTTTCTCATGGCATTTTATACTTTTTGTTTTAGAAATGCGTCATTTTGACAAAAAAACAATATAAACAAGCATATATTCTCTATTTTTTTTTAAATATGATATATAAATTATTCTATTTAAAATGTTAAGCACATAAAAGAGCAACATTTCAACAATAATTTTTAAAAAATTCATCCAAAAATTTGGGAAATTCAGCCGGTGGGACCTGGTTTCCGGGAACCCCTAAAAAAAAAAGTGTCCTCGTAGTGGTCAGGATAACTCATGATAGCTTTGTCTGAAATTTAAAAAACCAATTTTTTTCTGTTAGTAGATAAGTATAGCTCGTGATTGAACGAAGGATATTTTTCAAAAAATTGAATTTTTGGCAAAGTTGTATGGAAAATAGTTCAATTTTTGATACACGGAGAGAGTTAAATGTTAAAAATTACCGTGCAGTAACGGTAACCAGATGACAACCCTGAAACTTCGCTTATTATTACTGAGTAAGACACAGATTTTCACGAAAATAAAATAAAATTTCTTCTTCAGATAGAACATTTTACCGGATTTTCTACTAAATTTTCATGTGTAACAAAATACGCAAAACTTACATTTAAAAAATATATAATATCAGCGAAATTTTACTGTGCATTTTATTATTTTATGCCTTTCAAAAATGTCTATAAAAAACGTATCGTCTTTATAACAGTTATTTTAAGATTTATCATAAAATTTAATGAGTGTTATAGGAAAATGTATTGTGCTCTCGGTAAAAATTATCGTGCGCTCTACCCTTCTTGTATAGTAAAATTTTAGCTACGTATTTGAAATTTTTTGTAAAGTGAGTTAAAAAAAAAACTTGTCGCATACGAATTATTGTGCTTTTCTCACTTGTCACCACATTGAAATATATCACGGTAATTTTTACCGTGAAATTCACGACAAAAATTACTTTTTAATTCTCTCCGTGTACAATTTACACTACGTATAGCCTTGTAAAATTAGTTGTAATCGAAAAAAAAAAACCTTCGTTCAATCACTAGTCAATGCTATTTTGAAGAAGTGTGCAAAGTTTTTAATATCGGTGCACTAGACTAGACGGCGCCGCTATCACACCACCAACTATTCGAAGGTCAAGAGAATCATTCATCCGACGTTTTCAAAAACGTGTCAAGATTAATAGCCATCACTTCGAACATTTGTTACAATAAATTTTCTGCACAAAAAATTCAATTATCTTATTCGTATATTCTTATTGTCAATACCATCAGGATTTCCCATTTTTACACGTGTATTTTGGTGAAAAATCATTTCGAGCTTTCATAGGTCGTTGGATTCGTCTGAATATCAGCTACAACGTCTTAATGAAAAAAAAAACATGTTCCCGTTTGAAAAACCATTGATGACCTTGAGAACGCAAAAACTATGACCTTGACAAAAATGAATTTTTCACCACTGTATCAGCTCTTCGAAATCAATCAACATTTCCTCCTGACATTTTTTTCGTCACTCTAAAGGCAACGGAGATATTTGGGGTGGTCACGTTAAATGGTCCACCCTGTATACATACAGATATCCACACACACACATATACATATATATATAAAATAAATACCAATATGTTGCCGTAACGGTGCAACACGTCTAGAACACGATCGTGCATAAACACATCGTTGTCGGGCTACAAAGTGCGAGCCCACCTGTTCGCAGAAAGGAAAAGCGTGAGCGAACGAACGATATCCGTGTGGCTATGCGCATCTATATATATACAAATATATATATATATATATATATAATTATATTTATATATATATAATTAATATAAATATTCGTATTAATTATTATATTTCATATAATTATATTATTATATTAATATATAACTATATTGTATATTAATATTAATATTATTATAAAATAGAATTATATTCAATATACAGGGTGTCCATTTTATCTCTGTCACCCGAAATAACTCGGTAATTATCGACGTCACGAAAAAATGTTCCAGACAAAAGTTGTACGGTGTGAAGGGGGCCATCAAACGCGACCATTTTTTTTTATTTCGGTAGAGGCGCCGACGCACAGTGAAGGTCACCTCCACTTTTTTTAAGGGAATGGTACATTTTTTTTTCAACCATCTTGTGGAGCACCTCAAGCCGCATAAAAAACATTTGGGGGTCAAAATCGTTCAAGGTCATTCAAGGTCAGTATCGATGATACAAATCTAAATATCTCGAATCACTGCCAAATATTTAGTAGTGATCCGAGATATTTAGATTCGTTTTTCATTTTAATAGGTGTTCGAAATTCGCTTGAAATCAGAGATATCGGAGTTCGTAGTCATCGACAACACTTCGAATACCTTCTGTTTGTTTACCGACTCGCGTTAATCTGTATCGTATGTAGCTCAATCGAGGTTGTCGTTCAGTTTGATTTCGTATTTGGATAAGAGCTATTCATAATTTGAAAGTGTACCGGCAATTCGAAAAAGTGGACATGATACTGTGTTAAGGTGAACCAAGAAAAAAATTCCACAAGAGCGCGTTTGTTGGATGCTGAGCAATACACGGATCATCAATGCGTGTGACAGCATCACTCCGGAAAGCATTCTACGATCGAAACAGTATCCGACTGTCCGACTGCAAAAATGTTTGGAGGCTGGTGGAGGTCACTTTGAACATCTATTGAAATAAAATATAAATTTGAAAATATTTTTGGTATCGATCCGATTTTCATCGATACTGACCTTGAATGACCTTGAACGATTTTGAGCTCAAAATGTTTTTTATGCGGCTTGAGGTGCTCCACAAGATGGTTGAAAAAAAAATGTATCATTCCCTTTAAAAAAGTGGAGGTGACCTTCACTGTGCGTCAGCGCCTCCACCGAAATAAAAAAAAAAAATGGTCGCATTCGATAGCCCCCTTCACACCGTACAACTTTTGTCTGGAACATTTTTTTGTGACGTCGATAATTACCGAGTTATTTCGGGTGGCAGAGATAAAATGGACACCCTGTATATAATTAATATAAATATTCGTATTAATTATTATATTTCATATAATTATATTATTATATTAATATATAACTATATTGTATATTAATATTAATATTATTATAAAATAGAATTATATTCAATATATAAGCAGCCCACGCAACGCGTCGCCGTCGGTGGAAGCTCCGTATACGCGTATTTTCGCAAGTAGACGGAACGAGAGCTCCACGAGGTCCGTCGCGGAATGAACAGACGTACGCGAGTACAGCGGTCCCCGCCGGAAAATTGCAATGTCCAGCAATCGTGCGAGCGACGAGCCAAGAAACGAGGGACACCGGTTCAAGGCCTCCCATATATATATATATATATATATATATATGTGTGTGTGTGTGCGTGTATACATATATAATACAGTAAAACCTCGATTAACCGGACAGGCTGCGACCGAAGCGTCCACCAGTGTTGCCAGATTAGGGATTTTCTCCCTAGATTTAGGGTGTTTTCAACTAGTATAGGGTAAAAACAGGGAGAACATTTTGTTAGGGATTTTTTAAGGGTTTTTTCATGATTAAAAAATGTTAACCTTTGTCTGTTTTAAATTGCATAATCAACCAATTGAAGGGCAAAAAACGAACTCCATGACGCTGCCACAATTATACATTGCACTGATTGCAACTGTTGTACACTGCACGTCGATATTTTATTTAATAATTCCATATACTACAACATTTAGGATTTTTTTACATTTAAACTATCATATATATTTTATAATGTAGGAGACTAGAAAAGTGCTTTAGAATATTTGTGTTGTTCTCTCTCTCTCTCTCTCTCTCTCTCTCTCTCTCTCTCTCTGGCCTCTTTCTTAGTTCCGTGATTATTCGGATTCATCCGGACATAAGTTGTTCACCACCATGACATCGTCATCCGCCACCGTGCTGTACACCGTTTAGGGTTTTTTTTAGGAAGATACGAAATTTATCTAGGGATGGGACATATCGACTATCTGGCAACACTGGCGTCCACGGATAATCGAAAACCACGGATAATCGGAATTTATATACACTGTAACCTCTTCGAACGGTACCTCCATACATGAAATGAGTCCCCCCCCCCCCTCCGCCGCCAGGTCCCGAATATCGTTCGGTGTAGCTAGACAACAAGAGTGGAATTGGAGGGGTACTGCTATCCGCTATTGGAAACGTTCGTGCAATACTTTTATTTTATTTGACTCCACTTCATGGACGAGCGACTGGGTAAATCATCTCCTTGATATTCAATGACTCCCAGAATGTCAACAAGTCACGGTCTCCGATCAAATTGGTCATGAGATATCTTCTATAAAGTTAACTTCTATAAAGTTAATCGAGCTTTTACGTTGGGTGAAGTAAAAAGTTCTGAGCGTTTTCCTCTAGATGTCTTTAGTGAGCCATATCTCACGATGTATACGTCGCATCGGGTCATACTATACAGCGATTTGAAGGTGACATTACGCTTCAAAAAAAGTTCTTTGACAGTTTTGTGTTTGGTGAAGACAGTTGTGTGTTAAAGCGTTCCAAAATGGAGGTAAAAAAAAGAGAAAATTCGATACATTCTTCAGTACCACTACGACCAAGGTTAAAAGGCGGAGCCGGCGGCCAAAAAAAAATTGTGCTGTTTATGGAGCCAATACAGTATCGAATGCAACGGCAAAGCGGTGGTCCCAACGATACCGTTCTGGTAATATGGACGTCGAAGATGAGGCACGCTCTGGTAGACCAATCGTCGAGAATGTCGACAAAATCATGGAAATCGTCGAGTCGAACCGGCATGTGAGCACTTATTCCATTGCCCAGGAACTGAAGATTAGCCAGAAAACCGTTTGGAAGCATTTGCATAAGGCTGGTCTCAAGAAGAAGCTCGATGTATGGGTGCCACACGAATTGACGCAAATGAACCTTTTGGACCGAATTGATGCCTGCGATTTCTTTGCTGAAACGTAACGTAATCGAGCCATTTTTGAAGCGGATGGTGACTGGCGATGAAAAATGGTTCACATACGAGAACAACAGCCGAAAAAGATCGTGGTCCAATCGCGGTGAGCCGGCCCAAACGATCGCCAAGCCCGGATTAACGGCCAAGAAGGTTTTGCTGTGTGTGTTGGTGGGATTGGAAGGGAATCATCCACTATGAGCTGCTCCCATCGGGCCAAACACTCAATTCGGACCTCTACTGTCAACAACTGACCAGATTGAAGCAGGCGATCGACCAGAAGCGGCCAGAATTGGCCAATAGGAAGGGTGCTGTGTTCCATCAAGACAACGCCAGGCCGCACACATCTTTAACGACGCGCCAGAAGCTCCGAGAGCTTGGATGGAAGGTTCTATCGCACCCGCCGTATGGTCCAGACCTGTCACCAAGCGATTATCACCTTTTCAAGCATTTGCAAAATTTTCTTGATGGTACAAAACTGGCCTCAAGAGAGGCTTGTGAAAACGTGCTGGTCAAGTTCTTTACCAATAGGGACGAGGACTTCTTCAATCGCGGAATTATGAAATTGCCTTCAAAATGGACAAACCCGAGTAGAAATATTATCAGGCTGGCCTGATATTTGATCCGGACCTGATCAAGTTGTAGTACGGAGGCCTTATTTAAGGCATGCCTTAATTTGCCTGATCCGGCTGGTGTCTTGCCATAGTCAGGCAACTGGGTGTACGTTCTCCTCCAGTTGCCTGATCCGGCTAGATTCTGGCGCTAGTCAAGCAACCGGACTTACGGCTGATTGATTAGCGCCGTAATCGCGGGATTATGAAATTACCTTCAAAATGGACAAAAGTTATCGAACAAAACGGCGCATATTTGATCCAAATCGGATAATTCTCACTATGTTAATTTCATCGTCGAAATAAAGCGAAAAAACGCTCAGAACTTTTTACTTCATCTAATATATATATATATGCATACATACACACACCGAGCGTGGATATTTTCGTCACATGTGCACCACGTCAGCGAAATGCGGCTCCGGATGGAGGAAAAGAATGAGACGGCGCTGAGGGGCGAGAGAGAAGGAGGAAGATAAATGGACGCCATATTGAATAAGCAAGCTTTGTACATTGCACCGGCTACGTAAATATATATATATATATATATATATATATACTGGCTGGTCCAAAAGTCGTGGATCAAACGAAGTGGGGAGATAGTCAAGATCAATGTTACCAAAGCTATGATTTTTTTGCACTATTTTTAAAAAATCGCTTGCAAGCTGTACAAAAAAATTAATTAAAGAAAAACTCCTCACCATATGCGGATTATTATTTTTTTTTAAATATAGCCGGATGATGTGGCTTTCCCATGAAAATTCAGTCTTCATAAATGTCATGATAAGTTCTTAGAATAAAATAAATTTGTAATCATTTTATGGATCATAATTTTTTTCCCCTGCGTTTGAAAGCATCAACTTTATTGATTGAAAAAAAAAGTTCTACCGAAACGTCTCTCTGTATTGGGAAAATTGGTCCACCTTATCAGGATTATAAAAAGGTCCAAATTATAGCCCTAAACCTCCGAAAAAAAATGCATATGAGGTATTTATTCGATAGATGGTGAGTTTTCATAAAATATATCATTAAAAGGCAAAATTATGCATTTTTATACATTTATTACGTGAACAAAAAAAAAATTACAGATATTACACAAAGTGCAGCTATTTCATGGCATTGAAAATGTAATCAGACTTTTCGGGTGAAAGAGTCGCAATCTTTTATTAGATTAAAAGCATTCAAAAGATTAAAAATATTTGAAAGATTAAAAAGATCTTTTATCAAACCTTGTAATCTTTTATTGTAATCTTTTGTCAAACCTTAATGGTTCAAAATTGAATATATATCAATGGTTTTTGATGGGCAAGATGAGTTTTTTTTTTCTCAACGTTCACAAAGGTTAACCTTACGTTAATCCGTCGTCAGAAATGATTTATCTTCCTGCTAAATAGCAACAAAAAAAAATACATCACCCGTGAACGTTTTGTTCATCTAACCGTACGTAAAATTACATAAACTATTTTTTAGCTCTGGCGTATTATGGTTAAAAAAAATTCAAAAAAAATCGTAGACTCACAACAGTATAGTCTGGACAATAAAATATATTTTTTTAAATCTTGGATTGTGGATAACGCTTCAATCTCCTCAAATTGGATCGACGTTCATTCAGTCTTTCGCTCGCGGTCGGTTTATTTCTATGGTTGTCATTATGGATTATTTCTATGGAGTTAGAACCTCTTTACAATCCTCACGAGGTGGACCAATTTTCTTACCACAGAGTCACTTTTCGGTAGGACATTTTCAATCAACGATAAGACACCTAGGATCAAAAAATTACCATCCAAAAAGTAATTACTAATTAATTTTATTCCAAGAACTCATGATGAGTTAGGAAGACTGCATTTTCATGTGAAAGTCAAATTATCAGGCCACAACTAAAAAAAAATAACCTGCATATGATAAGTACATTTTTTTTTAATCAATTTTTTGATACAGCTCGGAACCGATTTTTCCAAAATATTGAAAAAAAACATCATAGCTTCGGAATCGTTGACAAACGGACCAATCTGTATAGGAGGCATTCTTCATCAACTGGGCCACTTTTCTTTTTCAACCTCTCCAATTTTTTTCAAAACCTGCCAGTTTGAAATATTAGTCAAAAGGAACGTCTGTGATTTTTTTTCGATTTTTTTAGGCGTCCGTTCAGGATTTTCAATTTTTCATTACGAACACTGTATCCGAAAAAATATTCATCGAACAAAAAAAAAACAAGAATAAAAACTTTTTTATTTTTTCCGCTTTATCGAAAAAAATCAAAATCATAATTTTTCTGCATTGAGAACATTGAAATTTGGCAAAAAAATGAGAATAACATTTTTTTAAACCCAATAACACACTTTCGATTTCGGTACAAATTTTACAGGATGTCTGTCATTGGGTAAAGAGTACGCGAAAAAATTTTCAGAATGGTACCTGCAATGGTTAGGATGAAAAAAAAATAAAAACCCTGCGAAATCTCATAACCTCATATATGCGGTTATGAGATTTCGCAGGGTTTTAATTTTTTTTCATCCTAATCCTTTTTCATCCTAATGGTTAGGAAAAAAAAAAAAACCCTGCGAAATCTCATAACCGCATGTATGCGATTATGAGATTTCGCAGGGTCTTTATTTTTTTCATCCTAACCATTGCAGGTACCATTCTGAAAATTGTTTCACAGACTCTTTGCCCAATGACAGACATCCTGTAAAATTTGTACCGAAATCGAAAGTGTGTTATTAGGTTTAAAAAAATGTTATTCTCATTTTTTTGCCAAATTTCAATGTTCTCAATGCAGAAAAATGATGATTTTAAATTTTTTCGATAAAGCGGAAAAAATAAAAAAGTTTTTATTCTTGTTTTTTTTTTCGTTTGATGAATATTTTTTCGGATACAGTGTTCGTAATGAAAAATTGAAAATCCTGAAAGGACGCCTAAAAAAATCTAAAAAAAAAATCACAGACGTTCCTTTGGACTAATATTTCAAACTGGCAGATTTTGAAAAAAAATTTTAGAGGTTGAAAAAAAAAAAGTGGTCCACTTGATGAAGAATGCCTCATAGGACCTTTTTGGTTGTAAATGATCTTGACTACCGCTCCACTTCGTTTGATCCACGACTTTTGGACCACCCTATATACATATATACAGGGTGTATATTTGTATATATATATATATATTTCTATACAAATTGTGTACGAAGCTCCGCATACATGCACATTCGTATGCGCGTGTCATAAGGAGGATACGTGAACGACGATGTAATGCAGTAGTTGACTGCACTCGCGGTATCGACCGTACGAGAAAAGCGGGGCGGAGTCGCGGCCTATGTGTGCGACACAACGTGCGAGCCGAGTTTTGTGTGCACCGGCACCCAGCCATCCTACCAGCCAGGCAGTGTGTCGGCGGCAATGACGTCACAGCCTCACTAATGCCCGAGTTACATAAACCCCCATGCAGCAGGCCACAGCATGCGTGCTTCAATCCACCTAAAGAACTGCACGGTTATCCCTCTGCCCCCTCCCCTAACGCCCTTCTGCCCCTCCGCCCCGCCCAGCTCGCCGCGGTACGTCCTTTGCCCCTCTCGAGCTACCGGTACAGCCGCGATGCGTTGCGGGGAAAACTATATACAGGGTGTCCCAGGACGGAATGTCATCCCTGAAATGGGGGGTAGGGGGTGAAATTCTGAGCCGATTGATATAAGCATGTATGGTTCCCAGATCAAGCCCTGAATTATTATTAATTTTTAAAAACGGGCCAATCAAGCGCGCCCGATGAGCGGGCTTACGTGGGTGAGCGATACGCGCGTGTAGTAGTGCCTGGCGAAGTATGGTAGGAGCATCACTCCGCCAGGCACCGCTACACGCGCGTATCGCTCACCGACGTAAGCCTGCTCATCGGGCGCGCCTGATTGGCCCGTCTTTAAAAATTAATAATAATTCAGTGCTTGATCTGGGAGCCATACATGCTTATATCAATCGACTCAGAATTTCACCCCCAACCCTCCATTTCAGGGATGACATTCCGTCCTGGGACACCCTGTATATTCACAAAGGAAAACATTATATTTTTCTATTATTAGATTAATTTTTTATCGGAGAATCGAAGAAGAAAAACATTTAACTCGAATTGCAATAAATTAATACAGAGTGGCCCGAAAAGTTATGTATAAAAGGAAAATATGAATGCCTCGTGTCAATAGCTATCTGAATCAGCCCCACCTACGTTCTATGATCTTTTTCGCTTTTCCAGAAAAGGTGAATTTTATATATATATATTATATATAATTATTAATATATATATTATATGATATATAATATATAAAATTATGAGGGTAGTAAAAGATGTTTATTTTTTTTAGTTATTATAATAATTATAATAGTTTTCAATAAAATTTATAATATATATAATGTTATAATATTATATTATTATATAATTATTATTATTATATTATAAATATAATTATTAATTATTAATATAATTATAACAATTATTACATTATATATTATAATAATAATATTATATATATATAATATAATTATTATATAATATTATATTTATATAATATTATTATTATTATCATTATTACCTATGTTCTAGGATCTTTTTTACTTTTCCAGAAAAGGCGAACTTTATATATATATATATATATATATATATATATATATATATATATATATATATATATATGTATATATATAATATATAATTATTAATATATAAAATTAGCCGGGTTGTAAAAGATGTTTATTTTTCTCAATTATTATAATAATTATAATAGTTTTCAATATAATCCAATATTATATTATATTATATATAATAATAATGATAATTATTATTTTTATCAGAGATAAAATGGACACAGGGTGTCCATTTTATCTCTACCACCGGAAATAACTCGGTAATTATCGACGTCACAAAAAAATGTTCCAGACAAAAGTTGTACGGTGTGAAGGGGGCCTTCGAATGCGACCATTTTTTTTTATTTCGGTGGAGGCGCTGACGCACAGTGAAGGTCACCTCCACTTCTTTAAAGGGAATGGTACATTTTTTTTTCAACCATCTTGTGGAGCACCTCAAGCCGCATAATCACACCAGAAATAGCACCGCTATCACACCAGAAACTATTCGAAGGTCAAGAGAATCATTCGTCCGGCGTCTTCAAAAATGTGTCGAGGTTAATGGCCATCACTTCGAACATTTGTTACAATAAATTTGCTGCACAAAAAATTCAATTACATTATTCGGATATTCTTATTGTCAATACCATCAGGATTTCCTGTTTTTGCACGGGTATTTTGGTGAAAAATCATTTCAAGCTCATGATATCATAGGTCGTTGGATTCGTCTGAATATCAGCTACAACGTTTTGATAAAAAAAAAAACATGTTCCCATTTGAAAAACCATTAATGACCTTGAGAACGCAAAAACTATGACCTTGAGACAAATGAATTTTTCACCACTGTATCAGCCCTTCGAAATCAATCAAATTACCTCCTGACATTTTTTTCGTCACTCTAAAGGCAACGGAGATATTTGGGGTGGTCACGTTAAATGGTCCACCCTGTATATGATTCACTCTCTCTCTCGCACTCTCGTTCTCTCCTTCCCCCTCTCGTTCCCGCACCACCTCAGATATATACAGGGTGATTCATAATAGGTGACGCACTCTGAATTGGCGGGTTCAGGGGGGTGCCCGGAGTGTAATTGTCAAGGCTTTTTTGTTTCCGTCGAATAGATTTTGAATGGGAAGCATTAGAATTTGGGCGTTCGATGCATTGTCATAGGACTACAGTCCGCCATGATCGACGCCGCCACTCAGTCCTCGGAGCCAAGCGCGGGGCACGTAGCAGACGACAAGCAAGACAGATCGGCATCTGTCTCGCTTTTTCTGGTGATGTGACGTTTCGTGTATCGTCTGCTAACGCTTTCCGTCATCTTGGGTGCGCAAGTTCAGAGCGTCAAGCCGCGCGGAACACAAGCGAATGAGCGTGAATTGTCTTTTCGGGTGTCGTCGCCTGTTATTCGTCGCTCTTTCGTCCTTCGTTATTATCTTACTGTCACTCATTGGCATTCTTGCGTTTCTTATTTCTCCTCGATTATACTTGTCGTTTGTCTCATCTTCCCTTACGTCTGTGCATTCTTTCGCTTTTCCGTCGATCCACTCTCAACGACATTATCAGCATCTGAACTATGCAAGTGTGATCTGCTGATAGATAGGCGTTATTTCTAGGTACTTTCTGGGTAGTATACTATGGGATTTGTATTGTTCGATGTATTCGAAAAGAGTTCTGGCTTCTAACTGTTGTCAAATAATTGTAAAAAAAATTTATCAGCATCTTAACTATGCAAGTGTGATCTGCTGATGGATAGGCGTTAGTTCTAGGTACTTTCTGGGTAGGATACTATGGAATTTGTATTGTACGATGTATTCGAAAAGAGTTCTGGCTCCTAACTGTTGTCAAATAATTGTAAAAAAAATTTATCAGCATCTGAACTATGCAAGTGTGATCTGCTGATGGATAGGCGTTAGTTGTAGGTACATTCTGGGTAGTATACTATGAGATTTGTATTGTTCGATGTATTCGAAAAGAGTTCTGACTTCTAACTGTTGTCAAATAATTGTAAAAAAAAATTATCAGCATCTTAACTATGCAAGTGTGATCTGCTGATGGATAGGCGTTAGTTCTAGGTACTTTCTGGGTAGGATACTATGGAATTTGTATTGTACGATGTATTCGAAAAGAGTTCTGGCTCCTAACTGTTGTCAAATAATTGTAAAAAAAATTTATCAGCATCTGAACTATGCAAGTGTGATCTGCTGATGGATAGGCGTTAGTTGTAGGTACTTTCTGGGTAGTATACTATGGGATTTGTATTGATCGATGTATTCGAAAAGAGTTCTGGCTCCTAACTGTTGTCAAATAATTGTAAAAAAAATTTATCAGCATCTGAACTATGCAAGTGTGATCTGCTGATAGATAGGCGTTAGTTCTAGGTACTTTCTGGGTAGGATACTATGGTATTTGTTTCGTATGATGTATTCGAAAAGAGTTCTGGCTTCTAACTGTTGTCAAATAATTGTAAAAAAAATTTATCAGCATCTTAACTATGCAAGTGTGATCTGCTGATGGATAGGCGTTAGTTCTAGGTACTTTCTGGGTAGGATACTATGGAATTTGTATTGTACGATGTATTCGAAAAGAGTTCTGGCTGCTAACTGTTGTCAAATAATTGTAAAAAAAATTTATCAGCATCTGAACTATGCAAGTGTGATCTGCTGATGGATAGGCGTTAGTTGTAGGTACTTTCTGGGTAGTATACTATGGGATTTGTATTGTTCGATGTATTCGAAAAGAGTTCTGGCTCCTAACTGTTGTCAAATAATTGTAAAAAAAATTTATCAGCATCTTAACTATGCAAGTGTGATCTGCTGATGGATAGGCGTTAGTTGTAGGTACTTTCTGGGTAGGATACTATGGAATTTGTATTGTACGATGTATTCGAAAAGAGTTCTGGCTCCTAACTGTTGTCAAATAATTGTAAAAAAAATTTATCAGCATCTGAACTATGCAAGTGTGATCTGCTGATGGATAGGCGTTAGTTGTAGGTACTTTCTGGGTAGTATACTATGGGATTTGTATTGTTCGATGTATTCGAAAAGAGTTCTGGCTCCTAACTGTTGTCAAATAATTGTAAAAAAAAATTATCAGCATCTTAACTATGCAAGTGTGATCTGCTGATGGATAGGCGTTAGTTCTAGGTACTTTCTGGGTAGGATACTATGGTATTTGTTTCGTATGATGTATTCGAAAAGAGTTCTGGCTTCTAACTGTTGTCAAATAATTGTAAAAAAAATTTATCAGCATCTTAACTATGCAAGTGTGATCTGCTGATGGATAGGCGTTAGTTCTAGGTACTTTCTGGGTAGGATACTATGGAATTTGTATTGTACGATGTATTCGAAAAGAGTTCTGGCTCCTAACTGTTGTCAAATAATTGTAAAAAAAATTTATCAGCATCTGAACTATGCAAGTGTGATCTGCTGATGGATAGGCGTTAGTTCTAGGTACTTTCTGGGTAGGATACTATGGTATTTGTATTGTACGACGTATTCGAAAAGAGTTCTGGCTCCTAACTGTTGTCAAATAATTGTAAAAAAAATTTATCAGCATCTGAACTATGCAAGTGTGATCTGCTGATGGATAGGCGTTAGTTGTAGGTACTTTCTGGGTAGTATACTATGGGATTTGTATTGTTCGATGTATTCGAAAAGAGTTCTGGCTCCTAACTGTTGTCAAATAATTGTAAAAAAAATTTATCAGCATCTTAACTATGCAAGTGTGATCTGCTGATGGATAGGCGTTAGTTGTAGGTACTTTCTGGGTAGGATACTATGGAATTTGTATTGTACGATGTATTCGAAAAGAGTTCTGGCTCCTAACTGTTGTCAAATAATTGTAAAAAAAAATTATCAGCATCTTAACTATGCAAGTGTGATCTGCTGATGGATAGGCGTTAGTTCTAGGTACTTTCTGGGTAGGATACTATGGTATTTGTTTCGTATGATGTATTCGAAAAGAGTTCTGGCTTCTAACTGTTGTCAAATAATTGTAAAAAAAATTTATCAGCATCTTAACTATGCAAGTGTGATCTGCTGATGGATAGGCGTTAGTTCTAGGTACTTTCTGGGTAGGATACTATGGAATTTGTATTGTACGATGTATTCGAAAAGAGTTCTGGCTCCTAACTGTTGTCAAATAATTGTAAAAAAAATTTATCAGCATCTGAACTATGCAAGTGTGATCTGCTGATGGATAGGCGTTAGTTGTAGGTACTTTCTGGGTAGTATACTATGGGATTTGTATTGTTCGATGTATTCGAAAAGAGTTCTGGCTCCTAACTGTTGTCAAATAATTGTAAAAAAAATTTATCAGCATCTTAACTATGCAAGTGTGATCTGCTGATGGATAGGCGTTAGTTGTAGGTACTTTCTGGGTAGGATACTATGGAATTTGTATTGTACGATGTATTCGAAAAGAGTTCTGGCTCCTAACTGTTGTCAAATAATTGTAAAAAAAAATTATCAGCATCTTAACTATGCAAGTGTGATCTGCTGATGGATAGGCGTTAGTTCTAGGTACTTTCTGGGTAGGATACTATGGTATTTGTTTCGTATGATGTATTCGAAAAGAGTTCTGGCTTCTAACTGTTGTCAAATAATTGTAAAAAAAATTTATCAGCATCTTAACTATGCAAGTGTGATCTGCTGATGGATAGGCGTTAGTTCTAGGTACTTTCTGGGTAGGATACTATGGAATTTGTATTGTACGATGTATTCGAAAAGAGTTCTGGCTCCTAACTGTTGTCAAATAATTGTAAAAAAAAATTATCAGCATCTTAACTATGCAAGTGTGATCTGCTGATGGATAGGCGTTAGTTCTAGGTACTTTCTGGGTAGGATACTATGGTATTTGTTTCGTATGATGTATTCGAAAAGAGTTCTGGCTTCTAACTGTTGTCAAATAATTGTAAAAAAAATTTATCAGCATCTTAACTATGCAAGTGTGATCTGCTGATGGATAGGCGTTAGTTCTAGGTACTTTCTGGGTAGGATACTATGGAATTTGTATTGTACGATGTATTCGAAAAGAGTTCTGGCTCCTAACTGTTGTCAAATAATTGTAAAAAAAATTTATCAGCATCTGAACTATGCAAGTGTGATCTGCTGATGGATAGGCGTTAGTTGTAGGTACTTTCTGGGTAGTATACTATGGGATTTGTATTGTTCGATGTATTCGAAAAGAGTTCTGGCTCCTAACTGTTGTCAAATAATTGTAAAAAAAATTTATCAGCATCTTAACTATGCAAGTGTGATCTGCTGATAGATAGGCGTTATTTCTAGGTACTTTCTGGGTAGTATACTATGGGATTTGTATTGTTCGATGTATTCGAAAAGAGTTCTGGCTTCTAACTGTTGTCAAATAATTGTAAAAAAAATTTATCAGCATCTTAACTATGCAAGTGTGATCTGCTGGTGGATAGGCGTTAGTTCTAGGTACTTTCTGGGTAGGATACTATGGAATTTGTATTGTTCGATGTATTCGAAAAGAGTTCTGGCTCCTAACTGTTGTTAAATAATTGTAAAAAAAAATTATCAGCATCTGAACTATGCAAGTGTGATCTGCTGATAGATAGGCGTTATTTCTAGGTCCTTTCTGGGTAGGATACTATGGAATTTGTATTGTTCGATGTATTCGAAAAGAGTTCTGGCTCCTAACTGTTTTCAAATAATTTTAAAATAAAATTATCAGCATCTGAACTATGCAAGTGTGATCTGCTGATGGATAGGCGTTGGTTCTAGGGACTTTCTGGGTAGGATACTATGGTATTTGTTTCGTATGATGTATTCGAAAAGAGTTCTGGCTTCTTACTGTTGTCAAATAATTGTAAACAAATTTTATCAGCATCTTAACCATGCAAGTGTGATCTGCTGATAGATAGGCGTTATTTCTAGGTACTTTCTGGGTAGTATACTATGGGATTTGTATTGTTCGATGTATTCGAAAAGAGTTCTGGCTTCTAACTGTTGTCAAATAATTGTAAAAAAATTTATCAGCATCTTAACTATGCAAGTGTGATCTGCTGATGGATAGGCGTTAGTTCTAGGTACTTTCTGGGTAGGATACTATGGTATTTGTTTCGTATGATGTATTCGAAAAGAGTTCTGGCTTCTAACTATTGTCAAATAATTGTAAAAAAAATGTATCAGCATCTTAACTATGCAAGTGCGATCTGCTGATGGATAGGTGTTAGTTCTAGGTACTTTCTGGGTAGGATACTATGGAATTTGTATTGTACGATGTATTCGAAAAGAGTTCTGGCTCCTAACTGTTGTCAAATAATTGTAAAAAAAATTTATCAGCATCTGAACTATGCAAGTGTGATCTGCTGATAGATAGGCGTTATTTCTAGGTACTTTCTGGGTAGTATACTATGGGATTTGTATTGTTCGATGTATTCGAAAAGAGTTCTGGCTTCTAACTGTTGTCAAATAATTGTAAAAAAAATGTATCACAACAATACAAATCCCATAGTATACTACCCAGAAAGTACCTAGAAATAACGCCTATCTATCAGCAGATCACACTTGCATAGTTCAGATGCTGATAATTTTTTTTTATAATTATTTGACAACAGTTAGGAGGCAGAACTCTTTTGGAATAGATCGAACAATACAAATTCCATAGTATCCTACCCAGAAAGTACCTAGAACTAACGCCTCTCCACCAGCAGATCACACTTGCACAGTTAAGATGCTGATAAATTTTTTTTACAATTATTTGACAACAGTTAGAATCCAGAACTCTTTTCGAATACATCGAACAATACAAATCCCATAGTATACTACCCAGAAAGTACCTAGAAATAACGCCTATCTATCAGCAGATCACACTTGCATAGTTCAGATGCTGATACTTTTTTTTACAATTATTTGACAACAGTTAGGAGCCAGAACTCTTTTCGAATACATCGAACAATACAAATCCCATAGTATACTACCCAGAAAGTACCTAGAACTAACGCCTATCCATCAGCAGATCACACTTGCATAGTTAAGATGCTGATAAAATTTGTTTACAATTATTTGACAACAGTAAGAAGCCAGAACTCTTTTCGAATATATCATGCGAAACAAATACCATAGTATCCTACCCAGAAAGTCCCTAGAACTAACGCCTATCCATCAGCAGATCACACTTGCATAGTTCAGATGCTGATAATTTTATTTAAAAATTATTTGACAACAGTTAGGAGCCAGAACTCTTTTCGAATACATCGAACAATACAAATTCCATAGTATCCTACCTAGAAAGTACCTAGAAATAACGCCTATCTAACAGCAGATCACACCAAAAAAAAAAATTAGACAGCAATCAGTCATCAAGGGATGAGTGGTGAGATTGCTGGAACGTTGTATGGTACAGTTTCTATCAACAAAATTATTTCGTTCGTCCGAAGCTTCTGGCTTCTTGTCACACGTGTCTTTATATGTACTAATAGTCGAAAAAAAATTAGACTTAAAAAATCAGCAGAGAGTGAGATAGAACAACACTCGATTGTTGTATTGTACACCTTCTACCAAAAAAAAAAAAAAAAAATAGCGTATGTCTGAATCTTTTGGCTGCTTTTCACATATGTTTTTATGTATACTAGTACTCTCCAGTACTCCAAAAAAAAATATTGGACAACATTAAATCCGCAAGGAATGAGAGGTGAGACTTCTCGAATGTTGTATGATACAGCTTCGATAAAAACAATAATATCGCGCGTCTGAAGCTTCTTATCCTTCTCACACATGTTTTTATATGCACTAGAACTGTCTACCACTTGAAAAAATATATTAAAAAACAATAAGTCATCGAGGGATGAAAAGTGACACTGCTCGATTGTTCTACCGTACAACTTTCATGAAAAAAATGATTTCGCGCCTCTCAATCTTCTGACTACTTCTCAGATACCTTTTTGTGTATGCTATAACTCTCTAGTATTGTAAAAAAAATACTAGACCGCAATGAGCCATCAAGGAATGAGAGGTGACACTGCTCGATTGTCTTGTGGTAGAGCTTCACTGAAAAAAATTATTTTCGGGTATCTGGAGCTTCTGGATACTTCTCGCATATGATTTTATGCTTACCATAACTTTTTGGTGCTGTCAAAAAATATTACACCACAATAAATCATCAGAGTGTGAAATAAAAAAAGACTCGATTGTTGTGTGGTGAAGCTTCCATACAAAAATCATTTCGCTCGTCTGAAAAATCTTGTTACTTATCACAGATGTTTTTACGTGTACCAAAACTCTCTAGTACTACAAAAAAATCGCTAGCCAACGGTCATCACGGTATGAGAGGTGTGGCTGTTTCACCGTTGTTTGGTACACTTTCGATCAAAAAAATTATTCCTTTCGCCCGATGCTTCTCGCTCCTTCTGACATGTTTTCTCATGTATACTAGAACTCTCTAGTAGTTGAAAAAAAAATATTAGACTTAATAAATCAGCATAGAGTGACATGGAACAACACCCAATTGCTGTGTTGTACACCTTGTACAAAAAAAAAATTGCGCGTGTCTGAATCTTCTGGCTACTTCTCGAGAACGACTTTGAGTCGATCATTTCAGGGACGTCCGATTGCCGTTCGGTGCATCGAATTCGTCTTTGTTCGTTTGTCGCGAGCCGGTAGCCGCTCGAGTTGCGTTTCAACGACGCACCATGCTCTTGTTCGCAATCGTTTCCTAGATGAAATTGACGTCCGCTATGACGGGGATGGTCGAACGACGTTCAAAGTTGTGCGGAAACGTCGAAGGCAACGATAATGTCATCTTAGGCGCTTGGTGCGAGCCTGTGGTCGCTCGAGCTGCGGTTCAACGACGCACCTTGCCCTTATTCGCAATCGCTTGCTTGATCGAAGATGAAATCGACGACTGCTATGACGAGGATGATCGAACAACGTTCAAAGTCGTGCGTAAACGTCGTGGGAAACGATGCTTTAAGGCAGTAGTCTGCTTTACAGGCTTCAAAAAATCGATTTTTCGTTTTTGTCTTAAATCTATTCCAAAACTATCCAAGAATATGTGTTCAAAATTTTAGAGGCCAATTCGACATATTTTCGAAGCTAGATCAGTTTTAGTGGCCGAGCGTCGAGCAGGTGCGAATGCTCGGGCAGAACTTTACAGCCCGTTTTCTCGAGTTTTCATTTTCACAAGTTTTGGAAAACGGTGCCGGCGATAGTAAAAACAATATATGTCCGATCGAAAAAAACCAAAGTGATCTAGCTTCAGTATTGAATTATCTTCTATTTGAACTAAAAAAGTTGGACAAAAGTACTATTTAAATTACTTGTTTTGCAACTTAAAGTGAATTTTTTTTTTCAAAAAAGTGAATTTTTTTTTCAAACCTCGAAAAAATTTGGAATTTCGTCATTTCTTCGGTATTTTTTTAGTTCATATAGAAAAGGAACTTATAAAAACTAAAAAAAAATTTGGTTCCACTGTTTCAGATGCATCGCACGACCTCCATCACCGGCACCGATTTACGAGTGCACACTCCAGGCGCCCCAGAAAAATCGTTACAACTTTGGCAAATTTCAATAATTTGTAATAATAAAAATTGTTTTTTAAAGCTTGAATATAATATACTATCGTCTCAAAATTTCGTTTACCGCAATCATTTCCTTCCCTTTCAAAAAAATTGTTGAAAAAACGCTTTTTTTTCGGCTCCTAAAGCAGACTACTGCCTTAATCTTTATCGCATAAATAATCACCCTGTTGTCGCAGTGGCGACTCGCAAGACCGCACGACTTGTCCACTCGCTTAGACCGAAAATAATAAGATGCGATCGAGAACGATATTGAGTGAAACGTTTAGGGATAACCGATTGAAGCTCCAAAAACCATCCTGAGCATCGATTTCATCTTTGATCGCTTGGTGCGAGCCGGTAGTCGCTCGAGCCGCGTTGCAACGACTCAGCATGCACCAACGACGTTGAAACTCGCGCGAAAACATCAAGCGCAACAATGATTTTATATTTATCACGTAAATAATTCGTCGTACTCGCAGCTTCCTGAACTGCCCGAATTGTCCACTCACTATGACCACAAGTAAAATGAATAAATAAGTAAATTTTTTTTTTAAGTCGCTCAAATTTCGACGCTTCAAACGACGCCGGTATTCTCATATTCTTAGAAGGAAAAACAAACAAAGTTTGTTTTTCCTTCTAAGAATATGAGGGTTCTTTGCAACCATTTTGGATTTCCGGAAACCGTCCGTATAGAAAAGTGAAAATACGTACCTATCTCACGCTGTGAAGATCTCATTTTTTTTTTTCAAATCCTCATAACACCTCGTATCAGTTTTCGTCTTCCCGTACCAACTGGTTTCGTCTTTTGTCGTAATTTATTTTTGGAGATCAATCCGAGTATTATACAAGACGGAGTGATCGAATGAGAAATAGAATCCGGAAAACATCCAATCTTCGAAAATTTAGCGACAAATTATTGACAGTTTGGTAATAAAATTTCATCTTATTTTTTCATTGCGCGATAAAGTCGCTCGGTCTATCGTAATTTGAGGACTATTGAGTATTTGCTGATTTTATTCATTTTTATTTCTTCATAAAACACAATTACAGGCTCTCTCAATGAATAATCACGGTCAAATTTGAAATTCGAAGGCGGAAGCTCAAAGTGATTTTTCATGTAAGAGTCGTTGAGAGTGGATCGACGGAAAAGCGAAAGAATTCGCAGACGCAAGGGAAGATGAGACAAACGACAAGTATAATCGAGGAGAAATAAGAAACGCAAGAATGCCAATGAGTGACAGTAAGATAATAACGAAGGACGAAAGAGCGACGAATAACAGGCGACGACACCCGAAAAGACAATTCACGCTCATTCGCTTGTGTTCCCGCGCGGCTTGACGCTCTGAACTTGCGCACCCAAGATGACGTTAAGCGTTAGCAGACGATACACGAAACGTCACATCACCAGAAAAAGCGAGACAGATGCCGATCTGCCTTGCTTGTCGTCTGCTACGTGCCCCGCGCTTGGCTCCGAGGACTGAGTGGCGGCGTCGATCATGGCGGACTGTAGTCCTATGACAATGCATCGAACGCCCAAATTCTAATGCTTCCCATTCAAAATCTATTCGACGGAAACAAAAAAGCCTTGACAATTACACTCCGGGCACCCCCCCCTGAACCCGCCAATTCAGAGTGCGTCACCTATTATGAATCACCCTGTATATATATATATGTATATATATATATAATATACTAGCTTTTGCCCGTGACTTCGTCCGCGTGGACTTTAGGATTTGATCCATAGAGGAGATAAACAAAGAGAGAAAAAAGTGAAAAAAAAAAGAAGATAAAGTGTCATATTTCTCAGGCACGGTGGTAGACTGTCTGACTGAAGTGTATGGATGTTCGATTCTGAATCGATCTTCAGGAGGATCGATTTCCTTGATGAGAAAAATCGATTTTTTTATATCGATTCTCTGGCGTCCGATTTTTTTAACAATCGATTTTTCTCGGCAAAAATCAATTCTTTGTCTGGATGGAAAATAATGACTGTAAGATGAATTTTTTACATGAACAAATGGAAAATGAATTTTTTACATGAACGAATGGAAAATGAATCTTTTACATGAATGAATGGAAAATGAATTTTTTACATTCATGAATGGAAAATGAATTTTTTACATTCATGAATGGAAAATGATTTCCATTCCCACATTATTTATACGAAGCGCCACATTTCCTGTGGCGCTTCGTATAAATAATAATAACTTAATTGTTTATCAATATTTCTCAATGGAAAAAAAGCTCAAACTTGCCAAGACTATGTATCAGTTGTGTGCAAAATCCCGACCACCACATCCTGAAACTCATTTCGGAAAAAAAAAAATTGAAAATCAACCTGTTTTTCGGGTCTTCAAGCTTAGGTAGACGCGTTGAACTCTCTTTCCACTTTTACCAGAGTGAAGTTCCTTAAAATTTCGGGGTTAAAAGATCGATTGATCATACCCAGATCCAAAAAAGATCATTAGCATTATTCAGCGAGAGACTTTGGTTGTGTCTTAATTAGCGTATAAGATCCCCCAGCATTCGAAGCAGAGTAAAATTAGAACGAGTCCGTGAACGCAGACGAACGGACTTTGCTCCGGTAGAGGTATTCAAGCAATATCCGATTTGAATAACAAGGGGAAGGTTCGCTCTGTCGGAAATTTAAACTTGCCGCCCCGCGCCATCTTGTTGCCGATGGCTACAAATCCCGATACCAAAATGGCTGACGTCTTCTCAACATAACGCCGAGACATCACGTGACGAAGAAGTTTCAAAGCGAAGCACCCGAACTTCCGGTCTGTCATTGCTGAGTCGTTTGTTCAGCAAACTTCCGGTTGGCTGAGAACGTCTCCGAGGCTCGTAACTTTCATTCAACGAGGTTAAGAAAAGTTACAACTGAAATTTCCAAACTCGTAGTATTTCTAGTATTCCCGACTATGGTAACTTATCACGAGTGCCGTCTGCGATATTAATTCGTACGTTTATTGTCCATTGTTATCAGCAGCCGATAAAACGTATCGTAGTATCAGCTTATCTTCGTTACCTACCGATGGTTACCGAGAAATTTCTCTCTTATCGACGACGATAAAGATGCGCGATCTTGGCTCTCAACAAATTCCAAGAGTCACAATCGTTTTCCAAACGAGACTAGCAAAAACATGTCAACGACGTTATTTCACACTTCCGGCTTACACAGGAAGTAGAAGGATTGAACTCGATTTGTTGAAAGTGCCGCAAGATTAAACGACGTTTGCAGCGGTCGATAATACCTCGGTAGGTATATTACCTTCAGTCGATAATACCTCGGTAGGTATATTACCTTCAGTCGATAATACCTCGGTAGGTATATTACCTTCAGTCGATAATACACCGGTAGGTAAATTACCTTCAGTTGGTTCGATGAATGGTTCGCAGCAAAAGGGGAAGATTTTTACTGGCGTGGTATTCACAAATTGCCCGAAAAATGGGAAAAATGTATAACAAGCGATCGAGCATACTTTGAATAAAGCACTTTTTATCATTCTTCCGAATTTAACGTGTTTTTTTTAGAAAAAAAAATCCGCATTTCATTCTTGTACACCTGGTAGTTGTCTCTGAGAACTTAGTAATTCGAAACAGCAAAATCTTCAAATATCAAAGCGGCTGGATTGCAAAGCTCTAGGGAAAAAAAACCATAGAAACGAACAAAAATTGATCAACCACAGGAAAATTCCCTCTTTCTGACTTGAAAAACTCGCCACTCTCCATTCCTCCGAATAATGCACCCGGCAATATTGTCATCCATCGTGTCAATTTTACTCAGGAAAGAAAACTTACAATAATGACAGGGTGAAAAAAAAGTGACGACGTTTCGAGGATTATTATTAAAATATATTTAAAACGGTTCATTAATAATTCTATGGCAGCATGACATCATCCATCCGGCGCGGCGATGTATGCCGATGACACACCCACACACTCACACACACACATACACTCGCATTCATAAATACATGATACGCTCGATATAGCCGAAAAAAAAAATCGTTTCGAAAAATCAGCTGTACTCGGGAATTATATTTATAATACGGATACCTTAGTAACTATATTGTTATGTATAAAACTCAACTACGCAGAAAACTCTTGACTCCCGGCAAGCAATCGTCGAAGGATTCGGACATTCGCGAATCCTTCGGATCGCTCGCATTTACACTCCTCGTGTATATTTATATAAATATATATATATATATATATATAAATCCAGGGCTGCTGGTTATTGGTCACCACCCCGTGAAAGGGTTGTAGGACATGTTTTCCTCTATCAAATCTACAGATATAAAAATGAATGTTTCTCTGTTTGTCCCGTATGCGTTCCTATACCATTCATCCGATTGAGGTGAAACTTTGTACAGTTGTTGTTGGCACTTCCGTGAAGGTTTCTGACATAATAACATCAACGTACGATAGGTGGCGCGTGAGTCGCATCGGATGATTGTTCGTCTTCTATACGTTCGCGCATCGTTCATCCGATTGAGTTGAAACTTTGTACAGCTGTTGTTAGCACTTCCGTGAAGGTTTCTGACATAGTACCATCAACGTACGATAGGTGGCGCGCGAGTCGTATCGGATAATTGTTCGTCTTCTATACGTTCGCCCATCGTTCATCCGATTGAGTTGAAACTTTGTACAGTTGTTGTTGGCACTTCCGCGAAGGTTTCTGATATAGTGCCATCAACGTACGATAGGTGGCGCGCGAGTTGTATCGAATGATTGTTCGTCTTCTATACGTTCGCGTATCGTTCATCCGATTGAGTTGAAACTTTGTACAGTTCTTGTTGGCACTTCCGTGAAGGTTTCTGACATAGTACCATCAACATACGATAGGTGGCGCGTGAGTCGTATCGGATGATTGTTCGTCTTCTATGCGTTCGCGTATCGTTCATACGAATGAGTTGAAACTTTGTACAGTTGTTGTTGGCACTTCCGTGAAGGTTTCTGACATAGTAACATCAACGTACGATAGGTGGCGCGCGAGTCGTATCGGATAATTGTTCGTCTTCTATACGTTCGCGCATCGTTCATCCGATTGAGTTGAAACTTTGTACAGTTGTTGTTGGCCCTTCCGTGAAGGTTTCTGACATAGTAACATCAACGTACGATAGGTGGCGCGCGAGTCGTATCGCATAATTGTTCGTCTTCTATACGTTCGCGTATCGTTCATCCGATTGAGTTGAAACTTTGTACAGTTGTTGTTGGCACTTCCGTGAAGGTTTCTGACATAGTGACATCAACGTACGATAGGTGGCGCGCGAGTTGTATCGAATGATTGTTCGTCTTCTATACGTTCGCGTATCGTTCATCCGATTGAGTTGAAACTTTGTACAGTTGTTGTTGGCACTTCCGTGAAGGTTTCTGACATAGTACCATCAACGTACGATAGGTGGCGCGCGAGTCGTATCGGATAATTGTTCGTCTTCTATACGTTCGCGTATCGTTCATCCGATTGAGTTGAAACTTTGTACAGTTGTTGTTGGCACTTCCGTGAAGGTTTCTGACATAGTAACATCAACGTACGATAGGTGGCGCGCGAGTCGTATCGGATAATTGTTCGTCTTCTATACGTTCGCGTATCGTTCATCCGCTTGAGTTGAAACTTTGTACAGTTGTTGTTGGCACTTGCGTGAAGGTTTCTGACATAGTAACATCAACGTACGATAGGTGGCGCGCGAGTCGTATCGCATAATTTTTCGTCTTCTATACGTTCGCGCATCGTTCATCAGATTGAGTTTTTTAATTGGATGTACTGTTGCCACACATCCTAATGATTTCGACAGATAAATGCCATTCGAATTCAAACGTTCGCAGTTTCCGGTGCGACTCGCATTTGAAATGACCGTCAACAAAGTACAGGGACAATCGCTAAAAGTGTGTGGACTAAATTTGGAAAATACATGCTTCTAACATGGACAGCTGTATGTGGCCTGCTCACGCGTCGGAAAACATTCTGATTTATTCGCGTACGCACCAAACGGAAAAACCAAAAATATTGCGTATCCAAGAGAAGTTCAATAGACAAAATTAAAACACAGACACTTTCTTTCTTTGAGTGGCATTGCAACGCATTCCGGGTACAGCTGGTAACCCAATAATTCTTCATGTAAAAATGGGATGCAAAAATGCGAAAAAATATAACCATTTTCGAGATATTATTTTTGTTTAAGGGAGGGGTAGGCAACTTTAAAAATTAATTAAAAAATAAACTGTTGTACGGAATCAAAACAAACTTTTTTTATTATCAAAAAATCAAAATTTTTGATTTTTTTATAATAAAAAAATCGAATATTTTGATTCTTTTATCTAATAAAATCACATATTTTGATATTTTGATATAATAAAAAAATCCTAATTTTTCATTATCAAGAAATCAAAGCAAACTTCATTTAAAATTATTTCTAGTTTGAGGACACAGTAACAAAGAATTATCAGCAATAAAATAAGAATAATTTGAAAAAAAAAATGTTTAATTATGATTCCAAAATTGCAATAATTTGTTGTTTTCTTAATAAACCGCAAGTAACTTCGCGATTTAAAAAATAAAGCCTGCATTTTTGTCAAAGGAGATTACGAAAATTATTAGACTTGCAGAATTTTGGACCTCGAATTCTTACTTATTAATTATTGTTAACAATTCTTCGTAACTGTGTCCCCAAACTACAAATAATGAAAAAACAAACTTTGATTCCATACAACAGTTGTTTTTTTTATTAATTTTTTTAAGTTTCCTACCTCTCAATTAAATCATAATAATAATAATAATATCTCGAAAATGGTTCACTTTCGCGTAAAGCTATATTGGATTATTTGATAGCGGAAAACATGTCCTAGAAGCCTTTCACGGGATCGTGACCAATAAACAATAGCCCTGTATACAGGGTTGCAATTATAAAAGGGTCGTGTTCTTTTTGTTTTTAAGGATCTAGCGCGAAGATTTCGTGACCGAAAAAAATATAATCATTTTTCCGATGAATAGTATCTGACAAAAAGAAATTGAGCATTCTGGAAAAAAATCAAAATTCCGCACAACAGAATGAAGACAAATTCCGAATCCGAAATACTCTTGATTTTTTTGTTTTCAAATGGAATTCCTCTTATCCACTTTAAGGGGGGAAATACACGAAGCTGAATAAAAAAATCACTTTTTTTTACGTAAAATGTTAGTAAAAAATCTCAGGAAGTTTTCGTAGTTCGAAACTACGTTTTTTTTCTCAAAACTACATTTTGTTACGTTTTTGGAAAACATAAATTTAAAACGAGTCGACCGTTTATGCCAAAATTGTACACAAAACTCAATAACAATATTACCTTCAACTTATACCAACTCGTTGATGAAAATTACTTTTTTTATTGCAAAAAAGAACGAAAATTTTGGGTGAAATTTCAATTTTTTTTTTTCTCGTGTTCCATTTTTTTAATTTTCAATTTTTTAGAATATTTCTCAGATATAAGTATAGCACTTGGATGTTAAAATATTGAAAATTCTTTGCTCATATTTTTCACATCAATATTGAAGTCGTTGGATTTTCCACAAACGGACAAATGCCATCGAAACATTTCTGGAAGACCACACCGTAACGTAACCCAAACAAATCAATATTGAAGTCGTTGGATTTTCCACAAACGGACAAATGCCATCGAAACATTTCTGGAAGACCACACCGTAACGTAACCCAAACAAACCCAAACAAACCCAAACAGACCCAAACAAATCAATATTGAAGTCGTTGGATTTTCCACAAACGGACAAATGCCATCGAAACATTTCTGGAAGACCACACCGTAACGTAACCCAAACAAACCCAAACAAACCCAAACAAATCAATATTGAAGTCGTTGGATTTTCCACAAACGGACAAATGCCATCGAAACATTTCTGGAAGACCACACCGTAACGTAACCCAAAAAAAACCCAAACAAATCAATATTGAAGTCGTTGGATTTTCCACAAACGGACAAATGCCATCGAAACATTTCTGGAAGACCACACCGTAACGTCGCCATTTTGCAAATATTTTTTAATTAAAAAAATTTATTTGAACAGCTCAATTATGTAATAAATTGTACCCAAAGTTTCATAAATGCGAAACGATTTGTTCCCTTCTAAAAAAAATTATCACGATTGGCTATTTTTTCGGTGCACCCCCTTAAGGTGCACCTTTGATCATTTTTTTTTATTTATAAATGACGAGATGCCCAAAGAAGATTTTTCACGAGTTTTTTGTATTCGGAATTGAATTGTCTTCGTTCTAATTTCCTCGAAATAGAAGTTTAATTTTTTTCCAGAATGCTCCATTTTTTTTTTGGCAAATACTACTACATGACGAAATTATTAAAATGATTTTTAAAATAACTATTTGGAATAATATTTTTCTAAGTCGCAAAAACTTTGGACGAGCCCCTTAAAACAAAAAGCGCATGATTATTTTATAATTGTCAATTTCTTTAAATCGATCAATTCGATTAATCGGCGAGTGCTCGTATTAACTCCGTTGTGACTGTCTCCTCGTTTGGTCCCTCGTTTAAAACAATATAGGAAGGAAAATAACGATGTGCGTGAACAA
The DNA here is from genome assembly GCA_963932345.1 of Ophion ventricosus. Lineage (NCBI taxonomy): Eukaryota > Metazoa > Arthropoda > Insecta > Hymenoptera > Ichneumonidae > Ophion > Ophion ventricosus. Next base: position 36,567,080 of record OZ010712.1, read on the forward strand.
TCTGAATGTGCGAGCTATTCGAGAGCACAGCATCCACCAGTTGTCACATTAATCTAAAGACGATTTATTTTGGTTTTGATTAAACTTTGAGCATCGGTGAAGCCGTTCGCTGCTTCATATCTGGCTCCGCATCGCGTTAAACTCGTACAGGATATGTATGAAAGATACAAGAGTGAACAAAGTTCATTCGGGATGGACAATGACAGCGGGTCATTCGGATTGTCAATGATAACGAAGAGCTTGATCAATGACAACAGATCATTGGTATGATCCATGGAGAATGTTGTATTTCGTTAAATTGGACTGGAGTTCTTCCAAAGCTGATCCAAAGCTGAAGGCGTTAGGAAAATCTCAGTTCCAAAGACTTCCGGTAGGATCGCTGTTAGCTCGCAAGCTGGCAATTGGGCTTGAAGTGGCTCGAGGGGGATTTCGACTCCGTTAAATCTAGCAGCAAACGATGACAGCGTCAAATAAACGAACATGTCCAGTTTGATTTACTTCCGGAGAAAAATGCTTTGGCAGATTTTGCTGAGTCCACAAAATGTTCCATAGAATTGGAAAAAATAAACAGGAAGAATCGCAGCAATCCTGGAAGATGTCAGAATCCGTTTGTGGTCACTCGGCGTTTCTTCGTGATCGTGACAATTGGTACGATGGACATGAAGGAAAGATCAATTGTAGGGTATTGATGAAGGTCCTCCAGTTGAAGAGTGACCGCAACCGAGAACGAAACGTCACTGTCGCAATTCGAAGCTGCAATACTTTTTGCGGTATGTCTAAGCATATCTAGGATCGGTGAGATATCTCGCAGGATTCGAATGATGAAGGCTGTGCTGTGATCTATTGCGTCTTTGATCAACCGCTGGATTGCCGTTCTCCTGATAGCCGAGATAGCCCGGATACATAACCGTTCTGAAGCCTCGAACTTCCAGGCTGTTACAGGCGCCCGGATAATCCGGTGATGGCGGTGGACCAACCTGAAACTGCGACATACTCGGCAACATTCCAACGGATCTTCGCCAATCCTCGTAACGCCGAGTTCGCGCTGGCTCTTCTTGTGTTTCTCGGCGATGTTGACGTCTTCGACTCTGCGACGAGCCGCTCTCGGTCGAATTGCTGTCTTCGCTTGTGCCCAAGCCTGGATCACGATCCTCCAGGACTGCGAGACTCGTCACTGGACTCGCTTGAAGTGATTTTTGTCCCAATGGCTGATGATACAGCAATATCGGATGAGGTATTACGTAGGGAATTGGCAATTGGGAAACTTCACGATTGTCCATTTTGATCTTACGTTCCAGTGCTTTGTCATTGGCTTCTTTGCTTTACTTGTCGTTGTCATCGTGATTGGTGCACGAGCCAGGACCAAATATCGATAGTAAAACCGGAAGTAGAAGCAAACTGTGAAGAGCACCGATGAATATGACGAGGAAAACCATTTTGAAGAATACCAAGAAGATATAAGTTCCAGCTAGGATCAAGGCGAGCAGGCCTAGTATGGTTGACAATGCGCCTTGGACTATCGGCAAAACCAAACTGAAAAATGCTTTGGCAGATTTTGCTGAGTCCACAAAATGTTCCATAGAATTGGAAAATAAAAAAATAGGAAGAATCGCAGCAATCCTGGAAGATGTCAGAATCCGTTTGTGGTCACTCGGCGTTTCTTCGTGATCGTGACAATTGGTACGATGGATATGAAGGAAAGATCAATTGTAGGGGATTGGTGAAGGTCCTCCAGTTGAAGGTCCTCCGCAACCGAGAACGAAACGTCACTGTCGCAATTCGAAGCTGCAATACTTTTTGCGGTATGTCTAAGGATATCTAGGATCGGTGAGATATCTCGCAGGATTCGAATGATGAAGGCTGTGCTGTGATCTATTGCGTCTTTGATCAACCGCTGGATTGCCGTTCTCCTGATAGCCGAGATAGCCCGGATACATAACCGTTCTGAAGCCACGAACTTCCAGGCTGTTACAGGCGCCCGGATAATCCGGTGATGGCGGTGGACCAACCTGGAACTGCGACATACTCGGCAACATTCCAACGGATCTTCGCCAATCCTCGTAACGCCGAGTTCGCGCTGGCTCTTCTTGTGTTTCTCGGCGATGTTGACGTCTTCGACTCTGCGACGAGCCGCTCTCGGTCGAATTGCTGTCTTCGCTTGTGCCCAAGCCTGGATCACGATCCTCCAGGACTGCTAGACTCGTCACTGGACTCGCTTGAAGTGATTTTTGTCCCAATGGCTGATGATACAGCAATATCGGATGAGGTATTACGTAGGGAATTGGCAATTGGGAAACTTCACGATTGTCCATTTTGCTCTTGCGTTCCAGTGCTTTGTCATTGGCTTCTTTGCTTTCCTCGTCGTTGTCATCGTGATTGGTGCACGAGCCAGGACCAAATATCGATAGTAAAACCGGAAGTAGTAGCAAACCGTGAAGAGCACCGATGAATATCACGAGGAAAACCATTTTGAAGAATACCAAGAAGATATAAGTTCCAGCTAGGATCAAGGCGAGCAGGCCTAGTATGGTTGACAATGCGCCTTGGACTATCGGCAAACCCAAACTGTAGAGACACTCCTTAACCCGATCCTCCGGACGCTTCATCTTCGAGCTCATGTAAGCGTAACATATGTGCGCGGTGAAATCGACACTGAAGCCAATGCACATTATAAGATTGATCATCGATATACTGTCGAGGCTTACGTCCCAGAGGGACATGTAACCAGCGACTCCTAGCTCAATCGAGACTATGCAAAATGCCACCCACAAACTGCACAATGCATTTGGTATGAAGATAAATGATATTAGCATCATTATGAATGCACCGAATATCATGCACTGTATACTCGTTGGTCGGACCAGCTCGAATTGATCGAAAAACACGAAGTACGGATGAAAAACTGTCGCGTTCAATGGCGATTCCGCGCACAAACGACGCAACTCCTTGACCATCTCTTTCTCCTCGTTCGTGCCGCTTATGTTGACAGCTTGGATCAAAAATCTACTCGCCACTATGTGCTCACCGCTACTGTCGAACTTCACGTCTAAGGAAAATGAACTCTTCGGAAACAGCCACACCTCCTTCAATGTTTTTATAAAACTCGACTCTGTGCGTATCGTCACGTTGAGATACTCGTCGTTGCGCGATATGTAACTTAGGAAACTTCGCAGCCAACTCTCCGTGTAAATTGGCGTGCTTATGTACGATGTTGACTCAAGGGTCGATGTCAAATTCTCCATTTGTTGCTGTATCAACGGATCACTGTAGTCGTACTCGCCGCTCACAATTACCTGCGAACAGTTTTATAAAGAAAGCTTTTTAGAACAGGTTAAATTGCTTTTAAGAACAGGTTCGATTCGTTTTTAGAACATGTTTAGAAGGTTTCTTTTTTTAGAGCTGGTTTAGGAAGTTTCTTTTCTTTTAGAGCAGATTCAGAAGGTTTCTTTTTTTTACAGCAGGTTTAGGGAGTTTCTTTTTTTAGAGCAGGTTTAGGAGGTTTTATTTTTTAGCGTAGGTTTAGAAGGTTTCTTTTTTTAGAGCAGGTTTAGGAGGTTTCTTTTTTTTAGATCAGGTTGAGGAGGTTTCTTTTTTTAGAGCAGGTTTAGGAGGCTTCTTTTTTTTAGAACAGGTTTAGGAGGTTTCCTTTTTTAGAGCAGGTTTAGGAGGCTTCTTTTTTTTAGAACAGGTTTCGGAGGTTTCTTTTTTTTAGAGCAGCTTTTGGAGGTTTCTTTTTTTAGAGCAGATTTAGAAGGTTGCTTTTTTTTATAGCAGGTTTAGGAGGTTTCTTTTTTTTAGAGTAGGTTTAGGAGGTTTCTTTTTTATAGAGCAGGTTTAGAAGATTTCTTTTTTTAGAGCAGGTTTAGAAAGTTTTTTTCTTTTAGAGCAGGTTTAGACGGTTTCTTTTTTTTTTAGAGCAGGTTTAGGAGGTTTCTTTCTTTTAGAGCAGTTTTAGGAGGTATTTTTTTAGAGCTGATTTAGAAGGTTTCATTTTTTTAGAGCAGATTTAGGAGGTTTCTTTTTTTAGAGTAGGTTTAGAAAGTTTCTAAACTTGAAAGTAAAATTTTAATTTTAGTAAAATGTTAATTTTACTGAAATTTTAATCTTACTAAAATTTTAATTTTACTAAAATTTTTATGTTACTAAAATTTCAATTTTAATAAAATTCCAATTTTGCTAAAATTTAATTTGACTAAAATTAAAATTATACCAAAATTTTAATTTGACTAAAATTAAAATTTTAGTAAAATTTTAATATTACTAAAACTTTAATTTTAGTAAAATTTTAATTTCACTCAAATTTTAATTTTATTAACATTTTAATTTCACTAAAATTTTAGTTTTACTAAAATTTTAATTTTACTAAAATTTTAATTTTACTAAAATTTTAATTTAACTAGAATATTAATTTTACTGAAATTTTAATTTTACTAAAATTTTCATTTTACTAAAATTTTAATTTGACTAAAATAATAATTTTACTAAAATTTTAATTTGACTAAAATTTTAATTTGACTAAAATTTTAAATTTACTAAAATTGCGTATATCGTTCGCTTGTCCTTAAATTTCACTATTCTGGACAAGATTCTTTCCTCGTCCGATTGTCAAATAAAACGGCATCATGAATCGGGAAAAGTTTCGTGGGAGATTGTTCATTTTTTTTTCTTTATTCTTCCACAACGTTCTCACGCGATTACATATGCTCGATTCATCGACCCGTCATACTGTCTCCACGTGAGACACGGAAATTGAAACGCGGAACGCGACTACTACGTTGTAGGAGAAAGAAAACATTTTTCCTTTATCCTCGATGTTCGCAGGAGTGCATCGGACTTCCGGTCCGTAAATGTCTCTCTCACTCTCTCTCTCTCTCTCTCTCTCTGCGGCCCCCCTCTAGCCTCCTTAGTTTATTCGAAATCGCGAATTCCTCGTGTACAGCAATAAAAATATTTCCTCGTCGTTCCATATGGGCCGAATCAGCCGGTGAATAATAAGCGCAATTAAACAAAAAAAAAGAAAGAAAAAAAAAAGTAATCACGGTGGATGAGTAGGCGAATGGAAAAAAAGAAATTAATTGAACCCCAACTTGACATCCGGTTGTGACCAATTTCTTCTTTATTTGCTCGGAGTCGGTTAAACCCGACTCGTAATAAGTCGTAACGTTTCGTAATATCGCCGTTGGGTCTTTTTTTTTAATTTATTTCTTTCCTTTTTGAAATTGTAGACACCGGAGAAAGTTGTTTGCCCAAGAGAGAATATATTGCATATACACACGAATGAAGAACACGTGAAATCTTTCTACGAGAATTTTTACGAAAATTCAAAGCCTGAGATGTGAGAAGTAGAAATTTTCGATTCTGAATCGATCTTCAAGAAAATCGATTTTCTCGATGAGAAAAATCGATTTTTTTTATATTGATTTTCTCGATGAGAAAAATCGATTTTTTTTATATCGATTTTCTCGATGAGAAAAATCGATTTTTTTTATATCGATTTTCTCGAGGAGAAAAATCGATTTTTTTTAATATCGATTTTCTCGATGAGAAAAATCGATTTTTTTTATATCAATTTTCTCGATGAGAAAAATCGATTTTCTTTATATCGATTTTCTCGATGAGAAAAATCGATTTTCTCAATGAGAAAAATCTATTTTTTTTATATCGATTTTCTCGATGAGAAAAATCGATTTTCTCAATGAGAAAAATCTATTTTTTTTATATCGATTTTCTCGATGAGAAAAATCGATTTTTTTTATATCGATTTTCTCGATGAGAAAAATCGATTTTTTTTTATATCGATTTTCTCGATGAGAAAAATCGATTTTCTCTATATCGATTTTCTCAATGAGAAAAATCGATTTTCTTTATATCGATTTTCTCGATGAGAAAAATCGATTTTTTTTATATCGATTTTCTCGATGAGAAAAATCGATTTTTTTAATATCGATTTTCTCGATGACAAAAATCGATTTTTTTTATATCGATTTTCTCGATGAGAAAAATCGATTTTTTTTATATCGATTTTCTCGATGAGAAAAATCAATTTTTTTTATATCGATTTTCTCGATGAGAATTATCGATTTTTTTTATATCGATTCTCTGTCATACGATTTTTTGTAAGAATCGATTTTTCTGAGCCAGAATCGATTTTTTGTTTGTATGGAAAATAATTGAAGTAGGTAGAAAAATAAATTTTTAAAAATTCGACGCGACTATTAAATATATAAAATAATTTTTATTTTTCACAAATACTTTACAGTATTGTGAACAAATTGAAAAAAAAAATTAAAAATGCTAGAGATGTAAGTCGTCTAGTAGGACTTTCTTTTCAAATTGGTGGACAAAATATTTCGAAATTTACTCAAGCGATTTTGATTAAATTAATACCATATATTCTTTATAATATTATCTAGGATGTAGCATAAGATTTTTTTAATTGGAAGCCGCGTTCATTTTTTTATTCATTTTCAACACTTACAAGTTTGATAAAAATCAGAGTTTTTTTTTCAAACAGCTGTCATTTCAATAATTTTTTTATTTTTTTACTTTTCCTATGCTACACTCTAGCTCTTCTTTACAAGAAATCATTTTTTTTTATAATTTTTCAGACGATTCCTGACAGAGAAAAAAATTCCACCATCGGCAAGGAACTTCAAAAGAGAGTTCTACTAAAAGGCTTCCGCTATTTTTCAATTTTTTTTATTCGCCTTTTATTTGTACTTTGTTCATAAAACGATAATGTATTTGTGAAGAGTAAATGTTTTTATTTTTATACCAATTTTTATGATATTAATTATGCAATTAATACAATTAATTTTTATGAAGATTATTATTTATAATTTTTTAAAAGAATTATTTATGACAATAATAATAATCATGGTAATTATGCCTAAAGTGAGGCACCACTCCTATCTCGATGTTAATTTTTTTTTTTTAACTTAAACTGCTTTGATTGGTCACCACTAATGATATTCCAGCGGGGGAGGCTGACATTTTTCATTAATTCCATAAGTTATGGGGTTTTGAAGTTTCCAGAAACACGTGATAAAATAGGGCATTTTCGAATATTTCGACGCTTATATTGGGGGGTGGAGGGTAGGGGGATTAATGGGGAGATTCAATAATGAAAAAAAATTGCAGTGGTCACTTCCTCCACTCCCCCTGCTCCAGAAAATACACGATTTCAAAGGCGAAACTGAAAATCGATCAAAATTCGTCTACATTTTTTTCTAGCTATTGTTATGAATGAAAGTGCGTGCGTGTGTGGGTGTATGCATATATGTGTGTGTGCATATATGTGACAAAAAAAATTCATACTGAGATATTCATATTCTCACAAGATCACCTGTAATATTAGATGAGGTAAAAAGTTCGGAGCGTTTTTCGCTTTATTTCGACGATGAAATTAACATAGGATTATCCGATTTAGATCAAATATGCGCCGTTTTGTTCGATAACTTTTGTCCATTTTGAAGGCAATTTCATAATTCCGCGATTGAAGAAGTCCTCGTACCTATTGGTAAAAAACTTGACCAGCTCATTTTCACAAGCCTGTCTTGAGGCCAGTTTTGTACCATCAAGAAAATTTGGCCAACGCTTGAAAAGGTGATAATCGCTTGGTGGCAGGTCTGGACTATACGGCGGGTGCGATAGAACCTCCCATCCAAGCTCTCGGAGCTTCTGGCGCGTCGTTAAAGATGTGTGCGGCCTGGCGTTGTCTTGATGGAACACAACACCCTTCCTATTGGCCAATTCTGGCCGCTTCTGGTCGATCGCCTGCTTCAATCTGGTCAGTTGTTGACAGTAGAGGTCCGAATTGAGTGTTTGGCCCGATGGGAGCAGCTCATAGTGGATGATTCCCTTCCAATCCCACCAAACACACAGCAAAACCTTCTTGGCCGTTAATCCGGGCTTGGCGATCGTTTGGGCCGGCTCACCGCGATTGGACCACGATCTTTTTCGGCTATTGTTCTCGTATGTGATCCATTTTTCATCGCCAGTCAACATCCGCTTCAAAAATGGCTCGACTTCGTTGCGTTTCAGCAAAGAATCGCAGGCATCAATTCGGTCCAAAAGGTTCTTTTGCGTCAATTCGTGTGGCACCCATACATCGAGCTTCTTCTTGAGACCAGCCTTATGCAAATCGTTCCAAACGGTTTTCTGGCTAATCTTCAGTTCCTGGGCAATGGAAACAAGTGCTCACATGCCGGTCCGACTCGACGATTTCCATGATTTTATCGACATTTTCGACGATTGGCCTACCAGAGAGTGCCTCATCTTCGACGTCCATATTACCAGAACGGAATCGTTGGAACCACCGCTTTGCTGTTGCATTCGATACTGTATTTGCTCCATAAACTGCACACATTTTTTTTGGCCGCCTGCTCCGCCCTTTCACCTTGGTCGTAGTTGTACTGAAGAATCGAATTTTCTCTTTTTTTTTACCTTCATTTTGGAACACTGTAACACACAACTGGCTTCACCAAACACAAAACTGTCAAAGAACTTTTTTTGAAGCGTAACGTCACCTTTGAATCGCCGTATAGTATGGCCCGATGCGATGTATACATCGTGAGATATGGCTCACTAAAGACATCTAGCGGAAAACGCTCAGAACTTTTTGCTTCACCCAATAGACTTCGCTTTTCTTTTGAATTTGAGATGAAAACAGAAACTGTTGGTTAGTTTTATCATTTACAAAGTCATGCGAATTTTTTCTACGGTTTAAGGTAAATACTTAAATCAAGTAGTAAAGCGAGCATGGCTTTTTTTTGTATAAATTAAATGATTTTCCACACCATAAATTTTCATTTTCATTTCATATCGTAACAAAATGTTTTTTTTCTATTGAAATTCCCTATTTTTGTCACGCATTTCCGGGAACTTCAAAAGCCCATAACTTTTTATGGGGGGATGACCGCCGCGAATTCTCTTCGGTATTGTATTCAGGGAGGCTTTTTCTATGAATTTATCCAAACAAAGCCCCCAGCCCCACCAAAGGGGTTGAAGTGTTGAAAAATGGCCTGTCTTATCACGTGTTTCCGGGAACTTCAAAACCCCCATAACTTATGGAATTAATAGAAAATGTCAGCCTCCCCTGACGTAATATCACATACTAATAATGGAAACAACTTCGTGGCGAAGAACAAAAAAAAATTCCCATCGAAATTGGGGTGGTGCCTCACTTATGCATAATTACCTTAATCATTATTGTCGTACCAGTTTTTTTGAAAAAAAAAATATATCAGAATTTTACCAATTGTTTTCTGCAAAAATGAAAAATTGAAACATTGACAATTGCAGAAATTGTTTTCTGCAAAAATTCTTTTTGTTTATAATTATGGATAAAACAATGATTGACACGATGATTGTTTTAAACGGCATGGCAAAAAAGAAAACAAAAAAAATCTCACCTGAATCCTATAGGGAAATTCCCGAAAGTAATTGTCCTCGCGATCGTAAAAAGTGATTGAGTAAGAGTCCTCCTTGGACAATCTGCGTCTGTCAAGGCCCTCCTCAAGTGTCGTAAGGCCGTACATAGCGCCTGCCAGATAAAATCCAAACACGATGATTACGAGAACTTTTACGGGCCGACAATTAAGCGCCACTGCCAAGTAATCCCGGAACCAGGTCATGCAACCGTGCTCGGGATTGTCGATCGGATTTGTCGGATCGTCCGGATCCACTCCACCAGTGCACAAAACTCGATAAAACCATGATCGGTGAGCTGCAATGAACAAGCAATACCGATTCGTTGATTAAGGGGCCAGTCCACTTTGAAAATGTCAAAAAATGGATTTTTTTTACTGTTTTCGAAAGTACATACATTCAGAAATATTGTGTCAAAATTTTATGAAAATCCGAGCTCGAAGTATTTTTTTTTACCTGAACGTCAGGACCTCATTTCATTGTACTTGCACCTGCTCATGTCAGGTGCAAAAATGTATATATATAAATATATACAATAATATTATATAATATTATTATATATTATTATATAATAAAAAAAATATTATTATATAATATATATATAATATTATATAATAATATTATATTATTATATAATAATTATTATTATATTATTAATATAATTATAATAATTATTACATTATATATTATAATAATAATATTATATATATGTATATATATATATATAATATAATTATTATATAATATTATATTAATATTATATAATGTAATTATTATTATTATTATTTTTACCTATGTTCTAGGATCTTTTTTACTTTTCCAGAAAAGGCGAACTTTAAATATATATATATTATATAAAATTATCAGGGTTGTAAAAGATATTTATTTTTCTCAATTATCATAATAATTATAATAGTTTTCAATATAATCCAATATTATATTATATAATATATAATAATAATGATAATTATTATTTTTATCCTAACAATTTTGCGGAGAAAAAATATCGGAGTTAAAAATCTGCAATTTTTTTTTCATCTCAGTACAATTGTTTCTTTTTCTATGGGAAAAAAAAATGTTGGGAAATGAAACGTGAAAAAAAATTCATTCGTAATCAAATACTCAGATACTTTCCCAACAATTTGGCCACACCTCAATTTTTCTCACGATAACGTCAATTATCATAATTCACGTGCCAATTATCACCACTCCTCTATCTTTTCGTAAAAAAGGCAAACGTAACACCCCACCCCCCAACCGCCCTTCACGGCGTTGGTGCTCCTTGAAAACCTTGTTGGTTTTTTTTAGATTTCTTTTCCTTCACCTTCGCAACTTTCAACGAATTCTCACGTTTTCTGGTCCAAGATTCTCCACAGACACAAGAAGAAATTGCAGCCCAACTAGGAGTTGATCGATCAACCGTTGCCAAGAGGTTACACGCGATGGGAAAAATTCAGAAGCTCGGGAAATGGGTCCCACATGAACTTACCGAATATAATCTCGGACAACGGATGAACACGTGTCTTTGGTTGCTTAGCAAACAACGAATGAAGAACTTTCTCTGGAAAATCGTGACGGGGGATGAAAAATGGATCCTTTATGAGAATCCCAAGCGGAAAAAATCATGGTTGGAGCCTGGAGAACCAACAACATCAACTCCCAAACCGCAAATGAACGTCAAAAAAATGCTTTTGTGTATCTGGTGGGACATTAAGGGTGTTCTTTATTATGAACTTCTAGAACCGGGTCAGACGATCACTGCAGAACGATATAGTGAGCAATTAAATCGTTTAAGCGAAGCAATTGAGCAAAAAAGGCCATTCACAGGACACGAAAGTGCGAAAAGTCATTCTCCTGCATGATAACGCTCGACCTCACGTTACTCGTACGACCCAATACAACTATTTTAAACCTGGGCTGGCAAGTTCTTCCTCATCCGGCATATTCACCGGACTTGGCCCCATCCGACTATCACACCTATTTCGGTCAATGGCGCACAGCTTAAGAGGGAGCCACTTCCGAGAAGTCGAAGATATTAGGAAATTCGTCGATGACTTTATCGCCTCGAAATCAGCCAGCTTCTATCGTGAGGGTGTCTTTATGCTACCAGATCGGTGGCAGAAGATTGTAGAAAGCAACGGGGAATATTACATGCATTAAACACCGTTTTTGTCTATTTTTTAATAAACCGAAAATATTGGAAAAAAAACTGTAAAAATTAATTCACACACCTAATACATACCGTTAGAAGAAATCCGAATATCGTTTTGAAATTTTCAGGGTGCATTCTTAAGATATTTTGCTAACGATTTATGGAATGTAAAAAAAAAAATTGATTTTTCGAAGCATCTAAAGTGGTTGCCCACCGCAACGATGAATCAATAACAATCATTGGAAAACTCAATATATATTGAATTTTTTGGGTAATTATTGATAATAATAAGATGATCTGAACGTATTGATTAAATTTAAAAATTGAGAAATTTTTGTTTTTGGACAGTTGAAACAGATGTACAGTCATTGACAAAACCTCATTCAAGCACACGCCAATATCGTCGAATTGATAGTGAAAAATTAACATTTCTAAGTGTTAATTTATTATTAAATTAGCTATTTGTAAGGCTAAACATGTACGACATGATTTAGACTCGTAAATCCATGATGATCCTAGTAATAGCTTGATCGAAAAATGTTGATATTTGTTTGTAACGAGTACGCGAGCGACAGACGTAACGATAAAACTTTCAATGATGTGTTTTCAAGACAGTCATGAAAAATGTAACTTTTAAATATTTATCGAGCTTTATTCGCACGGATCGCCACTGTACACCCAATAAGGCCAGCCCAAGCCAGAGAAAGCAATATATACGAACTCTTCTTACATAATGCCGTGTGATCTAACAAATTAACCGAGTGTCTCGAACGCAACGAGTTTACCAGAATCCTGACGCAATTACATTCCTGAATGTCCAACAGTTACAAACGCATATAAATATATATATATATATATATATATATATATATATTGATTGCTTTTTCTATTATGGATTAATTAATTTTTACTGATCGAAATTAATGGCTTCACTTTTGCCTCGTCTTTTGCTCTTTTTATCGTTCGTTATTATCATATTAATAAGCGATGAAAAATATTGGTAAAAACGATTTGTTCTGAGCGTTTTTTCGCTTTATTTCGACGATGAAATTAACATAGGATTATCCGATTTAGATCAAATATGCGCCGTTTTGTTCGATAACTTTTGTCCATTTTGAAGGCAATTTCATAATTCCGCGATTGAAGAAGTCCTCGTCCCTATTGGTAAAAAAAACTTGACCAGCTCATTTTCACAAGCCTCTCTTGAGGCCAATTTTGTACCATCAAGAAAATTTTGCAAATGCTTGAAAAGGTGATAATCGCTTGGTACCAGGTCTGGACTATACGGCGGGTGCGATAGAACCTCCCATCCAAGCTCTCGGAGCTTCTGGCGCGTCTCTAAAGAAGTGTGCGGCCTGGCGTTGTCTTGATGGAACACAACACCCTTCCTATTGGCCAATTCTGGCCGCTTCTGGTCGATCGCCTGCTTCAATCTGGTCAGTTGTTGACAGTAGAGGTCCGAATTGAGTGTTTGGCCCGATGGGAGCAGCTCATAGTGGATGATTCCCTTCCAATCCCACCAACACACACAGCAAAACCTTCTTGGCCGTTAATCCGGGCTTGGCGATCGTTTGGGCCGGCTCACCGCGATTGGACCACGATCTTTTTCGGCTGTTGTTCTCGTATGTGACCCATTTTTCATCGCCAGTCACCATCCGCTTAAAAAATGGCTCGATTTCGTTACGTTTCAGCTAAGAATCGCAGTCATCAATTCGGTCCAAAAGGTTCTTTTGCGTCAATTCGTATGGCACCCATACTTCGAGCTTCTTCTTGAGACCAGCCTTATGCAAATGGTTTCAAACGGTTTTCTGGCTAATCTTCAGTTCCTGGGCAATGGAATAAGTGCTCACATGCCGGTCCGACTCGACGATTTCCATGATTTTATCGACATTTTCGACGATTGGCCTACCAGAGCGTGCCTCAACTTCGACGTTCATATTACCAGAACGGAATCGTTGGAACCACTGCTTCGCTGTTGCACTCGATACTGTATTGGCTCTATGAAGAGCACAAATTTTTTTGGCCGCCTGCTCCGCCTTTTCACCTTGGTCGTAGTGGTACTGAAGAATGTATCGAATTTTCTCTTTTTTTACCTCCATTTTGGAACGCTGTAACACACAACTGGCTTCACCAAACACAAAACTGTCAAAGAACTTTTTTCAAAGCGTAATGTCACCTTCAAATTGCCGTATAGTATGACCCGATGCGGTGTATACATCGTGAGATATGGCTCACTAAAGACATCTAGCGGAAAACGCTCAGAATTTTTTACTTCACCCAATATATATATAAAACGATTTTTTTTTCTTCACATTTCTCTATTCAGTAGTTGCCGTAAGGTGAAATTAAAAGGTTTAAATTAATATTAAAAGCTTACCCATCGCGATTTTCTATTTCCCATGCTATTGCCCATGATTAATTTTATAACTCGCCAACGGATGAACGTACAACAATCTCCAAGAGAACTTTTTTTAAGGGAATTGAACGCTCTATAAAAAAGTTCTCTTATCGTTTTATGATAAATCTACTCTCTTGAAAGTTATTCAAGGTGAAAGTTGAATTTATAAAAAATTTCAAGATTTTTTTCACTTTTCCAACGAAACTATCAAACTTACCGTAAAATGTCATAGGACCTTTTTTGTAGATCATTTCATTTCCTATAAAATTACATCATTAAATAATTCAAAAATTTAATAGTTAACTGCTTTAGAAATTCATTTGACAAAAATCGTATTTTTCTCAGTCCCAAAATCTCTGCGCAAGACCCTTAAAAAACGCATATGAAAAAAAAAAAAAACAAATCAATGAATATATACACATCCAAATTTCATCTATACGTTTCGTATAAACGAGAAAAGCGAAAAGAAAAAAAAAACCAAAACAGATGCATTTAATTGAAATCATTAAGCTAAAATGACTCAATAATATACGAAAATAATAAAATGATTTTTACTTTCATTGTTATAAGTTTCTTTTTTTCTTCGTTATTCCAGCAAGACTCGAGCGATTATTTCCACGACGAAATGCTCGTGTAATTGCAAGAGTCGATGACTCGATTCGATATCGGCAAAATATATAAAAGCCAAGGAAGAAGGCGCGCGCGACGTTTGACGGAAAACCGTTCGAGTGAAAGCGTACGCGCGACGCGACGCGACGTTCGCCGATTGGCGAAATCGTAGAAGTCACCCAGCATGAAAAATATCATGTCCGATTTCATCTATATATATCTTGTAAATTTCTTACGTTACAATGCTCCCGCGGGAATCGCTCATCCGTGGAGCGTGACAAATCGTCGAACGCGACGCGAATTTGCATAAAACTTTAATTAAGAACTCCACGAGGCGCATCGCCCGGCGAATTAACATTGGATATATATATATATTTTTTTAACGCCTCGAACGTTACAAACGTCGTTACTTTTGCGGATAATAATTCACCGAGGCGAGATTAAAATCGAAAGAAAGCTCTCGGTCGCGTGCGGAGATTAAATGAAAAAAAAAAGAAAGAAAGAAAGAAAGGAAAGACAAACAAAACAAAAAAATTAAAACGAAACAAAGCTCACCGGACTTGGAGAGTGGTTGGACCTTGCAGCAAATGACGCTGTGACGATTGCTCTGCTCGCAGTAGCCGCTTATGGCAACGCAAGCGCTGAAGAAAGTTAGATGGAACAGGAACGTGAAAACGACAGCGAAACCTGAAATTCAATAGTAATGATAACAATAACAGTTACGGTATACTATAATATAATATAATATAATATATAATATAATATAATATAGTATAATATAATATAATATTATTATGGTATAGTATAGTATATTAGAGTATAGTATATGGTAATGTAGTATACTATAATACAGTATAGTATAGTACAGTAGAGTACAGTATAGCATAGTATAGTATAGTATAGTATAGTATAGTGTAGTATAGTATAGTAGAGTATAGTATAGTATAGTATAGTATAGTATAGTATAGTATAGTATAGTATATTATAGTATAGTATAGTATATTATAGTATAGTTTAGTATAGTATAGTATAGTATAGTATAGTATAGTATAGTATAGTACAGTATAGTACAATATAGTATAATATAATATAATATTAGTATGGTATAGTATATTATAGTATAGTATAGTACAGTATAGTATAGTATAGTACAGTAGAGTACAGTATACTATAGTATAGTATAGTATAGTATAGTATAGTATAATATAGTATAGTATAGTATAGTATAGTATAATATAATATAATATAGTATAATATAATATAATATAATATAATATGATATAATATAATATAATATAATATAATATAATATAATATAATATAATATAATATAATATAATATAATATAATATAATATAATATAATATATAATATAATATATAATATAATATATATTATATTATATTATTTAGTATAGTATAGTATATTATAGTACAGCATAGTACGGTATAGTATAATATTAGTATGGTATAGTATAGTATATTATAGTATAGTATAGTATAGTATAGTATAGTATAGTATAGTATATTATAGTATAGTACAGTAGAATACAGTATAGTATAGTATAGTATAGTAGAGTATAGTATAATATAATATAATATAGTATAATATAATATTATATAATATAGTATACTACACTATACTATAATATAATATAATACAATATGATATAATATAATATAATATAATATAAAATAATATAATATAATATAATATAATATAATATAATATAATATAATATAATATAATATAATATAATATAATATAATATAATATAATATATAATCTAATATATAATATATATTATATTATATTATTTAGTATAATATAGTATATTATAGTACAGCATAGTACAGTATAGTATAATATTAGTATGGTATAGTATAGTATATTATAGTATAGTATAGTATAGTATAGTATCGTATAGTATACTATAGTATAGTATAGTATAGTATAGTATAGTATAGTATAGTATAGTATAGTATAGTATAATATAATATAGTATTATATAATATAATATAGTATAGTATAATATAATATAATATAATATAATATAATATTATATTATATTATATTGTACAATATTATATAATATAGTATACTACACTATACTATAATATAATATAATATAATATAATATAATATAATATAATATAATAAAATATAATATAATATAATATAATATAATATAATATAATATAATATAATACAATACAATACAATACAATACAATACAATACAATACAATACAATATAATATAATATAATATAATATAATATAATATAATATAATATAATATAATATAATATAATATAATATAATATAATATAATATAATATAATATAATATAATATAATATAATATAATATAATATAATATAATATAATATAATATAATATAATATAATATAATATAATATAATATAATATAACATTATATAATATAATATATTATTATATAATATAATACAATACAATATAATTCAATACAATATAATGTAATGTAATATCATATACGAGAGTCATTTGAAAAGTTTCCGGCCTTACCAATAAAAAATTATAGAAAAAAACCTCTTTCACCGCCCGATAGATAGCCTTGATAAATATAAACTGTAAAAATTCCAAGTCATTCTGATCATTAGTTTGTTCGTGTTTTATTACGTATTTTTTTTTGCTTCGAAATATGGGTGTTTTGTTAAAAAGGCCGGACACTCTTCAAGTGACCCTCGTAATATAATATAATATAATTATAATAAAAGTAACAAATGGAAGATTCGGTAGCAATGTATTGCTGAGCAATTAATAAGAACGAGCAATCAATCGATCTACTTGGCACCCAATTAATAGTATTCGATCAACAAGCTAACGTTCGATAATACAAATTAAGTGCATACATATATATATATATATATATATATATATATATATATTTATATTTATTTATTTATTTACCGGAATAGATGCAGAAAATTTGCACCGAAGGGAACGGCGAGACTATCCCGATGAAGAAGGATATCATGTCAGTGAGAGAGGTTATCGTTATCGAGACCGCAGCCTCGCTCAGCGTATCTGCCATTCTCTCGGGCACCGGCTTCATTATGTTGGTCCGACGCCAAGCCGCCAGCATCACGAACGTGTCGTCAATTCCGATACCTGTGTCGATCAATAAACATTATTTTTTTTTAAATTTTTAACCGAGGAAATACACGCAGCGTCAACAAAAAATTGATTCTTTTTTTCTTCATTTGACATGAAATGTTACATTGGCAGAAAAATTATTTTGATATTAACGATCGCATTGTTAACACCTAAGCAAAATAGGACGCTCGGTTATGTTGAGATGGAGGAGAAAAAAAAAAAGGTGTTAAAGATGAAGAATAAAGTGTACGTGAAATTGGATCAGCCGCACGTATCAATTACAATTTCTATAATCATTCACGTCTCGCGTATTATGCATACCGTAACATATACAGCACGTTGCCATTCGCTCGAACCACTATTTTATTCACCAGTTTAACAAACTCCTCCCCCCCCCTCCCCCCTCCTCCTTGACCGGCTATCATTTCTCTCGTGGATCGGCGCATACAACGATAGAATCCACGCACACGTGGATTGAATCGTTGCGAACGTTTATCACGAGCCCAACCTCACAATTGAGCCATTCGACGAAAAATTCAATTACCAGCCCCCGCAATCATGATTTTTTAATGGACTGCGACGAGGTGGCGAGGGGAGAGGGGAAGCGATAATAAACGGCGTTAAGGCCTTCGGTCACTCGAGGATTTTCCAAAAATCGATTTTTTGTTTTTTTTTAAAATGTACATTAGTAGGTATAAAATTATATTCCAAAAGTTTATGGGTGTGAAAAATCTCTGAGTACTCGAGATGGTGCCACCAGGAGGTTATGGTTGAATTGTCAGATGTAAAACGTCATATCGTAAGGTTGAACATCCGGCAAGACCATAACCTTGAAATATTAGAGATTTTGTATAAGCAACACACAATTTTTTTTTATGCGAAAATGTCGAGTTCTGAGCCGAATAAGCGTAATTTGCGGGAACTTTTGATTTACTTCTTTAATTTGAAGAAATCTGCAGCTGAGGCGCATCGATTGCCTGCAGAAGCGTATGGCGAGGCTGCTTTAAGTGAGAGAAGTTGTCGCGAGTGGTTTGAAAAGTTTAAAAACGGTGAGTTTGACGTCGAGGACAAAGAACGTAGCGGAAGACCGAAAGTGTACGAAGACGCGGAATTGGAAGCATTGTTGGAGGGAGATTCGTGCCAAAGGCAAGAAGAACTTGAACTTACATTAAGGAGTGACTCAACGAGCAATTTCACATCGTTTAAAATCGTTGGGAATGATTGAAAAGCAAGGAAATTGGGTTCCATATGAACTGAAGCCGAAAAACGTTAAACGCCGATTTTGCACATGTGAAATGCTGCTTGCCAGGCATAAGCGAAAGGCTTTTTTTGCATCGTACAGTCACTGGTGATGAAAAATGGATCCACTGCGATAACCCAAAGAAGAGGAAATCATGGGGACCACCTGGCCATGCTTCAACATCGACAGCCAAGCCGAATATTCATGGAAAAAAAAACTCATGTTGTGTATTTGGTGGGATCAGCTTGGTGTTGTGTATTATGAGTTGCTCAAACCGAACGAAAGCATTACTGGGGCTCTCTACCGAACACAATTGATGAGATTGAGCCGAGCACTCAAGGAAAAACGCGCCCACTGCTACTCCAGACACGACAAAATTATTCTCCTGCGTGATAATGCTCGTCCACGTGTTGCGGCGCCGGTCAAAACCTACTTGGAAACACTCAATTGGGAAGTTTTACCCCACCCGCCGTATTCACCAGACATTGCTCCCTCTGACTATCATTTATTTCGATCGATGACGCCACGGCCTGTTTGAGCAGCACTTCACATCATACGAAGATACGAAAAATTGGGTCGATTTGTGGATAGCCTCAAAAGACGAAGCGTTCTTCCGACGCGGTAGCCGTATGCTGCCAGAAAGATGGCAAAAAGTAGTGGCTAGCGATGGACAATACTTTGAATAAAACATAAAGTACCGTTCTTTCACAATAAATGCCCAATTTTTGATTTGAAAAAAAAAAAAACGGCGGAGACTTATTTGTACTCCCAATACATTATTCGGAAATTCTTATTGTCAATAGCATCATGATTTCCCGTTTTTACACGTGTATTTTGGTGAAAAATCATTTCAAGATCATGATATCGTAGGTCGTTGGATTCGTCTGAATATCAGCTACAACGTCTTAATAAAAAAAAAAAACATGTTCCCATTTGAAAAACCATCGATGACTTGGAGAACGCAGAAACGATGACCTTGAGAAAAATTAATTTTTCACCACTGTATCAGCCCTTCAAAATCAAATTGCCTCCTGACATTTTTGCCGTCACTCTCAAGGCAACGGAGATATTTGGGGTGGTCTCGTTAAATGGTCCAGCCGGTATATATATACAGGGTGGGGCACATAAAGTGTTACAGAGTAATAGCACTCAAACTATTGATCATATCCAAAAATGTTTCAGACAAAAGTTTCAGTGTTCGAGAAGGCCGTCATACTGGACCACCCTTTTTTTTATCGGTGGAGGCGCTGAAGCTACGTCAAGGTCAACTCCACTTTTTTTTAATGGAACCATGTATTTTTTTTCGATGACATTATTACCGATTTTAAGACGAATTCAGCGACCTACAACACAAGGTCATTCTAGTCACGCAAAGTATGAAAATAGTCGAAAAATCGAAAAATATCGGAATAATGACTTTCAAAGGATCCACTAACCTTGGTTTGGGTCTACCTACAGAAGATGCTCGAAGTGATGACCCTCGACTTGTAAACACTTGTTTGATCGCTGTTTACATTTCTTACGATACCAATGTTTCTTATCGGCAGCAAGTACGCATTTTCTGTTGACATATCAGTTAGTCACGCATTACCTTCTAATGTGAGTACATCGGATCGCGAAAATGAACTTTTTATGGGGTTTTGTCAAAGAATGCGTAATGACGGTAGCACCTACCACGCCTGACGACATGAAAGAAAGAATAGGCCGAGCATGTACCGAAATTACACCACAAATGTTGGCTGCAGTTAGACGGTCTTTTCATCAGCGAATTAACAAGTGCTTACAAGTCGAGGGTCATCACTTCGAGCATCTTCTGTAGGTAGACCCAAACCAAGGTTAGTGGATCCTTTGAAAGTGGTTATTCCGATATTTTTCGATTTTTTCGACGAATTTCATACTTTGCGTGACTAGAATGACCTTGTGTTGTAGGTCGCTGAATTCGTCTTAAAATCGGTAATAATGTCATCGAAAAAAAAATACACGGTTCCATTTAAAAAAGTAGAGTTGACCTTGACGTAGCTACAGCGCCTACACCGATAAAAAGATAGGGTGGTCCAGTATGACGGCCTTCTCGAACACTGAAACTTTTGTCTGAAACATTTTTGAATATGATCAATAGTTTGAGTGCCATTGCTCTGTAACACTTTATGTGCCTCACTCTGTATATATATATATATATATATATATATATATATATATATATATATATGTCTCTATGTGTGTGTGTGTCAATTCGATAGACCGGACGATACTTCGCAACAATCTCACAATACGCTCGTTTCTTGCAACTTCGAAACACCTGCGAGCATTCATGCCTCGCAAAGTTTTGATTCGCTCAAAACTTTCACTGACTCGCGCGAGTTTATCGAAACGTGATCGCGCGAACCGCCAGATAGTTTTGATCACCGCGTGTCCGAGTGTTCGATATCATAATGTACGCAAATGTTTCATTAGATACATCTGGAAGAATGAAAAAATATTTTTTTATCGCGCATTCAAGTCCAGAGCGAGAGAGAAAGAGATAGAGAGAGAGAGGGGGGGGGGAGAGAGAGAGAGAGAGAGAGGGAGAGAGAGAGAGAGAGAGAGAGAGATCCACTCATTTTCGAACACAGTCGCTCCACTCGTTCCCAATTTTTTACTTTTTTTTTTTCTAGGCCTCATGTAAATTGCGTAAGGACTTCCGGGAGTCGAAGTGATTCTGTATGGAACGAATCTATAAATCTTGGTGAAAAACGCTGCGGAATGCGCGTTATAATTTTAACAATTTTCACTGATCGTTGAGAGAGAGAGAGAGAGAGAGAGAGAGAGAGAGAGAGAGAGAGAGAGAGAGAGGGAGATCGTTTCCGTAAATGAGTTAACTTCACTTTGTTTTTTTTTCTAACCCAAACGCTTACGAAATCTCTCAGACGGCAAAAACGCCGATAAAATTGGCTTCGATTCAGGCTCAAACTTTCATCGCGTATCAACATAGAATATACAGGGTGTCTCATTTCAATGGGCCCCTCTTTAATTTTCGAAATTGACGATAACTATAAAGCACGTTTCAAGACTGCAAAGTTAAGGTATTACTGGATGGACCGTCGCACGGCTTTGCTGTTGCATTCGATACTGTATTGGCTCTATGAAGAGCACAAATTTTTTTGGCCGCCTGCTCCGACTTTTCACCTTGGTCGTAGTGGTACTGAAGAATGTATCGAATTTTCTCTTTTTTTACCTCCATTTTGGACCGCTGTAACACACAACTGGCTTCACCAAACACAAAACTGTCAAAGAACTTTCTTTGAAGCGTAATGTCACCTTTAAGGGGCCAGTCCACTTTGAACATTTCAAAAAATCGATTTATTTTTACTGTTTTCGAAAGTACATACATTCAGAAATATTGTGTCAAAATTTTATGAAAATCCGAGCTCTCTAAGTATTTTTTTTTTTTTTTTACCTGAACGTCAGGACCTCATTGCATTGTACTTGCACCTGCTCATGTCAGGTGCAAGTACCTCAAAGCTAAGGCACTTCAGCAACATTACAAACATCCTCCTGCTCTTTCTGAAGAAGTACAGAAAGTTTTAAAACCTATTTACGAGGATCTCACCAAAACAGAACTGCTCGAAAGGTGTTTAGGTGGCCATACGCAAAACAATAATGAAAGTTTTAACAACTGCGTATGGAATATGGCACCTAAACACATGTTCAACGGCAAAAAAATCGTAGACATTGCCTGCAAAGTTTCCGCGTGTGTCTTCAATGAAGGATTTCGTCCAGTGCTTGAAAAAATGGAAATAATGGGCGTCAAACTCGGCCCGATCGCCATCGGATTCGCCGACAATCGCGATGACGAGCGTGTTCGCTCTGCAAACCGCCGCAGTTCTGAGTTCTCAAAAGAGACCAGAACCCAAACGAGAGCAAGCAAGACTTGAATAAATCGACGATGATGAGCAATCAGAAGGGATTTTGTACGGTGCAGGAATTGCCGATTGAGTTTAGGTAAGAGTTTTTCATAGTTTAAACTTCAAACGCGTTTTTCGCGAAACAACGTTTTCAAAATCTAGCTCCATCGTATCTCTAAAACTAATAAACCGATTCTCTTGAAATTTCAACCACATATTGTAAACATGATTCGCAACAAGATGACCCTCGATGGTTTTAAAATTTTGATTTTTACTCTTTTTTTTTGGCGAAAAACTGCGAAAAAACGCGTTTTTTTTACTTTTTTCGTTTTTCATCTGCCATTTTTTTTATTTTTTGATAAAACTTTATATCCGAGGGTCATTTTGTAGCTGGTGTCATACTGAATCTAATGGACTTTGATTTTTTTGTTTCAGACAAGCCGTTGCCGAGTTGTGATGGAGCTACCTAGCCCACCTATTTTTGAGGCGTTACGTTAAACTATAGTTTTTGCACTTCAAAATGAATTAAAATGAATTAAAATTTTTTTTAAATATATTTCAAGACTTTATTTATCAAGCCCAACAACTTTTATATTCATATCTTTTATAAATTCTTCAAAAAAAAAATCGCGAAAATAGCCTTTTTTTTCGTGGCTCCAAAGTGGACTGGCCCCTTAAATTCCTATTTTTGTAACTACTGAATTACTCAGTGAAAAATTCTAAAATATTTCATGAATTACTATTCTATCAAAAACTATACCTCAAATTTTCAAGAATTTTGGCGATTCTTCAATATCCATCAAGTAATACCTTAAATCAATCCTGAAGGAACATCATCGAGTGGAATTTTTATCTTTGTCAACGCGTAGAGCAAATACGGTGGTCTACTGTTTTTTATTTATTTTTTTACATTAATATTAATGTTAACTACTATTATTATGATTATTATTTTATTATTCATTTTATTATTTATTTAATAAAATAAATAATAAAATGAATGAATAATAAAATGAACGGGTCACCCTGTATGTAGGTAAATATTAATATAGGTGACGGGGACGTCAGGACTCGGAGCACCGCGCGAATGGTATGAACCCGTCATTTGCGCGAAAACCGGAAGTCATCGGCTCATTTTGACGTCCCGGTCTTATAGGGTGCTCGGGAAGCGTCGTCCGTCTCGGTCGGTGACTGATATTGCGAATAAAGTCGCTACAGTAGAACCCCCCCATGTAATGTAAGACTTATTAATATAGAGATTCGTCGTGGTCACGCTGTACGGGGCGTTCATACGGTACATTCACAAATCGAAGGAATCTGATGCTCAAAAGTGCTCAACTCGTGGTAAAGACTTTGGCCTCACCTTCGTGGACCTCGTCCACGAAGTGAAAAGTTTGCTTTATTGTCCTCGATTCTTCAATTGTTTTTGGTCGATTATAATTTGTTAATAAAATGATTGTTCTTGGCCAATTAATTTATTAATTGATTAATTGTCGTCGTCCAATTGATTTATTAATGAATTCATTGTCTTTAGCTAATTAATTTATGAATAAATTAATTGTCCTTGGCCAATTAATTTATTAATAAATCGATTGTCTTTGATCAATTCATTCATTAATAAATTATTTGTCCTTGGCCAATTTATTTATTAATAAATTTAGCCAATTCATTTATTGATAAGCTAATTTTCTTTGCGCAATTAATTTTACAATAAATTAATTGCCCTTGACCAATGAATTTATTAATAAATCGATTGTCTTTGCTCTATTCATTCATTAATAAATTAATTGTCCTTGGCCAATTGATTTATTAATAAATTAATTGTCCATGCTTAATTAATTGAATAATACATTAATTGTCTTTAGCCTAATAATTTATTAAGAAATTAATTGTCTTCAGCTAATTCATTTATTCATAAGCTAATTTTCTTTGCTCAATTAATTTTATAATAAATTAATCGTCTCTGGACAATTCATTTATTAATAAATGTGTACTCTTTTTTTTTATCAACCTTCTCATTTTCTTTTTTTCTAAATTAGCCACTAATAAATAAATTTTTATTCCCTTAATCGTAGCGCGAATTTTTCAATTCATTTATTAATAAATCTATTGTCTTTCATCAATTAATTTATAAATAAATTAATTGCCCTTGGCCAATTGATTTATTAATAAATCGATTGTCTTTGATCGATTAATTTATTAATAAATTAATTGTCCTTGGCCAATTGATTTATTAATAAATTCATTGTCCATAGTCAATTAATTGATTAATAAATGAATTGTCTTTAGCCAAATTCTTTATTAATGAATTCATTGTATTTGGCCAATTCATTTATTAATAAATCGATTGCTTTTGGTCCATTAATTTATTAATACATTAATTGTCCTTGGCCAATTGATTTATTAATAAATCCATTGTCTTTGATCAATTAATTTATTAATAAATTAATTGTCTTTAATCAATTCATTTATTGATGAGCTAATTTTTTTTGCTCAATTAATTTTATAATTAATTAATCGTCTCTGGCCAATTAATTTATCAATAAATCTCAACTCTTCTTTCTTTTTATCAACCTTGTCAGTTTCTTTTTTTTTTTTCTTAATTAGCAACTAATCAATGAAATTTGGTTCCCTCAATCGTAGCGCGAATTTTTTAATTCAATATTTAACATCGATCAAAGAGGCTCAAACGTTCCCCGCGTAACGCGAACAATATCAATGAGGATTCGCGAAGGACAAGACCGTATTCCCAAAGTGGACTGAGGTCGCGATTTTTATTCTTCTTTTTTTAGATCCTCGTGTTGTAAATTGAGTAAAATTTGCATTGACGGAATTCAAGGGAGTTCCCTCGTGGCACGTGATACACCACAGGCACATAACGGCAAAAGAAGCGACTGGAGAATTATCAAAATGATGTACCATTCATCGATAATCAATTGTGTATGCATATATATATATATATATATATAATTTTTTTTTACACTGTTTATACATTTTTTAACCCTTTAACGGCTGGTGGGACACATACGTCCCACTTTGAAAAATTGTAACTTCCAGAAAAATGAACATATCGACATCGTTAAGGTCGCATTTAGAAGACGAAGAACGCATCTAACCATGAAAAATTCGGCAAACGCAAGGGTTGCCCCTCTTCAGTTTCACACCCTGTCAAAAAGTGCGAAAAATGAGAAATGAGCATAACTTTCAGGCAACATTTTTTTTTAGAGTCGCGATCTCAAGTGTTTGTTTTGAAATAACATCGAAAATTTGTAGCAAAAAGGTCCGGACCAAAAACCACCCATAACAGTAATGAAATATCGATAACCACCCCTAGCAATTGTGACACTCCCAATAATGCACTTTCATTGATGTTCAGTTCATCAATATTTTTGAAAACACATGAAAAATTTGTAAAAAGAATATCCAAATGGAAAACTACCCCTAACAGTAACGAAACATCGAAAACCACCCCTAGAAATAGTGATACGCCCAAAAATGCACTTCCATTGATGTTCAGTTGTTATATATTTTCGAAAACGCATGGAAAATGTGTATCAAGAACATCCGATTCAAAAACTACCCCTAACAGTAACAAAACATCAAAAACCGCCCCTAGCAGTGGTGATGCGCCTGAAAATGTACTTTTATTGATGTTCAGTTCATATAAACTCTTGAAAACCCATGAAAAATTTGTAGCTAGAAAATCTGCCTCGAAAACTACCCCCAACAGTAACAAAACATCGAATTATCCGTAAGTCCTTCAGAATATGCTTATGTGTTCTGGAACACTCATATTTCGATTTAGATCAGGATAAAATAACAGAAAATGAGATGATAACATTTTATCCATTGGAGGGGGGGGGGGGGGTGAATTTCTCTCAATTGAGGGGTAGTTCATAAGGGTTGATTGATCCGTAAGTTCTTCAGAATCCCACTACCTGTTCTGGAATGACTTTTCCTCAATTTCTGGCAGAAATAAACGATGGGAAATGAAATTAAGATGTTTTCAAGCGATTGGGGTGGTTTTCTTCATTTGGGGTTAGTTTCTCAGGGTAGAAAAATTCTCGAATAATTTTTTTTTCTCACATTGGGTACTCGTGAGTTCAGAATCACCATGTACCAACTTTGCCCAACGCTCCAAAAAAACTGATCTGTTGAAGGGTTAGACATTTTTATGGTAATTTTAAATATGGATTCGACCCAACAAGTAGAAATAATATAAGAATATAATTTAAAAAAAATATCAATATTATAAATAATAACTTAAAATAAAATAAATATAAAGAAAATAAATAAAAATTAATATTATAAAGAATAACTCTCTCTACGCAAAAATGATCTCTAACTTAAAAGTTTCGATCTACCATGTGTTCGAATCAATATTTTAATTTGTCATAAAAATATTTATTCAAATAATGCATACACCGTGTAAAAAAAAATAGCGTCTAATTTCCACCGCTACCGAAAACACACCTAAAAAAAAAAAAAAAAACATACTGTTATCTCACACTTACCGATCATGAGGAAAGGAGCAGCCAGATTGATGCCGATAAAATCAACGCCAATGTACATGCACAGTCCGAAAGCGGAAACGGTCGCTAGCGCCGCGGAAACGTTGCCGAGGAGTCCGAGCCACGGTTTGCTGCGCACCCAATCGGTCATCATACACGTAACGATCGAGAACAATCCCATTATCGCGAAAGTACTCGAGAAGTAAGGCACGACGGTTTTTGTGTTCGCCTCGAGCTCGAGTTCGAGGGTTCTCGAGGCAAATCTCGCGGTGCTTATGTGCTCGAAGCGACCACCATCCTCGGCTTCACCGACCACATTGAGAAACGCTTCCTCCCAAGCGGCGCCACTATTTAAAAAAAAAAAAAACAAATTAATTAAGGCCCCACACCACGATTCGTGCGCGGTACGAGGGTGTATTTTTCGTAATTCATTTTCAAGCAAACGATGAATGGAATTTTTTTTATTAATACTCATAGTCAATATATACAGAAGACTGTATACAAATTTTTGTACTCGAATTTAAAGTATAGTTTGCGGTGTGCGCCGCTTCCAAGAGGACACTCCGACGAAATTGCTGCTTGGCGTTTGACAGCGATTAAGGGACCAGTCCACTTTGGAGCCACGAAAAAAGGATATTTTCGCGATTTTTTTTGAGGATTTTATAAAAGATATGAATATAAAAATTGTTGGGCATGATATATAAAGTCTTGAAATACATTAAAAAAAATTTTTTAATTCATTTTTATTCATTTTTAAGTACAAAAACTATAGTTTAACGTAACGCCTCAAAAATAGGTGGGCTAGGTAGCTCCATCACAACTCGGCAACGGCTTGTCTGAAACAAAAAAATCAAAGTTCATTAGATTCAGTATGACACCAGCTACAAAATGACCCTCGGATATAAAGTTTTATCAAAAAATAAAAAAATGGCAGATGAAAAACGAAAAAAGTAAAAAAAAACGCGTTTTTTCGCAGTTTTTCGCAAAAAAAAAGAGTAAAAATCAAAATTTTAAAACCATCGAGGGTCATCTTGTTGCGAATCATGTTTACAATGTGTGTTTCAAATTTCAAGAGAATCGGTTTATTAGTTTTCGAGATACGATGGAGCTAGATTTTGAAAACGTTGCTTCGAGAAAAACGCGTTTGAAGTTTATACTATGAAAAACTCTTACCTAAACTCAATCGGCAATATTGACACAATATTTCTGAATGTATGTACTTTCGAAAACAGTAAAAAAAATCGATTTTTTTGAAATTTTCAAAGTGGACTGGCCCCTCAAGCCATACGGTTCATCTGAAAAATCAAATAAAAATATATTTAGAAACTAGACACATAGGTTTACAGCATCACGTAGGAGAATTTCGATATCTAAAAAAAAAATGGCGGACCAGCGAATTTTATTTCCGATTTTCATGGAAAATTTTCATCGTTCATAAAAAAAAAAAATAGAAGGGGGCCCTTTATAAAAAAAATCCCTACGTGGTACCATAGAGACTGGATTTTCGAACAGTTCAAGACTTGGCGCATGCAAATCGGATGAATAGTTTTTTTTTAATATGTTGTCAACCAGGTTGAAAAACGTAGTTTCGAGAAAAACGCGTTCAAAGTTTTGCTGAAGGATAATTCAACGTACAAACTAAATTTTTTATTTGTCTCTTTTTTGTTTTGTTTCTCACCGTTAGTCAGCTATTCCTGGACCATACAACAGCTCCTCAGCATCCAGAGACTCATCATTTTTTTTCATGTTTTCCACGCAGACGACCCTCACGCGTGCTTTTTTTCGGCTTCGTGCTCGGCTTCGCGTATTCGCTTCTCGTCGATGTTTTGACAATATCGGTAGAGTGTTTCACCAATTTTTATGTTTAATATCTCCAATACATTTATGAGGCCGATATGACCATTGTTAAAAAGTATCGAAGCAATATTAGCGGCAGTTTCAACTGTGGGTCTGCCGCTCCACGATGTCTTTGGCGCAAATTTCCATATAACAGAGTTCAAACACTCGTTGTTATTCTGGTGAAAAGCGCCTAAACATCGTTGAAGAAGCCTCGTCTTTACTAAGGTCCACGTATGTCGGTTTTATTGCCGCACATCTGCCGCTCGGCGCAATCGTGCGCTTCGAACGGTTTCACACAAAATGCTGTATCTCCGCCAATTTTACAAATTTCTTTAAAAAATTTGGTGCAAGCATTCTTAACAAAAGCATCTTTCAGAAAATGAAAAAAAAAATGACAAAAAAAAATTTTTTACCGTGGTGTGGGGCCTCAAAAAATGTGTCGAGGTTAATGGCCATCACTTCGAACATTAGTTGCAATAAATTTTCTGCACAAAAAAATTCAATTACATTATTCGGATATTCTTATTGTCAATACCATCACGATTTCCCGTTTTTGCACGTGTATTTTGGTGAAAAATCATTTCAAGCTCATGATATCGTAGGTCGTTGGATTCGTCTGAATATCAGCTACAAGGTCTTAAAAAAAAAACATGTTCCCATTTGAAAAACCATTGATGACCTTGAGAACGGAAAAACTATGACCTTGAGAAAAATGAATTTTTCACCACTGTATCAGCCCTTTGAAATCAATCAAATTACCTCTTGACATTTTTTTCCTCACTCCAAAGGCAACGGAGATATTTAGGGGGGTCACATTAAATGGTCCACCCTGTAGATTCAATGAAGATCGTTCGAACTAAGAAAATATGTATTTAATTTCCTACGAAAAATGTATTTAATAAGTAGTTGAAGTACGTATTTCAAATTCTTGCCACAACGTATACGCCTTGTGCTACGTAATGGGCGTCATCTGGATTCCGAAGAGGGAATACCCCTTCTAGGGAATCCGTATCATAACCCGATCGGAATCCGATCGGAAAATACGTATCCCTAAGAAATTTCTGCACGGGTGTGTGGGCGTTTTTTTGTTTGGTTTTTTTTTAAATTCTATTTATTGGGAGTACAAATTAATTGGGTGCGTTTTTTTGTGGTAAAAAATCCATTTATTTCAAAATAAAAGGTATGAATAGATTAATCAAAGTATTGTCCATCGCTGGCTACTACTTTTTCCCACCTCTCAGGCAATTTACGAATTCCATCTCGAACAAAAAGTCTCGTCTTTTGAGGCGTTCCAAGTTTTGAGCCAATTTTCGATTTCTGCGAAAGAAGTGAACCGGTGAGCTGCTAAATCCTGCTGTCATCCGTCGGAACAACCCGTAATCAGAAGGAGCAATGTCCGGAGAATAGGGCGGGTGCGGTAAAATATCCCATTTGAGCGTTTCCAAATATTTTTTTACGACTTTTGCGACACGAGGCCGAGCGTTGTCACGCAGAAGAATAACTTTGTCATGTCTTTGCTCGTATTCCGGCCGTTTTTCTCGTAATGCACGGCTCAAACGAATCAATTGTAGTCTATACCGATCGCCCGTAATGGAATCGCCAGGTTGTAGCAGCTCATAGTACACAACACCCTTTTGGTCCCACCAGATACACAGCATGACCTTCGAACCATGGATATTCGGCTTTGGTGTTGATGTTGAGGTCGATGGCAACGATTTACCGGGCAAAGCGTAGTATTTTTTCTTCTTGGGCTTATCGTAGAATATCCATTTCTCATCCCCAGTCACGATCCGATGTAAAAAAAAACCCTTTCTCTTTTGCCTTTGAATCAGCTGCTCACAAGAGAAAAATCGCCTTTCAACGTTTCGCAATTTCAGTTCATGAGGCACCCAATTTCCTTGCTTTTCAATCAACCCCATGGATTTTAGTCGTACGGAAACTGCTTGTTGAGTCACTCCCAATGAATCTGCAAGCTCTTCTTGCGTTTGACTCGGATCTTCATCGAGTAATGCATCCAATTCATTGTCTTCGATTTTTTTTGGCTGTCCAGGGCGAGGCTTGTCTTAAACGCTGAAATCACCGTTCTTAAAGCGTCGAAACCATTCCCTGCATGATTTATCAGTTGGAGCATCATCGTCATAAACTTCAACAAGCATTCGATGCGCTTCAGCTGCACTTTTCTTCCAATTAAAGCAGAAAAGTAAAACTTCCCGCAAATGCTGCTTAGTTAACACAAACATTTGACATATTCAACACAGTAAAAAAACAAGGTTTTTAATGGAACTCAAAGTGATATAAACTGAATGTTATTGACAGATGTCTAACCTCTCTGAAAGCACTGAAATCAGCTGTCACTATGAAACATTCATAACAGCCAGAGCCATCTCTTGAAAACGGACCGAATTCATTTGTACTCCCAATACTTTCCGCAAGAAGAAAAATCCGAATTATGCAACCAGGGTCCCCGTGTGAAGTGTTCGCTTGTAATATCGCGCTGGGCGTTGTTTCTCGAGGATATATGCTCGCGATATATATATATATATATATATATATATATATGTGTGTGTGTTTGTCTATCTACGGCACGTGATCGAGGGAACTCTCAATAATTTCGATTCTCATCACGCGTCTCCTCTTACAAACGCGTTCCAATAATCATGGACGAGTCCTGCTTATAAGACTACGACGAGGCGTCCATCACGACGAGGCTTCCCATCAAATAAATTAAATATTTCCATTTATTTAAAAAACATTATTATTTTTATTCGAGCTTAGAAATGGCTTAGAATTAGGCCACTAATCAATGGTATTACGATTATTATTATTGTTATTGCTATTATTTTGTTTTTTTTTCTGTTATTTTGATACGAAGATTAGTATTGTTTCGTCAAATGCATTCCTCATCGTGTCAAGAAATTTGGCAATTTTTTTAATAACGATTCAGTAATAGGTGGGGCACGGTGTGTCACTTTTTTTCTAACGAATTTTTAGTCATACCAAAGTAGTCTGATTAGAAAACAAAAAAGGTCATAACTGATTTAATAGATCTTTGGGTGTACAATAAAGCTACCATATTTTGTGCAAAAAGATTAAAAATCATAAAAGAATGGGATGGAAAAAAAAATTGCGGATTGGCTCATTGTAGCCCACGGGTGGGGTACAATGTTTCAGATAGGTGGGTACAGTGTGTCAAGTGATGCGAAACGTAGGGTACAACGAGCCGGTTGAAACTCTTATATTAGATGAAGTAAAAAGTTCTGAGCGTTTTTTCGCTTTATTTCGACGATGAAATTAACATAGGATTATCCGATTTAGATCAAATATGCTCCGTTTTATTCGATAACTTTTGTCCATTTTGAAGGCAATTTCATAATTCCGCGATTGAAGAAGTCCTCGTCTCTACTGGTAAAAAACTTGACCAGCTCATTTTCACAAGCCTCTCTTGAGGCCAGTTTTGTACGATCAAGAAAATTTTGCAATTGCTTGGAAAGGTGATAATCGCTTGGTGCCAGGTCTGGACTATACGGCGGGTGCGATAGAACCTCCCATCCAAGCTCTCGGAGCTTCTGGCGCGTCGTTAAAGATGTGCGCGGCCTGGCGTTGTCTTGATGGAACACAACACCCTTCCTATTGGCCAATTCTGGCCGCTTCTGGTCGATCGCCTGCTTCAATCTGGTCAGTTGTTGACAGTAGAGGTCCGAATTGAGTGTTTGGCCCGATGGGAGCAGCTCATAGTGGATGATTCCCTTCCAATCCCACCAAACACACAGCAAAACCTTCTTGGCCGTTAATCCGGGCTTGGCGATCGTTTGGGTCGGCTCACCGCGATTGGACCACGATCTTTTTCGGCTGTTGTTCTCGTATGTGACCCATTTTTCATCGCCAGTCACCATCCGCTTCAAAAATGGCTCGATTTCGTTACGTTTCAGCAAAGAATCGCAGGCATCAATTCGGTCCAAAAGGTTCTTTTGCGTCAATTCGTGTGGCACCCATACATCGAACTTCTTCTTGAGACCAGCCTTATGCAAATCGTTCCAAACGGTTTTCTGGCTAATCTTCAGTTACTGGGCAATGGAATAAGTGCTCACATGCCGGTCCGACTCGACGATTTCCATGATTTTATCGACATTTTCGACGATTGGCCTACCAGAGCGTGCCTCATCTTCGACGTCCATATTACCAGAACGGAATCGTTGGAACCATCGCTTTGCTGTTGCATTCGATACTGTATTGGCTCCATAAACAGCACAATTTTTTTTGTCCGCGTGCTTCGCCTTTTCACCTTGGTCGTAGTGGTACTGATGAATGTATCGAATTTTCTCTTTTTTTACCTCCATTTTGGAAGGCTTTAACACACAACTGGCTTCACCAAACACAAAACTGTCAAAGAACGTTTTTTGAAGCGTAACGTCACAGATATGGCTCGCTAAAGACATCTAGCGGAAAACGCTCAGAACTTTTTACTTCACCCAATATTTTCCTAAAATAGATAATAGGTTTTCATACATACCGATAATTTCACAACGGGTATTATTTGCCAATAACACTAGGAGTCGACTCATTGTGCTCGACAACTCGATGACCCATCGTGCCCCACACAATTGCCCCACAATATTTGACGTTTTCCCGGCAAGCGACATTTTTTTTCGACACTCAAATTAATTTCCTTTTTTTTAATAATTCTTTGTGAGCTTCTATTGACTTTCTTTTAGGCCAGCCGAAACTTAATATAAACCACGGTCCAACACAATCAATTTCGTATTTTACGAGCTAAAAAACTCCGAAAAATCGCGTGTGGTTGAAGCAGTTGTCCGTGACACATTGCGCTTCTTCGGAGTGTCGCCACTTCTTTCTTTTCTCATTGGGAGTCGACTCATTGTGCCCCACAACTCGGTGACACACTGTACTCCACTAGTAAAATATTTGATTATCGTGAAAATAACTATTAATTAAACTACAAATGGAAAAACACAAGTCACTGGGTGCATCATAAATAATAAAACTATCGATTAGAAACGATAACCCGAGCCGCTATAGAAAGTCTCGTTATATTTTACGTTTTCCCGGCGAGCGAAATATTTTCTTGTATCCAAGCATCAAATCAATTTTTAATTTTTAATAATTCTTTGTGAGCTGCTATGGACGTTCCTCCAGACCTTACGAAACCAAATATAAATCGCGGTCCAACAAATAAAATTTTGAAATTTACAAGCTACAAACCTCCGAGAAACCGCGTGTGGCTCATAGTGCCCCGTGACACATTGTGCCCCAATCTCCCCTACCTTAAGAGAAAAAAAACGTCCGCCTTTGGCGAAGAAAAAAGTCCTGTTTCACGAGGGTAATTTTTCAGGTTTAGTAAATCAATTTTTTTTTTTTTGACGGTCTGAGAGGTTGGGAGAAGCTTTGGACCAAGTGGATCGAGTTGAAGGGAGACTACGTCGAGAAATAATTTTTCTTATGATTCGAAATTTGGGTTTTTCTTGAAAAGGTCGGAATCTTTTCAAATGACCCTCGTATTATCAGGTGTACGAGTATGAAATGCGGATTTTTTTTTCTAAAAAAAATAACCCGTTAAATTCGGAAGAATGATAAAAAGTGCTTTATTCAAAGTATGCTCCATCGCTTGTTATACATTTTTCCCATCTTTCGGGCAATTTGTGAATAGCCACGCCAGTTAAAAATCTTCCCCTTTTGCTGCGAACCATTGGTCGAGCCATTTTTTCACATCTTCGTACGAACCAAAGGCGCTGCTCAGCAAGTGCGTGACCCAACGATGCAAACAAGTGGTAATCGGAAGGAGCCAAGTCTGGTGAGTAAGCCGCATGGAGTAGAACTTCCCAGCTGAGTGCTTCCAACGTGTCGCGAACAACGGTTTTGCCGTATGTGATGGAGCATTGTCATGAAGAAAAATGACTTTGTGTTGCCTCTTTCGGTATTCTGGCCTTTTTTTCAAGCAGCGAACGCTCCAAATCGGTCAATTGTCGTTGGTAACGTTTAGTATTAACCGTTTGCCCAGGTTTTAACAGCTCATAACAGACCACGCCCCTCTGGTCCCACCAAACACAGAGCATCGTCTTTCTGCCAAAGCGATTCGGTCTTGCGGTCGATGTGGATGGTGCGCCTGGGTCTACCCATGATTTTTTGCGCTTGGGTTTCTCAAAATAAATCCACTTTTCATACCCTGTAACTATACGATGGAAAAAACGACTTCCTTTTGTACCGAGCGAGCAAAATGTCACATGTGTTTTTGCGCTTTTCCATTTGCCTGTCGTTCAACTCATGTGGTAGCCATCTACCGGTCTTCTGAATCTTTCCCATCTCTCGTAGCCGATTGGAAACAGCTTGTTGACTAACGCCCAATTGCTCGGCGAGTTGTTTTTGTGTTTGCGAATCATCTTCGTCCAACAATGCTTGCAATTCCACATCTTCGTATTTTTTTGACGGTTTTCCATGTTCCTTGTCTGCAACATCGAAGTGACCACTTTTGAAAGGCCGAAAGCATCGTTCACACGTATCTTGCGATGGAGCATGTTCACCATCAGCTTGTCGAAGTAATCGCTATGATTCGGCAGCAGTTTTCTTCAAATGAAAACAAAAAATTAATGCTGTCCGCGAATGCTCTTTGTTCGGTATAAATTTCGACATATCGAACACAACAACACAACACTATGCACACACTTTTCCAATTTATCACTCGTGCGCGTCTGACACTTGTTGATGACACAACAAAATGGCGCAGTGTCAAATCTTTATAGCGCAAACTGCATTGGTGCACCATCTGTTGGCTGAAATCCGCATTTCATACTTGTACACATGGTATTCTCGTACTATTCTTGTTCACATGATTAATAGTAACTATCATTATCGTTGTTATATCATTATTGTTTGATAATAATTGGATTAATGAGAAAAACAAGATAATAATAATTGACTCACATAGCGTCTTGATGCTTGTTGTCGTCCGCGATGAAGTAGGCCAATTGAACCGCGGGAACCGTCTCGATCGTAAGATCCTCCGTTATCACGCTCCCACCGAAAAAGACCGGAAATAGATGGGCATCCCAGGTCACGGGATTCAACATTACCGGAAACGTGAGATTTAATTCACGTCGCTCGACGTCACTGAAGACAAGTAGAATAAAATAATCAGTCTAATTTCAATGTTGTTATTGCTGTAGAAAAAAAAAAGTAAGTGCGCGAGAAAAAAGAAAAAAAAACGAATGTCCCGGAAAATTTAATATATGAAATAATAATAATATAATAAATAAAGATAATAAATATTCAATGAATTAAAAAATTTTATAAATAAAAAAAATATATATAATAAATAAAATAATAATAACTTTCTTTGTTATTGTTATGATCAGTGTCATTATTATCATTATTATCATTATGTCCGCATTATCATTCATATAAAAATTATGATTATTATTTATTTCATAATGATGATGATGATAATGATAATGATAATCGACTTATTGCTACGGGCGACACAATCGAATCATTCTCAATTATTTCAAATAACAAATAAATAAAAAAATCACAATTATTTGAGAGCGAAATAATGTTAAATTATGTTTTTTTTTAATCTGAAGATATTACACAAAGTGCAACTATTGCATGGCATTGAAAATGTAATCAGACTTTTCGGGCGATAAGAAAAAGGCACGTGCAAATAGTATGAGTTGCTCTGTCTCTCTCCAACTCTCCAACGCCCCAACTCTCCATCTCTCCAACTCTCCAACTCTCCAGCTCTCCAACTACTCTCCAACTTTCCAACTCTCCAATTACTCTCCAACCTCCAACTCTCCAACTCTCCAAGTGTTCCCCAACTCTCCAACTTTCCAACTCTCCAACTCTCCAACTCTCCAATTACTCTCCAACTATCCAACTCTCCAACTACTCTTCAACTGTCCAACTACTCTGTAACTCTCCAACTACTCTCGAATTCGCCAACTACTCTCCAACTCTCCAACTATTCAACTCTCCAACTACTCTTCAACTCTCCAACTACTCTCTAACTCTCCAACTACTCTCGAACTCTCCAACTACTCTCCAACTCTCCAACTCTCCACCTAACCAACTCTCCAACTAACCTCCGACTCTCCAATTACTCTTCAACTCTACAACTCTCCAACTCTCCAACTACTGTCCAACTCTCCAACTCTCCAACTACTGTCCAACTCCTAAACTACTCTCCAACTCTCCAACGAACTCTCTAACTCCCCAACTCTCCAACTCTCCAACTCTCCAACTACCCTCCAACTCTCCAATTACTCTCCAACTACTCTCCAACTCTCCAACTACTCTCCAATTACTCTCCAACTATTCTTCAACTCTCCAACTCTCCACCGATCCAACTCTCCAACTACCCTCCAACTCTCCACCTATCCAACTCTCCAACTACCCTTCAACTCTCAAACTACTCTCCAACTCTCTAACTACTGTTCAACTCTACAACTCTCCAACCACTGTCCAACTCTTACACTACTCTCCAAGTCTTCAACTACTCTCCAACTACTCTTAAACTCTCCAACTACTCACCAACTACTTTCCAACTCTCCAACTACTCACCAACTACTTTCCAACTCTCAAACTACTCTTCAAGTCTCCAGCTTTCCAACTCTTCAGCTCTCCAACTCTCCAACTACTCTCAAACTCTCCAACTCTTCAACTACTCTTTTAAACTCGTCTAAAAAACTACAATGTTTCTTGTTAATTTGAAATAAATTCTTTTTTTGTTATTTGAAATAATCGAGAATAATTTAATGGTCATCAAATGATTGTAGGGAAGAAATAATTTGGATGAACGATAGGCGTGATGA
Source organism: Ophion ventricosus (assembly GCA_963932345.1). Classification (NCBI taxonomy): domain Eukaryota; kingdom Metazoa; phylum Arthropoda; class Insecta; order Hymenoptera; family Ichneumonidae; genus Ophion; species Ophion ventricosus. The sequence continues at coordinate 36,605,102 of OZ010712.1, forward strand.
AAAAAAAAAAGAAATAAAAAAAAATTTTATCAACATACTCTATGACGTAACGAAGGTTGAGGATGTCGTTCATGAAACACTGGTCGAACCATCGGGCGCAAACTTTCTCATATGTGAAGCTCACGCCGTCGTGAATAGCCGTGGCGTTTCTAATTATCTCGTCAAGGAGCGTCAGTTCCTCCCAGATAACGCTCCTCAGCATGTTCTTGTCGCCGTCCTTCGGTATCACGATTATGTGGCCGAATCGACCTGCGGAACGATCATTCGCGTGTTATGCGAGAAGAAAGTGGACCAAGACCCATTTTTAAAATATTTTGTTCAATAAGGCCTCTGCATAAGCTTGTACTTTCGGAAATACGACCTTTTTCACACTTTTAAGGCCTAGGCTTGAAAAGTTCATTTTTAACAAAGATTATTCAAAAATTCCTAATATTGCGCGAGTTATGGCAATTTTTGTGAAGGATACGTTACAAGAGAAAAAAAAAGCACACACACGAAATGTCGCCTAATAAGGCCTCTGCATAAGCTTGTACTTTCGGAAATACGACTTTTTTCACACTTTTAAGGCCTAGGCTTGAAAAGTTCATTTTTAACAAAGATTTTTTGAAAAATTCCTAATATTGCGCGAGTTATGGCAATTTTTGTGAAGGATACGTTACAAGAGAAAAAAAAGCACACACACGAAATGTCGCCTAATAAGGCCTCTGCATAAGCTTGTACTTTCGGAAATACGACTTTTTTCACACTTTTGAGGCCTAGGCTTGAAAAGTTCATTTTTAACAAAGATTTTTTGAAAAATTCCTAATATTGCGCGAGTTATGGCAATTTTTGTGAAGGATACGTTACAAGAGAAAAAAAAGCACACACACGAAATGTCGCCTAATAAGGCCTCTGCATAAGCTTGTACTTTCGGAAATACGACTTTTTTCACACTTTTGAGGCCTAGGCTTAAAAAGTTCATTTTTAACAAAGATTTAAAAAAAAATTCCCAATATTGCGCGAGTTATGGCAATTTTTGTGAAGGACAAAGAAACAAGTTACAAGAGAAAAAAAAAGCACACACACGAAATGTCGACTGCCCTCGTGACGGCCGATGTGACTTTTCACTCACCTGGTCTCGTGATTCTGCCAACGTTGAAGTAATAGCTGTAATTGACTTTGAAGTGTTCCTCGGCGATCGCGCGCTCCGTTTTGCCGGGTCCGTTGATCGGGGAGAACAAATATTCCGGATCGATTTCATAATTGATCCTCTGATATCCGGTTATGCAAATGCAAGCTAGAAGAACCGGAATAATGAGGAAGTAGCCGGGATGTCGACCGACCACGAGGCCGAGCTTGTAAAAGCCTCGATTTAGGAAGTCGTCGACGCACGTCAGTCTGCACCACATCTGCGAATTAACAGAAGGATAAAAAAAAAACGCGTTAATCAACTGACTCATTTTTATAATATAATAAAGAGCTTTTAATATAATATTATAATATAATTTTTAGCTTTTAATTTAATATTATAATATAATAAATGACTTTTCGGTGAATATATGGGACATTCCAAGCCAAATCGACCACTTTCCAGCCCAACCCCGATTTGGCCGAAACTTTAATATGTTATTGTTTTCATCTTAAAACGCTCGCGTCATTTTTTCAAATTTTTTTTACATAATCGCAAATGCGTAGTGAATTTTTGAAAAAATCGCCCTTTTTTTTTTCAAATGCTCATAACTTTGTGAAAAATGGACCGATTAAGATCTTTTTTTTTTGGAAATTCTTCGTTTTGAAATGTGCTTTATGAAAAAAATATTTGCAAAATATTCAAACTCATCTTCGACATGATTTTTTAGTTTTTTGGAAAAAATGCGATTTTTTTAAAGAATGCCGCTTTTGATTATTTATTTATTTTTTTGTAAAAAAAATATGATAAATTTAGCAATTTTTGCCGCCAGACTCATTATGGTAAGATCTTTCTTTCTATTTTTTTTTTCTAAATTCAAACATTTTTGTGATTAATTTTTTTCCAAACATAGCTCCTTTCTATAATGAAATAGTACACTGCATTTTTTTTTTATCCATAGAACTTATTAATGGACATTAATGCACCATAAGAAACAGCTACGCGTGGAAAAAAATAAGAATTAAAATTTTTTAATTTAGAAAATAAATAGAAAAAAAAATCTTACCATGATGGATCTAGCGGCAAAAAATGCTAAATTTATCATATTTTTTTTTACAAAAAGAACATCAGAAATCAAAAGCGGCATTCTTTGAAAAAAATCGCGTTTTTTTTTCCAAAAAACTAAAAAATCATGTCGCAGATGAGTTTGAATATTTTTCGAATATTTTTTTTCATAAAGAACATTTCAAAACTAAGAATAAAAAAAAAGAGATCTTAATCGGTCCATTTTTCAGAAAGTTATGAGCATTTGAAAAAAAAAACGAGCTATTTTTTTAAAAATTCACTACATATTTGTGATTATATAAAAAAAAATTGAAAAAAATCACACAAGCGTTTTAAGATGAAAACAATAACATATTAAAGTTTCAGCCAAATGGAAAGGGGTCGGACCGGAAAGTGGTTTTTTTTATTTTTATTTTTTTGTAAAATTACACAATTTTAAACATTTTTTTTTTAATTTTTCCTTATATATATATAAGGAAAAAGAGTGAAAATTTCACTCTTTTTTAAATTTACGTCCTCCCATATAATTCTTAATTTATTTCATTTTATTTACGAAAAGGATATAAACTAGAATATTTATAACTATTACATCTGATAAAAAATTGTCGTACTAGTATTGAACAATATTATTATGAGTGAAAAAAAAAAATTTGCACAAAAAATCTTTTTTTTCGTTAATTTCAGAACAAATAAAAAATAAAACGTTTCATTATTAACATTATTGGAGATTAAAATGATAAAAATCTTCTGAAAAAGTTATGTTTAATTCGTAAAAAAATAGAAGGAATAATGGGCCCATGATGAGACTAGTTTTAAAAATCATAGAATGGGTCAATCTATTTTAGAGAATTTTCTAAAAAAAAATAAAAAATAGCTATCAGCTTGAAAAAAAAAGTTTCCTCTTTCGAAGCAAAAAATACATGGTCCAGCTTAAATGATAATTTTTTTTCAAATTTTTTTGTGAAAGTATGCTTCAAAATGAAAAAAAAGTTACATATTGACATGTGTCGATATGTCAATTAGTTCAGGAGTTATCAGCGTTTAAACGTTTCCGAAACTTCCGAAATCGACATCTTTCGGAAAATCATAACTCCTAAAAGAGAAGAGATAAAAATCTAAAAATTGCTGTGGATATTCCTTTCATAGACTACAATTTTACAAAAAAAAAAAAAAAAACAGAAAAATAAAAAGTGGTTGGGATCACGGGCTAGGTGAAATGACAAATATGACATCCTTAATACAAAGCGTATTATTATTATTATCATTGCTGTTATCTTTATAATAACTATCGAAATAAATCATTTTAATTAACTATATTCCAATAAATAATAATTGACAATTCCTGCAATAGCAATTATTATTTTCTGCACGCATTTTATTATTATTGTTAATATTATAACTATTATGGAAAAATAGCGATATTGCCCCATCAAAATAATAACAATCATAAAAATATTGAAGATCATAATAAAAATGTCAGAAAAAAATAAAGCTTCAATGCCCAATACGAAACGATCATTATTATTATTATTGCTGCTGTTGCACCGCATCTATAATACCGTAATAATAATAATAATCACAAAACTCTTTTTTAAATAAATTAAACGATAGTTATTAAGGATAAAATTTATCGAATAAATCTTTTGACTTGAATAAATGTTTATTTAAATCTTACGCTAATGTACAACATTTAGCGATAACAAGCAATAAAATCTAATTAATTTAATTAAGGGTGCTGGACACACCCTTAGCGAACACGCAGCGTGTGACAAAGACGAAGATAGGAAACGCACTCGAACGTAATTCCGTCACGTTTGCGGCGTTACGTCATGTCAATGCGCCCGTACACGCTTGTTAAACAAATTGCTGTGCGTTGATTTGGCGAAAATAAAAAAAAAAAAAAAGAAAGACAAAGACTCGCGATCAAAATTTCTATTAGCAAATTCGTCGCTGTCATTCTTCGCGAATATCCGAGACTAGAGGCTCGCAGGATATGATGTTGAAATGTCAAAGATTCTTTTTGACATTTGTTTTCCATATTTTGATTATTATAAAAGATCTTTTTTTTATATATTTATATTGTAGTTCGGTTAACAAATATCTTAAAAAAATGTTCGGAGGATTTTTGAAGGTTAAATCTGCCAAAAAAAAAAAAATTATAGGAATTCAGAAATATAAACTTTTTAGAAAATAAAATTTATAGAGAATTTCATGCTCTACAAGTTTGACTACCACTATTTTGTGCATCTCGTACCGTTATCAAGATATTTGACAAAAAAAAAGCAATTGAAATTGTTCAACTGACTATATCTCGTAAAATATTAACTGTAGAGAAAAAAGTTTTATATAAAAGTAATAGAAAATATGATTTTCTACAAAAGAGGGTTAGTTATTTTTGTCGTACGACGCACCATTTATGAGATATTTGCAAAAAACGCGTTAACTCATCAACTATTCATTCTACGTAAAAAAGTCGTAAATAATATTTGTAGAGATTTTCATACTCTACAAGATTGATTACCACTATTTTTTTTGCATCTCCAACCATTGCCAAGATATTCGTCAAAAACAACAATTGAAATTGTTCAACTGACTATATCTCGTAAAATATTAAATATAGTGAAAAAAGTTTCATATAAAAGTCATAGAAAATATAATTTCCTACAAAAAAGGTTCTTTTTATTTTTATCATACGACGCATCGTTTACGAGATATTCGCAAAAATGCGTTTTTCAAGATGGCAAAACTTTGTTGAAAGACCACGTCATAACGTCGCAATTTTGGAATATTTTTTAATGAAAAAATTAATTTAAATAATTTAAAGATGTAATAAATTGTACCTAAAGTTTCATCAATGTAATACATTTTGTTCCTTTAAAAAAAAAATTATCCAATTTGGCTATTTTTTCGTCATCTACACGTATATCCCCCTTAACGCATCGGAAACGGGGTCCTGTATAAAAAAAAAACTCGCAAGGGTATATCTGGAAATGAAGAATTGCCGAAACTTTTGCACGCCGCTGTATTCTTTCTCTCTCCAGTCGGGGAATTTTTATATATACCGTATATCATTTTTGTGTTGTTTTATTAGGTATTATATATAAAAAACGTTATTTATATGAAAAATATTGAACAATTAATATATATATATATATATTAGAATGGCCCAAAAAAAAATCTCTTTGATTCGGACTCTCTGCCCTTGAAATGTTGCTCGATACTGAAACAACGAAGCTTGCGAAAGGAGCAGCCTGTAGGTTAATTCTAACAGGTGGCTCATGAGGTTTTCTTATTCACCAATTGATTTACACGTAGAAAATTCAAGTCTGCTCTTCAGATACGGCGAATTCTCAAAAAATACGAGAAATGGGGGTTAAAAATTTAGTCGACGAGGTTCTTTTATAGCCAATGAAGTTGCACATATGTTTTTACCAATGCATTGTGGATAATAATTACAGATAGAGTTGTGGAAAGTATGTTTCAAGATTTTTACACGTTAAAATGGCTTCATTATTCTATAACTAATATGTCAACTTTATATCCATATACTTTTTATCTGGATGCAAGCATCAATCTACAAAATTCTTCTTGTGACAATTTGAATATTGCTTCCGGTGGTTCTTCACCACCTTCGGAAGATACTGCTTCTGTTCTTCATTTTTTGGTAACAATCCATTATATTCTTCGATGAGGGCGACACCTCGTTCAGCGACATCATTAACAACTTTCAACTGCTTAAAAACTGCCAAACATTCATTGAAGCTCAGGCTGCGTTCCCATTCGTCGGGGCTTTCACGAAGAAAATCGTATGGCAATTCGCAGAGTTCTAACAAGCGTAGTGATTTGTTGGTGATAAAATAACTGATGTCAACATCAACTATGCGCTTGAATTCGTCATCACTCAATACTACACGTTTAACATTTTCATTCAGACTTTCGCGTTGTATTGCCTGAACCATTTTTTATTTCACGTTGAGCGGTATAGCCGGGTCGAAGAAGGATAAAGCTGCGAGCTCTTCACATAAATACCATAGATGTCCTCTCAGTTTGTTAGCAGCTGCCTTAGAAACGTCGGGATTGATAGCTTGAAACTTAATCAAATTTTGCATCAACGACAAATCGCAGTTGGGGGCTTTGGTTGCACATGGTGCAATCAAAGAAAGGATGCATGATTACGAAGGCTTTAATTTGAGGTTATAAATCCGTTTACTGTATATAATAATCCCACTGATTGGTCCAGACCACTCATTGATCGTATCCAACGAAAATGGTTTGCATTGATAAAGAAAACGTTAATTTATCACGTGTAAATCAAATGGAGAATCAAAAAACCTCATGAGTCACCTGTTAGAATTAACCTACAGGCTACTCCTTTCACTAGCTCCTTTGTTTCAGTATGGAGCAATATTTCAAGCAGTGAGAGCCCGAATCGGAGAGATTTTTTTTTGGGACACTCTAATATATATATACCAGGTGTACAAGTATGAAATGCGGATTCATTTTCTAAAAAAAACACGTTAAATTCCGAAGAATTGTAAAAAGTGCTTTATTCAAAGTATGCTCCATCGCTTGTTATACATTTTTCCCATCTTTCGGGCCATTTGTGAATACCACGCCAGTAAAAATCTTCCCCTTTTGCTGCGAACCATTCATCGAGCCATTTTTTCACATCTTCGTACGAACCAAAGCGCTGCTCAGCAAGCGCGTGACCCATCGATGCAAACAAGTGGTAATCGGAAGGAGCCAAGTCTGGTGAGTAAGCCGCCTGGGGTAGAACTTCCCACCTGAGTGCTTCCAACGTGTCGCGAACAACGGTTTTGCCGTATGTGATGGAGCATTGTCATGTAGAAAAATGACTTTGTGTTGTCTCTTTCGGTATTTATGGCCTTTTTTCAAGCAGCGAACGCTTCAAATCGGTCAATTGTTGTTGGTAACGTTTAGTATTAACCGTATCCCCAGGTTTTAACAGCTCATAACAGACCACGCCCCTCTGGTCCCACCAAACACAGAGCATCGTCTTTCCGCCAAAGCGATTCGGTCTTGCGGTCGATGTGGATGGTGCGCCTGGGTCTACCCATGATTTTTTGCGCTTGGGATTCTCAATATAAATCCACTTTTCATCCCCTGTAACTATACGATGGAAAAACGACTTCCTTTTGTACCGAGCGAGCATAATGTCACATGTGTTTTTGCGCTTTTCCATTTGCCTGTCGTTCAACTCATGTGGTACCCATCTACCGGTCTTCTGAATCTTTCCCATCTCTCGTAGCCGATTGGAAGCAGCTTGTTGACTAACGCCCAATCGCTCGGCGAGTTGTTTTTGTGTTTGCGAATCATCTTCGTCCAACAATGCTCGCAATTCCACATCTTCGTATTTTTTTGACGGTTTTCCATGTTCCTTGTCTGCAACATCGAAGTCACGACTTTTGAAACGCCGAAACCATCGTTCACACGTATCTTGCGATGGAGCATGTTCACCATAAGCTTCACGAAGTAATCACTATGATTCAGCAGCAGTTTTCTTCAAATGAAAACAAAAAATTAATGCTGTCCGCGAATGCTCTTTGTTCGGTATAAATTTCAACATATCGAACACAACAACACAACACTATGCACACACTTTTCCAATTTATCACTCGTGCGCGTCTGACACTTGTTGATGACACAACAAAATGGCGCAGTGTCAAATCTTTATAGCACAAACTGCATTGGTGCACCATCTGTTGTTTGAAATCCGCATTTCATACTTGTACACCTGGTATATATATAAATATATATATATATATATATATATATATATATAAACATACATGTGTGTGCATTCACAGATAACCAAAGGCCTTCAACGATAAGAAAAAAAGTTTTCGCAGCACAAAAGAGAATGGAAAATTTATACACGTATATTATGAATAAGTAAGCCGAAAGAATGCTGCATTAAATTAATTTTATTCGCGCGTGATAAGCGAGTTTCCTTTTTCTTTCGTTTTTCTTTCTTTAACGCGCGATTAATCATCATCGTTCGCGTACGTGTACACATTGTAAAACTATACGATTGGCAGCTATATCCTACGTCTCATTGAATAATAAGTTTATTGGCAAATAAACACGCGCTCATTGTTCCGTTCCCTTCTTGATAATGCACAAATGTCCTGATTTTGTTTTTTTTTCTTTTTTTTTTTTTCCATTATGAAACAATCTCAAGGCTTTTGAGGATCGTTCGAGCAGGCGGACGACCTGTCGCAGACTTGACCCACAGCCGTGACCATCTTTTTGTAATTTCTATCCAGCCGTGGTTTCCTTTTTTTTGTCCTCCCCGTCAGCCCTCCCCATCCCCCCCCCCCCCCTCCCGCCGCCCTCCTCCGCGCAATGCTGACGCGACGAGCGGATCTACATTCTCGTCGCGCGTTTATGACAATTTACAATTGTCGAGAGCAAAGAAAAAAGCGAAAGATCGCACGCGACGAAGAATCGCTTTGATCAATGCGACACTGTTTTTTTTTTTTTTTTTCTTTAACAATTATTGCATGGGGGAGGAGGGTCGGCGAGGGATGGAGGAGGGGAAAGGGGGGGGGGGGCAGAAGACAAAAAACGATCGATTTGTGAGCTTAGTTGTATACATTCGAAAGAAGAAAGGTTAATTATTAATTGAAAAGAAAAAAAAACAAAAAAGCTAATTCGTACATTCGTTGATGAGCAATTCAATTACGAATTATTTTACCGTGAAATTTACGAAGAATGTCTATGACTAAAATGCTATACGAACATTGAGAACAAAGAATTTTCGGCCAATGCGCAAGATCATTATATTGTATATAATCGAAAATAAAATTTTGTGAAATTAATATGAATTGATTTAAAAAATAAAATGTGAAATAAGGTATCAAGAGGGCGGGAGGGGGGGGGCACGTAGCGGCGTCAGGTAATCGAATTTTTTTTAAGTAAAAATGTTAGTGGTATTTATTATTTCACAAGTATCAGAAAATCATCGATGGGTCGGAAAAACAACGGGTCGAAGTTTTATCGTTGTAGGACACGGTACTTTGGTTACGCGAAGCGCTTCGCTCGAAGCCACCTGGCGGATTGTTGGCGAAATACATACGGGTTGTGTCTTCTCAGCCAAAAACATTGATACTTCCTGACAAGGCGATGACGTGGATTTTACAAATCACGTACCAATCTCATTAGCTATTCGTTGTACGGAAAAAAGTTTCGAATGAAATTTGTAGAGCTTTTCATGCTCTACAAGTTTGATTATTACTATTTTTTTTGCATATTCAACCATTATCAAGATATTTGACAAAAACAACAGTTGATATTGTTCAACTGACTATATCTCGAAAAATATTAACTATAGAGAAAAGAACTTACAGATAAAAGTTATAGAAAATATAATTTCCTACAAAAAAGGTTCTTATTATTTTTATCGTAAGACGCATCGTTTATGTGATATTTGCAAAAACGCCTTAACTCATCAACTATTCATTCTATGGAAAAAAGTTTCAAATAAAATTTGTAGAGAATTTCCTGCTCTACAAGTTTGACTCGTACTATTTTTTTGCATCTCCAAGCATTATTAAGATATTTGACAAAAACAACAGTTGATATTGTTCAACCGACTATATCTCGAATAATATTAAATATAGAGAAAATAAATTATAAATAAAAGTTATAGAAAATATAATTTCCTACAAAAAAGGTTCTTATTATATTTATCGTAAGACGCATCATTTATGTGATATTTGCAAAAACGCCTTAACTCATCAACTATTCATTCTATGGAAAAAAGTTTCAAATAAAATTTGTAGAGAATTTCCTGCTCTACAAGTTTGATTCGTACTATTTTTTTGCATCTCCAAGCATTATTAAGATATTTGACAAAAACAACAGTTGATATTGTTCAACTGACTATATCTCGAATAATATTAAATATACAGAAAAAAGTTATAGATAAAAGTTATAGAAAATATAATTTCCTACAAAAAAGGTCCTTATTATTTTTACCATGCGACGCATCGTTTATGAGATATTTGCAAAAATGCGTTTTTCAAGATGGCAAAAACCTTTTTGGAAGATCTCGCCATAACGTCACAATTTCGGAATATTTTTTAATGAGAAAATTAATTTAAACAGTTTAAAGTTGTAATAAATTGTACCCAAAGTTTCGTGAATGTAAAACATTTTGTTCCTTTCGAGAAAAAAAACATCGAATTTGGCTATTTTTTCGTCATCTACACGTATATCCCCCTTAACGCATCGGAAACGGGGGGAGGGGGGTTCTGTATAAAAAAAAATTCGCAAGGGTGTACCTAAAAATAAAGAACGCCCGATAAGACATTGTTTAAATGCACTTTCTATAAATATTGTAAAATTCGCAATATCAAAATATTGCGTTGTAATGAAAAGTTACTCGTGCTCGTTTGGGTTGGTTTGGCTTTGACGCGTACATATAAAATTCCCTCCCTTTTTTTTTCGATACTGCACCATTCACCTTAATGTCCAATCCAACTCATTGTCCACTTTCGTCGCGATGTCAGATCAATGACACTTCTCACAAAGCTTTACAATCCCCGCGGGCTTTGCACGTTTTGTTTCTTGTTTTTTTTTTTAATTTATTTTATTTTTGCGCAACAAATATTCGTTATGGCGATGAATTCGTCGGTTGGCCCATTTTTTGCACAAAGAGTTTGAATTACGAGCAGCAATAAAGAAGCTAATGAGGATAATTAGTGGGATGAAAATTTAAAGTGTGAAAGTACGAGATGACGATCGCGTGATTAACGCAAGGCCTACGTGCGTTTTGCGACAGGTGCCTAGCGGCTGAATTAGCATTAATCGGTGGCGGTTTACGAGCGGCAGTTCCGGTGATTTCTTCTTATTATATGTTCCTTTTCCTCACGTTTCTGTGTGGACACAATCTTTGTTGACCGTAGCACGAAAGAACGACTAGCTCGTGGCTCGTGGACTTTGTACCGGACGTTTTGCGGCAACTTGATCTACATACGTTTGTATAATATAAATATAATGTAATATGATAAAATATAGTATGGTATAATACAATTTAATATAATATAATATACTATGATAAATGTGATATACTATAATATAGTATAATATAGTATAGTATAGTATAATATAATATGATATAATATAATATAGTATAATATAATATTAGGTGTAGTAAAAAGAAATCCATTATTTTTGCATGAAATTAAAGGCAAAAATAATGGATTTCTTTTTACTACACCTAATATAATATGCTATAATATATTATAATATAATATGATATAATAGCATATAGTATAATATACTATAATAAAATATGATATAATATAATATAGTATAATATAATATACTATAACATAATATGAGATAATAGAATATAGTATAATATAGTATAATATAATATGATATAATATAATATACTATAACATAATATCATAGAATATAGTATAATATAGTATAATATAGTATAATATAATATGATATAATATAATATACTGTAATATAATATAATATAGTATAATATAATATGGTATAATATAATATAGTATAATATAATATACTATAATATAATATACTATAATATAATATACTATAATATAATATGATATAATATAATATAGTATAAAATAATGTACTATAATATAATATGGTATAATATAATATAATATACTAGAATATAATATGATATAATATAATATACTATAACATAATATGATAGAATATAGTATAATATAATAGCATATAGTATAATATACTATAATATCATATGATGTAATAGAATATAATATAACATGATAAAATATAATATAATATAGTGTAATATAGTATAATATAGTATAATATAATATACTATAACATAATATGAGATAATAGAATATAGTATAATATAGTATAATATAATATGATATAATATAATATACTATAACATAATATCATAGAATATAGTATAATATAGTATAATATAATATGATATAATATAATATAATATAGTATAATATAATATGGTATAATATAAAATAGTATAATATAATATACTATAATATAATATACTATAATATAATATGATATAATATAATATGCTATAACATAATATGATATAATAGAATATAGTATAATATAATATGATATAATATAATATACTGTAATATAATATAATATAGTATAATATAATATACTACAATATGATATACTATAATATAATATACTATAATCTAATATGATATAATATAATATAGTATAAAATAATGTACTATAATATAATATGGTATAATATAATATAATATACTATAATATAATATGATATAATATAATATACTATAACATAATATGATAGAATATAGTATAATATAATATGATATAATATAATATAATATAGTATAATATAATATGGTATAATATAATATAATATACTATAACATAATATGATATAATAGAATATAGTATAATATAGTATAATATTGATAAGAGTAGCTATAGAAGTACGTAGGATTTTTTTGATATATTGTTTTTTTATCAAAATGGCACATTTCTAAAACGAAAAGTATAAAATGCCACGAGAAAATCGTCAGAGAATTGTTTATAAAAAAGGAACTATGCAATATAATTTTAAAAAATCCTACGTAGTGCCTCAGAAAATGTAATTCTAAATATACAATTAAAATTTCAGGTGAATCGGTTGAAATTTGTTTGAGCTATGAGTCCGGCCGACTTGAAAAATGTAGTTTTGAGATAAACGCGTTTAAAGTTAGTAAAAAGTCACGAAACGAATGGAGAGGGGTTGCGCTAGAATTCGAAAATCAAGTACTTAGAGATTTTTCACACCCATAATCTTTTGGAATATAATTTTTTAGATACCAAGGTACATTTTTAACAGAAAAATTAATCGATTCTTGTAAAATCCTAGAGTGGCCTAAGGCCTTAAATTAGGTTGCGTACACTCAACCTAAAACATTCGACTAATTTTATAAATTTTTTTTTTTTTTTGCTGTGAGCATACATCCGGGCAATTAAATCGAATCAATAGGGAAATGATTAACTTGTCGTTCACACAAAGTGCGCGTACACGATACCTCGTAACAGAAGTAGAAGGAGCTAGCGAGAGAGAGAGAGAGAGAGAGAGAGAGAGAAGAGAACACAATTATCCTTCGTGAGAAAATAGTAGCCGAGACCTTGGCCAATTAGCAAATGATTCGTAGGTGAATGTTAACTGTGTACACCTTTTGTACAGGTCCGTGTGAACGAAACCATACACCGAGAGAAAAATGTATGGTATTTAGAGAAAAAAAAAAAAGCGTATGGTAAAAGAGGATATAGTAAATTTCCCTATAGTTTATTGATACCGCAATCATAATACGGTTAACACAACTATAAGCGAAAAGTATATTTAAATGCTTGTAAGATTGTTGGTTACGGTTAAAATATGTGCATAATTTAGACAACTGCGAAAATATCAATATGCAGTACTATATTTTGGCCACAAACCGCATGACTATCAAGTATTGTTGTCCCCTCAAGGTAAAATAAAACATGGTTAAAATATGGTTAAAGATACCATTAATTTCTCTCAGTGTACGATACTTTCTCGAGCTTTCCTATCTACTTTTGTCTACATTTATTATGAACTATTTTATTTTTATAGTTTATAATAAGTTTATAATCATTTATTTATATTTTTGTTTATTGGGAGTACAAATAAGTCTCCGCCGTTTGACAAAAGATGGCCCCACCAGGAGATTATGGTTGAAATTGTCAGATGTAAAACGTCATATCGTGAAGGTTGGACATCTGGCAAGACCATATAACCTTGAAATATTAGCGATTTCGTATCAGCATCATCTAATTTTTTTTCGTGCGAAAATGTCGAGTTTTGAGCCGAATAAGCGTCATTTGCGGGAACTTTTGATTTACTTCTTTAATTTGAAGAAATCTGCAGCTGAGACGCATCGATTGCTTGTAGAAGCATATGGCGAGGCTGCTTTAAGTGAGAGAAGTTGTCGCGAGTGGTTTGAAAAGTTTAAGAACGGTGAGTTTGACGTCGAAGACAAAAAACGTAGCGGAAGGTCGAAAGTGTACGAAGACGCGAAATTGGAAGCATTATTGAAGGGAGATTCGTGCCAAACGCAAGAAGAACTTGCACTTGCATTAAGGCAGTAGTCTGCTTTACAGGCTTCAAAAAATCGATTTTTCGTTTTTGTCTTAAATCTATTCCAAAACTATCCAAGAATATGTGTTCAAAATTTTAGAGGCCAATTCGACATATTTTCGAAGCTAGATCAGTTTTAGTGGCCGAGCGTCGAGCAGGTGCGAATGCTCGGGCAGAACTTTACAGCCCGTTTTCTCGAGTTTTCATTTTCACAAGTTTTGGAAAACGGTGCCGGCGATAGTAAAAACAATATATGTCCGATCGAAAAAAACCAAAGTGATCTAGCTTCAGTATTGAATTATCTTCTATTTGAACTAAAAAAGTTGGACAAAAGTACTATTTAAATTACTTGTTTTGCAACTTAAAGTGAATTTTTTTTTTCAAAAAAGTGAATTTTTTTTTCAAACTTCGAAAAAATTTGGAATTTCGTCATTTCTTCGGTATTTTTTTAGTTCATATAGAAAAGGAACTTATAAAAACTAAAAAAAAATTTGGTTCCACTGTTTCAGATGCATCGCACGACCTCCATCACCGGCACCGATTTACGAGTGCACACTCCAGGCGCCCCAGAAAAATCGTTACAACTTTGGCAAATTTCAATAATTTGTAATAATAAAAATTGTTTTTTAAAGCTTGAATATAATATACTATCGTCTCAAAATTTCGTTTACCGCAATCATTTCCTTCCCTTTCAAAAAAATTGTTGAAAAAACGCTTTTTTTCGGCTCCTAAAGCAGACTACTGCCTTAAGAAGTGACTCAACGAGCAATTTCACATCGTTTAAAATCATTGGGAATGATTGAAAAGCAAGGAAATTGAGTTCCATGTGAACTGAAGCCGAGAAACGTTGAACGCCGATTTTGCACACGTGAAATGCTGCTTGCCAGGCATAAGCGAAAGGCTTTTTTTGCATCGTACAGTCACTGGTGATGAAAAATGGATCCACTGCGATAACCCAAAGAAGAGGAAATCATGGGGACCACCTGGCCATGCTTCAACATCGACAGCCAAGCCGAATATTCATGGAAAAAAAAAACTCACGTTATGTATTTGGTGGGATCAGCTTGGTCTCGTGTATTACGAGTTGGTCAAACCTAACGAAAGCATTACTGGGCCTCTCTACCGAACACAATTGATGAGATTGAGCCGAGCACTCAAGGAAAAACGCGTCCACTACTACTCCAGACACGACAAAATTATTCTCCTGCATGATAATGCTCGTCCACGTGTTGCGGCGCCGGTAAAAACCTACTTGGAAACACTCAATTGGGAAGTTTTACCCCACCCGCCGTATTCACCAGACATTGCTCCCTCTGACTATAATTTATTTCGATCGATGACGCCACGGCCTGTCTGAGCAGCACTTCACATCATACGAAGATACGAAAAATTGGGTCGATTTGTGGATAGCCTCAAGAGATGAAGCGTTCTTCCGACGCGGTATCCATATGCTGGCAGAAAGATGGCAAAAAGTAGTGGCTAGCGATGGACGATACTTTGAATAAAACATAAAGTAGCGTTCTTTCACAATAAATGCCCAATTTTTTATTTAAAAAAACGCCCGAGACTTATTTGTACTCTCAATATTTATTTATATTTTTATTTATTTATTTATTATTTATGTATAGTTTATAATAAAATTATTTTATTATTTTATTATAAACGTAACAACGCTATCGACGATTTCAAAATTCAAATTAAAAAATAAATTACTCGTATGGTTTGATTTTCCCATAAGGGCGAGCGTTGCTCGCCCCCCTCCCCCCCCCCTCGCCCTTCTCCACCTCCTGAAGAAGTTCACAAAGCACCCCTATATTTTGAGTCTCTCGTTCGAGAGATCACGAGCCGGAAGTTTCTTCTTACGTTTCTTCAGGCGCGGTTGGCCCATGAATACCTTGATGGTCCTTCAAACACGATCCTGGATATCTCGCGTTTATTTTCGATCGAGAAAAAAAAAGTCCTCAAGATCAGTTATCTTACCAACGGCCACATATATGCGCGGCAGCCAAAATTTGTCAAATGATGTTTTTGCAAAATGATCTTTGCGCATCCTGTCTGATGACAGGATGCGCAAAAATCGTTTCACAAACAAAAAATAGATCTTCTCGATAGAAGAAAAAAATGATCAAAGATGGATTATAAAGTCGGCAAATGAAATTTAATTTCATTAATAAGAAAAAAATTTAGGAGTGTTTTGTATTTGAAATTTATCTTCATTCTGATAGACTGAAAATGGTATTTTAATTTTTCATAATGGCCAATTTTATTTTGACAAATACTCTTCATCGGAAAAATAAGGGCGATTTTTCTTCGAAGAGGACCTGAAAAACCATTTGATATCATATTTTTATCGATCGCAACATCTCCGCGCCGGACTCCGAAGAAAAACACATGGCCATCTTAGAATTGTCACCCTGTATATACGCGTGTTTGTTTATGCTCAAGTTCTTTACTCCGAAGAACTATGAGATCTACGAGTTCTGCTGACCCTGTCCTCCAGACTCGTGACTCAATGACCACCTGTCTATATGTGTGTATATATATATCCTATGTAAGAATATTTATATAAGCTTGGATTAAAACAATCTGAATATAACTGTATACTTTTATATGTAATTATATATTCTGCATACTATATTTTGCATTATTTTATTTAAAAAATACTATATATATCTATATATATATACACCAGGTGTACAAGTATGAAATGCGGATTTCAGACAACAGATGGTGCACCAATGCGGTTTGTGCTATAAAGATTCGACACTGCGCCATTTTGTTGTGTCATCAACAAGTGTCAGACGCGCACGAGTGATAAATTGGAAAAGTGCGTGCATAGTGTTGTGTTGTTGTGTTCAATATGTCGATATTTATACCGAACAAAGAGCATTCGCGGACAGCATTAATTTTTTGTTTTCATTTGAAGAAAACTGCTGCTGAATCATACCGATAACTTCGAGAAGCTTATGATGAACATGCTCCATCGCAAGATACGTGTGAACGATGATTTCGGCGTTTCAAAAGTGGTGACTTCGATATTGCAGACAAGGAACATGGAAAAGCGCAAAAAAAAATACGAAGATGTGGAATTGCAAGCATTGTTGGACGAAGATGATTCGCAAACACAAAAACAACTCGCCGAGCGATTGGGCGTTAGTCAACAAGCTGCTTCCAATCGGCTACGAGAGATGGGAAAGATTCAGAAGACCGGTAGATGGGTACCACGTGAGTTGAACGACAGGCAAATGGAAAAGCGCAAAAACACATGTGACATTTAGCTCGCTCGGTAGAAAAGGAAGTCGTTTTTGCATCGTATAGTTTTAGAAGGGATGAAAAATGGATTTATTTTGAGAATCCCAAGCGCAAAAAATCATGGGTAGACCCAAACGCACCCCGAGTACAAATATTGTCAGGCTGGCCTGATATTTGATCCGGGCCTGATCAAGTTGTAGTAGGGAGGCGGTATTTAAGGCATGCCTTAATTTGCCTGATCCGACTGGTGTCTTGCGATAGTCAGGCAACTGGATGTACGTTCTCCTCCAGTTGCCTGATCCGGCTAGATTCAGGCGCTAGTCAAGCAACCGGACTTACGGCTTACTTCAATTTGTCTGATTCGGCTAGCTTCAGGCGATGGTCAAGCAGTCGGACAGCGTAGGCTACCGAACAATGGTAAGTTGACTGCGTAGTTTAATCCAGTGAATGTGATGCAATCGGTGCATATTCAATCAAATCTCTAAGAGAAAGTGTTATTTATTTTCTACATGCATCTACGTGAAAAATGTATTTGATAAATAAAAATTGATATTCAGTTTAAAAAATAGACTATTAGCGTTAATTATAATTTCGTGCCTTTTTCTCTTTTAAATATGCGTGATATTTTTTATTTCAGGAATAATTAGGACATCCTAAACAGGGCTCCATTACATCATACTGACCAGGCCATGATTTTTCATTTTGATCAAGCCTTACTAAATCAAGCTCTGATTAGGCCTTGATTTTGTACCCTGATTAGACCTTGATTTTTTACCCTGATCAGGCCGAAATCAGGGAAAGTGTCACAAAAATGATCAGGGCTTGATCAAGAATCCTGATCAAGGCCGGAAAAAGAAATCAAGATGCCTGATCAGGCCTTTATTATATCCGGAGCAAGATTTCTACTCGGGACAATCCACATCGACCGCAAGACCGAATCGCTTTGGCAGAAAGACGATGCTCTGTGTTTGGTGGGACCAGAGAGGCGTGGTCTGTTATGAGCTGTTAAAACCTGGGGAAACGGTTAATACTAAACGTTACCAACAACAATTGACCGATTTGAAGCGTTCGCTGCTTGAAAAAAGGCCAGAATACCGAAAGAGGCAACACAAAGTCATTTTTCTTCATGACAATGCTCCATCACATACGGCAAAACCGGTTCGCGACACGTTGGAAGCACTCAGCTGGGAAGTTCCACCCCATGCGGCTTACTCACCAGACTTGGCTCCTTCCGATTACCACTTGTTTGCATCGATGGCTCACGCACTTGCTGAGCAGCGCTTTGGTTCGTACGAAGATGTGAAAAAATGGCTCGACAAATGGTTCGCAGCAAAAGGAGAAGATTTTTACTGGCGTGGTATTCACAAATTGCCCGAAAGATGGGAAAAATGTATAACAAGCGATGGAGCATACTTTGAATAAAGCACTTTTTATCATTTTTCCGAATTTAACGTGTTTTTTTTTTAGAAAAAAATCCTCATTTCATACTTGAACACTTGGTATATATATATGTGTGTGTGTGTCTATGCACAGAATATAGTATAACATGATGTAAAATAATATAATATAATATAATATATGGAGACGTCGTATAAATTCTTGCCGGTTTCATATATAATAATATAATTTTATATATTTTAAATATTTTTTTATTAATTTATATAGTTTTTATATAATACCATCTATCTACATATATATTATATATATATATATATATATATATAATATATATTATGTCCTGCACTACCGCTACATACGTTACGATGGGCTCGACCATTACCTCAATCCCGCTTGACAAAGCTGTGACACATCATTCTCGTTGACATCGAGTGTACGTGTATGCGTGCGTATGTGTGTGTATGAGTGTGAATAAATCGCAAATTGTGACCAGCGGTACGAAGAATAATTTTTCAAATGCCTTCGCACCCGGCTCATCGCGAATCTGCCGCAATCATGCGATATCCTTTGTTCCAATGTACTTGACATATACATACATAGAGGATGATTCACAACTACTAAGGTTCTCTTGACAAGCATATACAGTGTGTGGCATTGCGAGCAAAACACTTTATTTTTGTTTTAAGGAGTTACGTGGGTTTCGAAGCCAAAAAAGCCTATTTTCTCTATTTTTTAAAAATATAATATATAAGTTATTTTATTCAAAATGTTAAGCACATAAAAGAGCAATATTTCAACAATATTAAAAAAAAAGAATTCATCCAAAAATTTGGGAAATTCAGCCGGTGGGTTAAAAAAATGGTTTTTTTTTTAATTTACAAACCCACGTCACCCCTTAAATATCGTCCGGATAAAATTGTCCGAGATATTGGCGTTCGAAGTCCAAGTAGGAAGCAACGGGACAATAATTACTCACGCGCCGAACGTGCAAGCCGGATCGAGCACAGCTTCGAATTCATCTTCAAAAAAGCAAAGTTGTTTTTTTTTTTTTTCGTTACAAAATAATGAACACGAAGACTGACTTTGGAAATTAATAATGCAATTAATTAATAATTTTCTTTTATTATGTTGTACTTGAAAAAGAAGATAAAAAATCGCGCTCGAGGAATCGGTGTGCCGTTGTTTACTCAGCGTCGAACTCAGCACGAGAATAACACATGGGTCATTAAGTCCCGGGACTGACACACAGATGGCGCCGCCAATGCCATGCCGCTTTTGTTTTTCGGTAGTACCAACCTTCAAAAGATACGTGTAAGCATTTCATGACATTCGGTTCAGTCGTTGTCGAGATATTGAAGGTTAAGTGACGCTGCATTTGTTTTTGCTTAAACGATGGATAAAAACGAGTTTCGTGTGTTAATCAAACACTGTTTTTTAATGGGGAAAAAATACCGTTCAAGCTCAGCAATGGCTTGAAAAGTGTTACCGGGAAAAGTGCCCATCGAAAGCAACCATTTGCCGATGGTATGCGAATTTTAAACGCCCTCGAACAACCGCCGAAGACGCGGAGCGCTCAGGTCGTCCAATTGAGGTGGCTACGCCCGAAAACATCGAAAAAATTCGGAAAATTCTTATGTACGATCGTAAAGTGAAGTTGCAAGAGGTAACTGACATCCTAAAGATATCAAAAGGCACCGTGTTCAAAATTGTGCATGAAAATTTGGGTATGAAAAAACTTTTGTCCAAGTGGGTGCCGCGTTTGCTCACAGTGGAACAAAAACACCAACGAATTGATGATTCGGAGCGCTGTTTGAAGCTGTTTACGCGTGATAAAAAGGATTTTTCACGTCGGTACATAACAATGAACGAAACATGGATTCATCGCTATACGCCGGAGTCGAAAAGAGCGTCAGCCGAGTGGAGAGGAGAGGGCGAAAGCCGGCCAAAGCGTCCGAAGACACAACAGTCAGCAGGCAAGGTCATGGCCTCTGTATTTTGGGACACGCACGGAATTTTGCTCATCGACTTTCTTCCGAAGGGCCGGACGATCAACAGCGACTACTACGTTGCATTATTGGATCGATTGGATGACGCGATCAAGCAGAAAAGGCCTCACATGGCAAAGAAAAAACCGCTGTTTCACCAAGACAATGCACCGATCCACAAGTCGATGAAAACGATGGTGAAATTGAACGATTTACGAATCGAATTGCTTCCACACCCTCCACATTCACCAGATCTGGCCCCATCTGACTTCTACCTGTTCGCAGATCTCAAAAAGATGCTCCAGGGAAAGAGATTCGGCTCCGATGATGAGGTTATAGCCGCAACTGAAGCCTATTTTGAGGCAAAAGACAAATCGTTCTATAAGAAAGGCATCGAAAGTTTCGAAAAACGTTGGAATGATTGTATCGCTATGGAAGGTGGCTATGTTGATGAATAAAGTCGAATTTTGCAAAAAAAAAATGTGTTTTTACTGGTTAGTCCCGGGACTCAATGACCCATGTGTTATCTCGGCCAATATTGGTCGCAAAAGGTAAAAAAAATCCAGCTGGCCCACGTCCGCATAAATTTACTTCACTTTTCCAGGGCTGCTCGAACGAATGCGCGAATTTTTTCGTTTTTCTGTCCACGTAAAGAAAAAAAAAACGTGCCAACCACAAAAACCAACAATCGTTCTTTTCTTTATTCATTTTGAATAGGGTCCGCGACGAATACAAGTTTTTTTTTCTCGAATTAAGCGAACGTTACGGCAATGCATGTAACAATACAAGCGCATCGTAAAACTCTCGGAGAGAAAAGAACTGCTTTCTATATTGGGCGCTATCGCGAAATGAAAATTAATGCCGGGGCGCGTCGAGTGCGGAATTTGGAATATCTATAGAGACGAAAATCCGAGAGTCGCGAGTCACGTGGAAAGGCCACGGCAATGTACAAAGAGTTACCTATTGCACAAGTAAAAAAATATATATATATATATATATATGTACATTAATATTGCCATGCACGAAATGCAAAACGTGACTCATATGGGTGCCTTCCGTAACAGATTATTTTCCAACTCTCCAATATATATATATATATATATATATATATATATATATATATATATATATATATATATATAAATAATATATATATATATATAGTAAAAAAAAATATATATGTACATGAATATTGCCATGCACGAAATGCAAAACGTGAAATCGGATCATTCTAACTATGCTAAATAAAGCTTTCAATTTCATGCAAAAATAATGGATTTCTTTTTACTACACCTTATATTATATATATATATATATATATATATATATATATAATATAAGGTGTAGTAAAAAGAAATCCATTATTTTTGCATGAAATTGAAAGCTTTATTTAGCATAGTTAGAATGATCCGATTCAGGTCAAATATGCACCGTTTCGATCGATAACTTGTTGCCACTTTGAAGGTAATTTCATTATGCCTTTCTCATAGAAACCCTCGTCCCTATTGGCAAAAAACTGGGACAGTCGATTTTCACAAGCTTCTCTTGAGGCGAATTTTTCACCAGCAAAATGATTCGCCATAGACAGGAACAGGTGGTAATCACTTGGTGCCAGATCCGGACTATAAGGTGGATGCATAAGAACCTCCCAACCAAGCTCCCGGAGCTTCTGGCGAGTCACTATCGATGTGTGTGGTCTGGCGTTGTCCCGATGGAACACAATTCCTCTCCTATTGGCCAAAGCTGGCCGCTTCTGGGCGATTGCTTCCTTCAGACGGTCCAATTGTTGACAGTACAGGTCCGAATGATGAGTTTGGCCGTAGGGGAGCAGCTCATAGTAGATGATTCCCTGCCAATCCCACCAAACACACAGCAAAATCTTCCTGACCGTCAATCTTAGCTTGGCCACCGTTTGCGCCGGCTCACCGCGATTCGACCACGACCGTTTTCGCTTGACGTTGTCGTAAGTGACCCACTTTTCATCACCAGTCACCATCCGCTTCAGAAATGGGTCGATTTTGTTGCGATTCAGCAGCGATTCGCAGATGGAAATTCGGTCCATGAGGTTTTTTTTGCGTTAACTCGTGTGGCACTCATACATCGAGCTTCTTTTTTTATCCAGCCTTATTCAAGTGCTTCCAAACGGTTTTTTGTGCAATGTTTAGCTCCTGGGCAATCGAAACAGTGCCTACATGACGGTCGAACTCGACGATTTCCATTATTTTATCGACATTTTCGACAATTGGCTTTCCAGAGCGTGGTGCATCTTTGACATGAAAATTACCGGAACGGAATCGACGAAACCAAAATTGCGCGTGATTGGCTGTTACAGTATCAGGGCCATAAACACTATTCACATTTTCAGCCGCCTGGCTTGCGTTTTCGCGCTTTATCGAAGAAAAACTGTAAAATATGGCGTATTTTTACTTTGCTGGTGGCCATCTTTGACGCGCGCTCAAAAAATATTGAGTCAAGCAATCACAAAACTGTCCGAGATGTTTATTTTAGTACGAAATCTTATCTTTCTAACGCCGTCTAGCGTAATCCGATCGCACTTATACAACGCGAGATACAGATTACTAAAGCCATCTATTGCAAAAATAATGGATTTCTTTTTACTACACCTAATATATAAGAAAATTAAATAAAAATAAAATATAAAAATAATTAAAAGAATATGTAAATTAAATTCAATATAATATGATATTGTTTTCAATTTTTTATTATCGTGAATTTAATTTATACTTTCTTTTATATAATTATTTATATTTCATTTGTATTTAATTTTATATTATATTTAATTAAATTATATGTTATATAGATATGTATACAGTACTGGACAAAAAAAAAAGTGCGCACTAGTCGAAATTTCTTACCGCACTAAAATTTACATAGCGGACTCAAAAATAAAGCTAATTGAATTTTCGAAGTGGCGTTTCAAAGAGGACATATTTACCTTTATTTTGCTTTTTTCGAAAATTCTCTACGATTTTTTTTCGCCCCGGCGCGCACTTTTGAACGTGGCCATTTTTCGGCTATTTTTTGGCCGTCGAAAATTAACTGTAAAGTTTGTGAAAAATTTTTTCCTCGGTTTTTTCCATGGGAAACTTAAAAAGAATATCAAAACCTACATTTTTGTTTTTTAGAAAGTCTCGTACGATTTTTTTTCGCCCCAGTATTGAATTTTAAGCTAAAAAAGACATGTTTTAGATTTAAAAAGACGTCATGGAAGAACTATAGGCTTTCAGGGTAAATATCAAGAGGGTAAAAAGTTGCATGGTTTCACACTGGAGTGGCTAGAATTTTTTCCGAATTTTTCTTGGACATTTTTATTTTACCATTTTTGGTTGAAACTTTGATGAGTGAAGAGGCTCCACTTGGGAATTGTGGGGTCTAGGACAAATATTTCAACAGAAATAAAACAAAAGTTGTTGCAAACATTATTATAATGCAATAGGAAAAATTTAATATCACGAAAAATCTCGTTAATTCAAATGAAAACAAAAAAAAATATCAAATAGACGCATCTAGTTAAATATCACTAGAGCTTTTCTGTCAAAATAACAAGGAAGTTATTTCGAGGCAAACAATATTCAATTGTAATTCTATAAAAATAAAAAAAAAATTAAAAAAAAAACAAGTCTCATTACTCAATATACACCCCTCGTGGATATAAATACATAAACAAATAAATTGTATCCATTTGTTTATGGAACGTATTGCACAGCGAAACGTGAAAGCATTTCTTGAGAAAGGATTTGCCACTTTCCTCTATTTTTTTTTTTTTTTACCATTAGCATCGTCGTTCTCGTCCGATGCGCGTATATTTATAGGTAAATTAAAAAAAAAAAAAAGCGCGTAAATGCACGTGCTCGCCCGTCCTCGATACGTTCGCACCTATGAGCACGCTCGTAATTGTTTACGAGCGTGAAAATGTGGTAGATGCAATCAACGAATTACGGAGTCTGCGCGAGGTGATGCAAATTTCTATACTTTGGTGGACAACATGCACCAGTTTTATTGTGTACACACACACACACGCGCGCTTCTTATTTTAGTCATTTTTTTTTTTTCATTTCATAAATCGTTAGCAAAATATTGGGTGAAGTAAAAAGTTCTGAGCGTTTTCCGCTAGATGTCTTTAGTGAGCCATATCTCACCATGTATACATTGCATCGGGTCATATTTTACGGCGATTTAAAGATGACATTACGCTTCAAAAAAAGTTCTTTGACAGTTTTGTGTTTGGTGAAGCCAGTTGTGTGTTACAGCGTTCCAAAATGGAGGCAAAAAAAAAAACTGGTGACTGGCGATGAAAAATGGGTCACATACGAGAACAACAGACGAAAAAGATCGTGGTCCAATCGCGGTGAGCCGGCCCAAACGATCGCCAAGCCCGGATTAACGGCCAAGAAGGTTTTGCTGTGTGTGTTGGTGGGATTGGAAGGGAATCATCCACTATGAGCTGCTCCCATCGGGCCAAACACTCAATTCGGACCTCTACTGTCAACAACTGACCAGATTGAAGCAGGCGATCGACCAGAAGCGGCCAGAATTGGCCAATAGGAAGTGTGTTGTGTTCCATCAAGACAACGCCAGGCCGCACACATCTTTAACGACCCGCCAGAAGCTCCGAGAGCTTGGATGAGAGGTTTTATCGCACCCGCCGTATAGTCCAGATCTGGCACCAAGCGATTATCACCTTTTCAAGCATTTGCAACATTTTCTTGATGGTACAAAACTGGCCTCAAGAGAGGCTTGTGAAAATGAGCTGGTCAAGTTTTTTACCAATAGGGACGAGGACTTCGTCAATCGCGGAATTATGAAATTGCCTTGAAAATGGACAAAAGTTATCGAACAAAACGGCGCATATTTGATCTAAATCGTATAATCCTAACTATGTTAACCTTTTAAGGACGGGAGTGGTTGATATATCGACCAGCAGTTAGGCTTGGGACTCCAATTGAGGAATTCATTGATTTTATTGATATCTTTCATGTAAAAAAAAAGTCGATTTTAATGGAAATTTCCCCGTCCTTAAACGGTTAATTTCATCGTCGAAATAAAGCGAAAAAACGCTCAGAACTTTTTACTTCATGTAATATATAATAATATTATTATTATTATTATAAATATATAATAATATTATTATTATTATTATAAATATATAATAATAATATAAAATAATATATAAGAAGAAGATAAATAGATATATACGATCTATCTGTATTCGAAACGACAGTTACGAGACAGCGTATCGCGATAATCAACAAAAGTGCGTCCGAGTGATACGAGTGCGTGGGAAAATTGCGCGCGCTCCTATCATGTACACGTGATAGCGTTTCAAAAGATAATGTCGTTGAACAAAAGGGCGCGAGTCGCATGTCTAGATAAGTTGTGCTGCTCTGGTCAGATGCACTAATCGTATACTTATATAATATAGAAGCGTATACTATCGTACTGTAGTACATTATTCAATTACATTATTCGGATATTCTTATTGTCAATATTATCACAAATTTCCCGTTTTTACACGTGTATTTTGGTGAAAAATCATTTCAAGCTCATGATATCATAGGTCGTTGGATTCGTCTGAATATCAGCTACAACGTCTTAATAAAAAAAAAAAAACATGTTCCCATT
Source organism: Ophion ventricosus (assembly GCA_963932345.1). Classification (NCBI taxonomy): domain Eukaryota; kingdom Metazoa; phylum Arthropoda; class Insecta; order Hymenoptera; family Ichneumonidae; genus Ophion; species Ophion ventricosus. The sequence continues at coordinate 36,631,698 of OZ010712.1, forward strand.
TGAAAAACCATTGATGACCTTGAGAAAAATTGATGACCTTGAGAACGCAAAAACTATGACCTTGAGAAAAATGAATTTTTCACCACTGTATCAGCCCTTCGAAATCAATCAAATTACCTCCTGACCTTTTTTTTCCGTCACTCTAAAGGCAACGGAGATATTTGGGCTGGTCACGTTAAATGGTCCACCCTGTATATTGCTGAGATTGGTTTGGTGCACGAGAGGAATAAAGGGCTAACGATTGCACGCTCAAAAGAATAAGAGGGTCCGACTTAATCACAAAGCCGAAATGAATGCAAGATCGAGAGAGCGAGGAAAAAAAAAAATTGTGTTCGAAAGTTCTAAGAATTTTCCGTTATGCCGATCATCGAGAAGAAAAAGATCTTTTTTTCTCACTGTAGACTCATTTTTCCTTTTCACGTTACGTAATGATGGAAAAGAACCCACACATATGTGTGTCTAAAAATAAAGAGAGAGGGGGAGAGAGAGAGAGAGAGAGAGAGAGAGAGAGAGAGAGAGAGAGAGAGAGAGCACTTCCCACGTTTTCCCAGCGAAAGCCACCTGCCACATTTCGATTTTGATGTGGATGAAGACGTATGGGCTTTTCCACGATTACTCCGCCACGACTCACCGCGCTAGTAGCGACTACCTCCATCTCGCTCAAAATCATAACACATGGGTCATTGAGTCCCGGGACTGACACACAGATGGCGCCGCCAATGCCATGCCGCTTTTGTTTTTCGGTAGTACCAACCTTCGAAAGATACGTGTAAAAATTTCATGACATTCGGTTCAGTCATTGTCGAGATATATTGAAGGTTAAGTGACGCTACATTTGTTTTTGCTTAAACGATGGATAAAAACGAGTTTCGTGTGTTAATCAAACACTGTTTTTTAATGGGGAAAAAATACCGTTCAAGCTCAGCAATGGCTTGAGAAGTATTACCGGGAAAAGTGTCCATCGAAAACAACCATTTGCCGATGGTATGCGGATTTTAAACGCGCTCGAACAACCACCGAAGACGCGGAGCGCTCAGGTCGTCCAATTGAGGTGGCTACGCCCGAAAACATGCAAAAAATTCGGAAAATTCTTATGCCCGATCGTAAAGTGAAGTTGCAAGAGATAGCTGACATCCTAAAGATATCAAAAGGCACCGTGTTCAAAATTGTGCATGAAAATTTGGGTATGAAAAAACTTTTGTCCAAGTGGGTGCCGCGTTTGCTCACAGTGGAACAAAAACAACAACGAATTGATGATTCGGAGCGCTGTTTGAAGCTGTTTACGCGTGATAAAAAGGATTTTTTGCGTCGGTACATAACAATGGATGAAACATGGATTCATCGCTATACGCCGGAGTCGAAAAGAGCGTCAGCCGAGTGGAGAGGAGAGGGCGAAAGCCGGCCAAAGCGTCCGAAGACACAACAGTCAGCAGGCAAGGTCATGGCCTCTGTATTTTGGGACACGCACGGAATTTTGCTCATCGACTTTCTTCCGAAGGGCCGGACGATCAACAGCGACTACTACGTTGCATTATTGGATCGATTGGATGACGCGATCAAGCAGAAAAGGCCTCACATGGCAAAGAAAAAACCGCTGTTTCACCAAGACAATGCACCGGTCCACAAGTCGATGAAAACGATTGTGAAATTGAACGATTTACGAATCGAATTGCTTCCACACCCTCCACATTCACCAGATCTGGCCCCTATCTGACTTCTACCTGTTCGCAGATCTCAAAAAGATGCTCCAGGGAAAGAGATTTGGCTCCGATGATGAGGTTATAGCCGCGACTGAAGCCTATTTTGAGGCAAAAGACAAATCGTTCTACAAGAAAGGCATCGAAAGTTTAGAAAAACATTGGAATGATTGTATCGCTATGGTAGGTGTCTATGTTGATGAATAAAGTCGAATGTTGCATAAACAAATGTGTTTTTACTGGTTAGTCCCGGGACTTAATGACCCACGTGTTATCTATTCTTCTGGCAAAGAAAATTCCATAAAAAAAACACTCATTTTTTGTTCGACAATATTTGTTTAGTTCACTAAAAAAGTAAAGGCGGCGTTTCGAGTCTTCGGTTTGATTTCACATGGAATGGCCCATATGTGTGCGTGTGTGGATAAAATGATTAGTCAGCGACTACCTGCAGCCATTCAACCCCCGACTAAAAATGCCACAAGGTTCGAGGAGAAAATCGGGCTAGGGGGTGGAGGGTTAGAAGGGCGAGGAAAGTCCTGTCTGGATCTCAGGCCTCCAATGGATAATGATCGCCTGTGGCTTTGGTGCGTTCCGCGCTTCGAAATGACAAATCGTCCAGGAGAGCTCAAGCCTGGTAATATTTGTAAAGATCCGAGAAGCTGAAGATCTTCCAGACTTGACAGTAACGAAGACACGAGAATTTAAAGGAAAATGGAAGAAAAAAAAAGTAAAATTACGTGTATCCGGAAATAGAAGGAAACTTTGGAAAAAGTTACATGGATTTTCAATTAATTGGGCATCGCGAGAGTCAGAGAGAGAGAGAGAGAGAGAGAGAGAGAGAGAGAGAGAGAGAGAGAGAGAGAGAGAGAGAGAGATGGAAAGGGGGCGATTTAAGGCCTTAGGCCACTCTAGGATTTTCCAAAAATCGATTTATGCCCTTTTTTTGCCTCTAGAGTGGCCTAAAGCCTTAATAATAAATTTGGATTTGGTCAGTGACTGTGAGCTTAGACTCTAAGCAGTAAGCTTGGACATCTGCCAACATAACGACAGCAGCAAATTAGTGAATTTGTGTTTGCATCATAAATTTATTCTCGATGTCAGTTTTTCGAGCCAAATTCTCGTTATTTGCGGGAAGTTTTGATTTTCTGCTTCCATTACTTTCTCTCAAGTAATTACGGTGAGTTTGCGCTCCGTGAAAGAACATGTCGTGAGTGGTTTCTAACGCTTCAAGTGCGGTGCGATTTTGACGTCGAGAACCGGCATGGCGGTGGAAGAGGTTTTTCGAGATGGAATCGTTTTTTTTTTTTTTCAAGATGGTATCCGACAAATGGCAAAAAGATCGGAAAAAGTAGTAGCTAGCGATTGACAGTACTTTGAATCATGAATAGGTCATCACTTTTTAAGAATAAAGGCTCAAATTATGAAAAAAAAAGAACGGCGGAAGAAAAGTTGTGCCATCTGATACATCTTTTATTTATCTTTCATTCAAGAGAACAGACACACTCACACGCACACGCACGCGCACACGCACACGCACACGCATACGCACACGCACACGCACGCGCACATGTACACTCACACACACGCGCACACACACACACGCGCACACGCACGCGCGCACACACACACACACACGCACACGCCCATGCACACTCACATACACACGCACGCGCGCATGCACACTCACACGCACTCACACGCACACACGCACTCACACGCACTCACGCACTCACACGCACTCACACGCACTCACACGCACGCACACACGCACACGCACTCACACACACACACGCACTCACATGCAAACACGCACTCACACGCACTCACACACACACACACACACACACGCACGCACAGGCACGCGCGCACACACACACACGAAATCACACGCACACACACGCGCACACGCACACGTACGCGTACATGCACACTAACATGCACACTCACACGCACGCACACACGCACACGCACTCACACACACACGCACTCACACGCACACACACGCACTCACACGCACACACACGCACTCTCACACACACACACACACGCGCGCGCGCACACACACACGCAATCACACGCACACACACGCGCACACGCACACGTACGCGTACATGCACACTAACTCGCACACTCACACGCACACACGCACACGCACGCGCACACATACACGCACGCACGCACACACGCACGCGCACATGAACACTAACATGCACGCGACACGCACACGCACACGCACGCGCACACACACATGCACGCGCACACACACACGCACGCACACAAACACACACGCGCACTCACACGCACACGCACACGTACATGCACACGCACGCGCACGCACACACGCCCCCGCACAAGCACACTCACATGCACATTCACACGCACGCACACACGCACGCGCACACGCACACGCACGTGCACGCGCGCACACACACTCACACGCACGCACGCGCGCGCACACACACACACACACACCGAGGTTCATAACCGGCACCGTAAAAAATAAAAGCGCCATTAGCGCACAATGCGAAAGTAGAGAAAAATGCAGAATGCTACGTGTAAGAGAGAAATCATTGTTTTTCCTTTCTTTCTTTGAAATTTCACATCTCGAACGATCGACGTGCCACTTTTTCCAAAGTTTTAACGCGAGAAGACAGCGTGCACTTTTATGCATGCATATAGGTCGATAACGCGTAAATGCATATATATATATATATATATATATATATATATGTAGATATATATATATATATATATATATATATATGTAGATATATATATAAAAATATCGCAACGATGAGCGCAATCACGCTCGTTTTCAGAAATCTCGACAACCTTGTCTCCTTTCAGCGATCTCTCCAATGTTATTCTCGATACACGTGCATACACACTTTGTTTTTTTTTTTTTTTTTTTTTCTTCATTTGCGAGCGATCTCGCGTGTTAGCCCAGCACATCCAGGAGCCGGAGTGGGGGCGGAATTTTGCAACGGTAGATATTTTCTTTCCTTTTTTTTGTTGCTTTGCACAAGTCGTTCAGCACTGTTTCGCCGTTTTCACGAAAAAAAAAAAAAAACATTTCCATAAACATCACGAATATTCTTTTAAAAATGATAATTAATTATTAATAAATAAATAAAGAAATAAATGAATTATTGTAATATTAAAAATTCCAATATTAAGCGGAAGAATATTCTTCAATAATAAATAATAGTAAAGTAAAACATAATAGTAACTGAATATTGAAAATTATTAAGAACAAAGAAATTCAGAAATATTTGGAAAATTAAACGTCGGTCAAATATTCACGATGACAAAACTTTTTAAAATAATAATCATATTTCCCGATGTCATGTCAGGAACGTAAACAAAAATGATTTTTTTGAATATAAAAAAAAAAATTTATAATTAATGACGAATATTCCGAAAGAAAAGATAATGAATTTATGATGAAATAAATTAATGATTAAAATAATTAAAATTGCAAGATTAAGTTAAATAAAATTCGTCAAAAATAATAAATAACAGTAAAAAAAAAAAAACTAAATAATCGTCGTGGAATATTAGAAATTATCGAGAATAAAAAAATCAGAAATATTGAGAAATTAAAAGGTCCCTCGTATATTGAAGATTACAAAATTATAATAAAATTCCCCGATGTGAGTGACGTAAATGAAAATAGTTTTCACGAATGAAAAAAAATCTTATTCGTCACAAATATAAAATAACAATGATAATGATGTATTCTCCAAATCAAACTAATAATAAAAATATTAAAAATTCCACGATAAAGCAAAATAAAATTCGTCAAAAAAAAACAATAATAATAGTGAAGAGAAAAAAAAACAAAATGATAGTCGTCGAGTATTAAAAATGAGTGAGAATTCAATATTCTGAAATATTGAGAAAATAAAACATTCCTCGGATATTCAAGATCAAACTTTAAAAAAATAAATCAAATTCCTCGACGTGAGTGACGTTCCCAAAAAAAAAATAATAATTATCATTTTTTAAAAAATCACAGCTGCTTTATCTCCAACTTTGCTCGAACTTCAAACTCATTTTCAATGTAAGATATATTGCTGGATGGATATTAAAAATTAATTAAATAACAAATGTATTTTTAAAAAGTATAAAATAATTTATTCCACTCGGTACGATAATGAACGTTTTCACACCGCGGACAATAAAATTTCGTATAATTCTCGACGAAAAAAAAATACTTTTTTCTAACCTCGCGTGATTGCACACTCGTTAAAAAAAGTTTTTTTCGTCCTCGTACAATAATGTACTATTCTCGTAGCCCCGTACAGAATTATAACCCAATACAGATTGTTGACCCCATAAAGATTGTCCTGAAAATTTGTGATCGTGAATTTTTTAATAGCAATGAAGAAAATTGTAAGATTTAAAACGAAAAACGTGGGGCGCATGGTAATAGTGTATGGAGTAGCTGTCGTGTTGAGAAAACTTACACGACAGTTCATATCATTTGCAGTGCAATAAAATTGTTAGTGACCTAGGTGAACTATTAACGCATCAATTATCTATTGCACGTTTTTTTCATTTTTAATCTTGCAATTATTTTCATAGCTATTAAAAATTCACTAACAAATTTTCAGGACAATCTGTATGGGGCTAGGAATCTGTATAGAGTTATAATTCTGTATGGAGCTACGAGAATAGTACATTATGATACGAGGACGAAAAAACCTTTTCTAACGAGTGTTGCAATCACACGAGGTTAGAAAAAAGTTTTTTCTCGTCGAGAATTATACGAAAATTTATTGTATAATCTGTACGGGGCTACGATAAATTATTTTATACTTTTTAATCCGTTTTAAAAACGTGATTTAATAAAAAAAATACATTTTTTTATTTAATTCATTTTAATTTTAATTTTAATTTTAATTTTACATTACGCTTCAAAAAAAGGTCTTTGACAGTTTTGTGTTTGGTGAAGCCAGTTGTGTGTAACAGCGTTCCAAAATGGAGGCAAAAAAAAAAAGAGAAAATTCGATACATTCTTCAGTACCACTACGACCAAGGTGAAAAGGCGGAGCAGGCGGCCAAAAAAATTTGTGCTGCTTATGGAGCCAATACAGTATCGAATGCAACAGCAAAGCGGTGGTTCCAACGATTCCGTTCTGGTAATATGGACGTCGAAGATGAGGCACGCTCTGGTAGGTAAATCGTCGAAAATGTCGATAAAATCATGGAAATCGTCGAGTCGGACCGGCATGTGAGCACTTATTCCATTGCCCAGGAACTGAAGATTAGCCAGAAAACCGTTTGTAACCATTTGCATAAGGCTGGTCTCAAGAAGAAGCTCGATGTATGGGTGCCACACGAATTGACGCAAAAGAACCTTTTGGACCGAATCGATGCCTGCGATTCTTTGCTGAAACGTAACGAAATCGAGCCATTTTTGAAGCGGATGGTGACTGGCGATGAAAAATGGGTCACATACGAGAACAACAGCCGAAAAAGATCGTGGTCCAATCGCGGTGAGCCGGCCCAAACGATCGCCAAGCCCGGATTAACGGCCAAGAAGGTTTTGCTGTGTGTTTGGTGGGATTGGAAGGGAATCATCCACTATGAGCTGCTCCCATCGGGCCAAACACTCAATTCGGACCTCTACTGTCAACAACTGACCAGATTGAAGCAGGCGATTGACCAGAAGCGGCCAGAATTGGCCAATAGGAAGGGTGTTGTGTTCCATCAAGACAACGCCAGGCCGCACACATCTTTAACGATGCGCCAGAAGCTCCGAGAGCTTGAATGGGAAGTTCTTTCGCATCCGCCCTATAGTCCAGACCTTGCACCAAGCGATTATCACCTTTGCGAGCATTTGCAAAATTTTCTTGATGGTACAAAACTGACCTCAAGAGTGGCTTGTGAAAATGAGCTGGTCAAGTTTTTTACCAATAGGGACGAGGACTTCTTCAATCACGGAATTATGAAATTGCCTTCAAAATGGACAAACGTTTTCGGACAAAACGGCGTATTTTTTATCTAAATCGGATAATCCTGTGTTAATTTCATCGTCGAGATAAAGCGAAAAAACGCTCAGAACTTTGTTACTTCGTCTAATACATAGAGTTTTACGAAGGTGCAAAAACAACAAATTGTAGAGTCGAATTAAGAAAGTTCGAGTTCCAGAAAACAGCAGACTCGTCTGTCTGACTCCAATCAGAACGGCCCGTAAGCAATTATAAAATTGCGTTATGTAGGGAGTTGTACAGTAACACGGGTATTATATATATCGAACGATCGAAAAACCGGTATAATTGAGAAACCACGGTGTGCAAGTACTCGCAATAGAAATAAAAGATACAGGTCCTGGTTGTATCACCGTTGCTCAACCTGGTTGCTTCATTCATATCACTGATTCCCGACAAACAACAAATACTACAAATAATCCGTAAAATATTTACCAATTTTTAATTATAATTCAATTTTTCTTTAATTTAATTATATTAATTATATTACTTTTAATATATTTTTCCAATTTAAATAAAATAACTTCTTTTTTTTCACGAATTATCGTATAAATGCATTATTAGATATCGAATTAATTCGGTCCAGAAAAAAGCCGATCTATACATATGATAAAAACTATAAACTTTTGCGTGTCTGTACGTTGAAAATATTGGCAAAAGAAAAAAAAATAATAATAATTGGCTGGATGAAGGATAAGTGATAGGAGGGTCGATTGAAAAGAACTTAGCCTCGACTATCGATGCCATTACTTTCACGAAATCGACTTATCTTCGTTTAGCAATATCTTCGAGACGACTGACTGTCAATATTCCAACAATATCCATGCATCAGTTTTTCTTTTGACAGCCTTTGAGAGCGAGCGTGTCAGTAGTTTTTTTTTTTCTTACAAAAGTGAAAAAAGAAGAATATCGTTTAGTGATTGGGTTTTTGTTTTTGGAAGAGAAAACGCATAGCTTAAGCTACTGCAAGGCTACTACGACCCTATTTGATTCGAATATATTTTTTTTTATTTGTTCAAGCTATTCTTTTTAAATATTAAATGTATTCAATTTATTGGGAGTACAAATTAATTGGGTCCGTTTTTTTGTGGTAAAAAATCCATTTATTTCAAAATAAAAGGTATGAATAGATTAATCAAAGATATTGTCCATGGCTGGCTACTACTTTTTCCCACCTCTCAGGCAATTTTCGGATTCCATCTCGAACAAAAAGTCTCGTCTTTTGAGGCGATCCAAGTTTTGAGGCCAATTTTCGATTTCTGCGAAAGAAGTGAACCGGTGAGCTGCTAAATCCTGCTGCATCCGTCGGAACAACCAGTAATCAGAAGGAGCAATGTCCGGAGAATACGGCGGGTGCGGTAAAATATCCCGCATTTGAGCGTTTCCAAATATTTTTTTTACGACTTTTGCGACACGAGGCCGAGCGTTGTCACGCAGAAGAATAATTTTGTCATGTCTTTGCTCGTATTCCGGCCGTTTTTCTCGTAATGCACGGCTCAAACGAATCAATTGTAGTCTATACCGATCGCCCGTAATGGAATCGCCAGGTTGTAGCAGCTCATTGGCTCATTTGGCTGTCCAGGGCGAGGCTTGTCTTCAACGCTACCGTTCTTAAAGCGTCGAAACCATTCCCTACATGATTTATCAGTTGGATCATCATCACCATAAACTTCAACAAGCATTCGATGCGCTTCAGCTGAACTTTTCTTCCAATTAAAGCAGAAAAGTAAAACTTCCCGCAAATGCTGCTTAGTTGACACAAACATTTGACATATTCAACACAGTAAAAAACAAGGTTTTCAATGGAACTCAAAGCTATATAAACTGAATGTTATTGACAGATGTCTAACCTCTCTGAAAGCACCGAAATCAGCTGTCACTGTGAAACATTCATAACAGCCAGAGCCATCTCTTGAAAACGGACTGAATTAATTTGTACTCCCAATATATTCAAATTAAATAAATAAAGATTAGATTCAAATTAAATAAATAAAGATAAAACACGATATATCGCACGAATACGAGAAAGAATATAGGTTCATGACATAAAAGTGCGGTGAAAAAAAAAATTAAATTATTTTTCTTTTTTTGTTCACTAACAAGGCTGTTATTTGGACAAAAAAGGAAGGTATCGTCGTGCCTTTTATTAAGAGGCGCGACTATTTATGTATAAAAATCTGCAGATATTACACAAAGTGTAACTATTTGATGGCATTGAAAATGTAATCAGACTTTTCGGGTGATAAAAAAAAGTACAAGCTAATAATACGAGTTGTTCACTCTCTCTCTCTCCCTCTCTCTCTCTCTCCCTCTCTCTCTCTCCCTCCCTCTCTCTCTCTCTCTCTCTCTCTCTCTCTCTCTCTCTCTCTCTCTCTCTCTCTCTCTCTCTCTCAAATCAATAATATCAAACTCAAATCCTGCTACTCGAAGTGCTGCTTCGTAACTCTTTGACTCACTTACTTCGTTTCCAGCAGCTTACTTCATCACAATTTTCGCTTATATAGACCCACTGCTTCCACCCTTCTTTTCTTCATTTTCTCTTATCGAATTGTTTTTAAAATATTAATAACTATGTATATTTTTTGTATATTTTTCATGTGTCAGAGGACTACTATGTCCTAGAGCACAATAATAAAATCTAATCTAATCTAATCTACTCTCTCTCTCTCTCTCTCTCTCTCTCTCTCTCTCTCTCTCTCTCTCTCTCTCTCTCTCTCTCCCTCTCACTCTCGGACTCTCTCACTCGCATTCTCACATTCTCACATTATCACTTTCTCACATTCTCACTTTCTCACTATCCGTCCATCCATCCAAACTAAACCAAACCAAAGCAAATCCCAACAAACTCCAACAAACCCCAAGAAACCTCAACAAACCCTAAGAAACCTCAAAAAACCTCAACAAACCCAAACAACGACCAACAAACCTCAACAAAACCCCAAGAAACCCAAACAAACAACAGCAAATCTCAACAAACCCCAGCAAACCTCAACAAACCCCAGCAAACCCCAACAAACCTCAAAAAACCGCAGCGAACCCCAACAAACCCCAACGAACCTCAACAAACCCGAACGAACCCCAACAAACCTCAACAAACCCAAACAAAATAGAAAAAGTTTATTAGAGACAAAAGAAGCTCGTAAAGCTCGTAAAGAGGAAATGCAAGCTTCAAATGAGTTGCATGAGGAAGAGGAAGGACTGCTTTATGGTGCTGGAATCACTGATTAATCGGTAAGACACTTTATCACTTCATTAAACACATTTGACTTTGAGTTTTTCCTTTGTGAAACTTTAAACGTGTTTTTCTCGAAACGACATGTTATCAATTTGCGGGAATCATAACTCAAAAACTAATTGATGGATCATCTTCAAATTTGGAACATCTTTACAATATTTCCAAGATTAAGTTCGTTGTTCTCTATTTTTTTTATATTAAATAAGTTTGCTGAAAAATCTGTAAAAATTAAGTCATACACCTAGTATTATATTTTAAAAAAATAGAGAAAATATGCCTTTTTTGGCTTCGAAACCCACGTGACCCCTTAAAAAAAAATCAAATAGACGCATCTAGGTAATATCAAAAGAATTTTTCCGTCAGTGTAGATCTTTTGCTATGTCGCACGTGTATAAGAGCTTAACTTTAATAATTAATTGCTCAACAATCGTACATACAATTGTAATGAAATGTTACACGGAATCCTAACACCTGTTCGCAAATATTCTCAACGAAAATTCGTCAAATTTTTAACATTACTCCGCGCTCGTTGTGCTATCCACAATGTTAAATTAATTCAAGTCCTTAGTCTAGCAGCTACTACGGCAACGAACGAAGGGAAGCAATTAAACGAAATGGGCTGTTTCCGTCCAAGATTATAACCCACATGCCCTCGTCACAATCCTACTAAAGTTACGTGAGGATTCACGGCAAGTCTTGGACACTCGGTGAATCGCTTCGACACGCTCTTAATCGAAATTCAAGACTTCAAAGCCTCATATACCTTCGAAACCAAAAAAAAAGAAATCTTTCGTCATTTTTTTTCATTGTTTAGCAATATTTTTCAACGACAAAAAAAAACTGTAAGTTGACAAGAACATGTATCAATTGTGTGTAAAATCCCGACCTCGTCATCTCGATAATCTCGTCAGAAAAAAAATATTTCGTTGAACGAATTATATTAATAGACGAAGAATTGAAGGCATTACTTCACGAAGAAGTAATGTAAAGTAAAGAATAATAACACCTCTTTTTGAATCGTAAATAACAATACTTTATAATTTATTGAATATGTCAACATTTGTGCCGAATAAAGTATTTTTGCGGGGAGTTTTAATTCATTACTTTAATATGAAGAAAAGTGCTGCTGAAGCTCATCGTATTTTAGTGGAAGTGTATGGTGAACATGCTCTAGCTGAGCAAACATGTCGGAAGTGGTTTGCACGTTTTGAAGCTGGTGATTTCGACTTGGATGACAAGAAGCGGCCTGGCCAGCCGAAAAAATTTGAAGATAATGAGTTGGAGGCATTGCTCAATGAAGACTCATCTCAAACACTTCAAGAATTGTCTACATCATTGGGAGTTGACTTATCAACGGTAGGAAGACGTCTTAAAACTTTGGGCATAATCCAGAAGGAAGGACATTGGGTCCCATATGAATTGAAAGCAAGGGACATTGAGAGGCGTCTTTTGACATGTGAACTGCTGCTTCAACGGGAGAAAAGAAAAGGTTTTTTGCATCGAATTGTCACTGGTGATGAAAAATGGATCCATTACGACAATCCGAAGCGCAGAAAGTCATGGGTTAAGCCCGGCCAACCATCAACATCAGTGGCAAAGCCAAATATCCATGGGTCTGAGCTCCTGCTCTGTATTTGGTGGGATCAGAGGGGTGTGATTTATTATGAACTGCTGAAAGCGAATGAAACCATAACTGGGGATCGCTACCGACTGCAATTGATGCGCTTGAGCCGTGCATTGAAAGAAAAACGGCCGGAATACTCCGAAAGACACGACAAAGTCATCTTGCTGCACGACAATGCTCGTCCGCACGTCGCAGAACCGGTACAAACGTATCTGGAAACACTTTAATGGGAAGCCCTACCCCACCCGCCGTATTCTCCAGATATCGCTCCTTCTGATTACCATTTGTTTCGTTCGATGGCTCATAGCCTGTCTGAGCAGAAGTTCACTTCTTACGAAGATTGTCAAAAATGGATCGATTCGTGGATTGCATCTAAAGACGAGGCGTTCTTCCGACACGGTATTCGTACCCTGCCCGAAAGATGCTCAAAAGTAGTAGAAAGCGATGGGCAATACTTCCATTAATGTATTTTTTTATTTTCATTTAAAATAAATATTTTTTTTTCATTAAAAAAACGCTACGAATTAATTCCAAGTCCTAATAGAGCATCGCAACAATGCCTGCATTCGTTCTTTCCTTTCTTGTCTTGAAGGCGATCTTGGTCGACCCGACTTCGGTGCATCTCCAGTATTTGTCCGTCCCCTCCTTGAACGATTTCATCCAATTCGTCACTGCACTTTTCTTGAGCGCTTTCTTGCCTACTGCTTTGCGCAGAAGATTTCCCGATAGTCCAGCTGAATAATTTAGCAGAGCACAAATTTTCAAAAATCCTCGTTGTTCTTGCACAGTTACAGACTTTTTCAATTCTTCCATTATCGAAACGACACGTAAAAATAAATTGCGTATGTTTTCTGAAATGTAAACGTCAAC
>OZ010712.1:36645319-36831199 GCA_963932345.1 Ophion ventricosus
TGCAGGCGATTCAATATATGTATATACGTGGGTATGTATATATATATATATATATATATATATATATATACATATATATAAAGATTGTAGACTTCGTTATTATACAATTACAAAAATTGATCAATTATATGAGAAAAAGCGAAATCCTGCAGAGCTTGAAGTTAAAAAAAAATCACTTCGACTCTAAAAGTTAAAGTTTTTCGATGCTTAGATCATTATAATTATTTTAATTAGAATTAACAAGTCTAATTATTTAAAAAAAGCAAAAAACTTGTTTGTTTAAATTAAAATTCGAAATATCCGACATCTATATATATATATATATTAGATGAAGTAAAAAGTTCTGAGCGTTTTTTCGCTTTATTTCGACGATGAAATTAACATAGTTAGGATTATCCGATTTAGATAAAATATGCGCCGTTTTGTTCGATAACTTTTGTCCATTTTGAAGGCAATTTCATAATTCCGCGATTGAAGAAGTCCTCGTCCCTATTGGTTAAAAACTTGACCAGCTCATTTTCACAAGTCTCTCTTGAGGCCAGTTTTGTACCATCAAGAAAATTTGGCAAATGCTTGGAAAGGTGATAATCGCTTGGTGCCAAGTCTGGACTATACGGCGGGTGCGATAGAACCTCCCATCCAAGCTCTCGGAGCTTCTGGCGCGTCGTTAAATATGTGTGCGGCCTGGCGTTGTCTTGATGGAACACAACACCCTTCCCATTGGCCAATTCTGGCCGCTTCTGGTCAATCGCCTGCTTCAATCTGGTCAGTTGTTGACAGTAGAGGTCCGAATTGAGTGTTTGGCCCGATGGGAGCAGCTCATAGTGGATGATTCCCTTCCGATCCCACCAAACACACAGCAAAACCTTGCTGGCCGTTAATCCGGGCTTGGCGATCGTTTGGGCCGGCTCACCGCGATTCGACCACGATCTTTTTCGGCTGTTGTTCTCGTATGTGACCCATTTTTCATCGCCAGTCACCATCCGCTTCAAAAATGGGTCGATTTCGTTACGTTTCAGCAAAGAATCGCAGGCATCAATTCGGTCCAAAAGGTTCTTTTGCGTCAATTCGTATGGCACCCGTACATCGAGCTTCTTCTTGAGACCAGCCTTATGCAAATCGTTCCAAACGGTTTTCTGGCTAATCTTCAGTTCCTGGGCAATGGAATAAGTGCTGACATGCCGGTCCGACTCGACGATTTCCATGATTTTATCGACATTTTCGACGATTGGCCTACCAGAGCGTGCCTCATCTTCGACGTCCATATTACCAGAATGGAATCTTTGGAACCACCGCTTTGCTGTTGCATTCGATACTGTATTGGCTCCATAAACAGCACAAATTTTTTTTGGCCGCCTGCTTCGCCTTTTCACCTTGGTCGTAGTGGCACTGAAGAATGTATCGAATTTTCTCTTTTTTTACCTCCATTTTGGAACGCTGTAACACACGACTGGCTTCACCAAACACAAAACTGTCAAAGAACTTTTTTTGAAGCGTAATGTCACCTTTGAATCGCCGTATAGTATGACCCGAAGCGATGTATACATCGTGAGATATGGCTCACTAATAACATTTAGCGCAAAACGCTCGGAACATTTTACTTCACCCAATATATATATATATATATATAGGAATTTATCGCATTTAAATTCGAAAGTTCAAAATTGTTGAAACAATAATTGAACCAATTCTAATCACAAAAAAAAACATCTAAAAACTTGAACTCTCAAATTCCATGTGATTCGATGGCAACATTTTTTACTTCTTGAACTGTTAATATTTTGTTTTTATCCTTCAATTCTTTGAATCTTGAAAATCCTTAAATCCTTTCTTCGAATTTCAAATTAGAATTTACGACGACGAGTATTTCGTTAATTAATTTAGATTCAAACAATTTACAGATTTTCATTATTGTACGTGTGTTTGAATTTATTTGTGTAATAATGAAAATACGATTAAGCTGGAAGCCTCGAGAGATCGTCGAACCAGACGCGCTCAAAAAAAAAAAAAAAACCGACAAAGGAAAGAAATTCGTAACGTCCAACAGGAAGTGGAGCCTCGCGAGTTCATGACAGTCAACCATACATAAAATGACGGTTAAACAAATATTTGCTCTAAGATGCGGTAACGATGGCAAGTTTTTGTAAAAAATAAAAATAAAAATAAAAATAAAAAAACACAATATACGCGAAGGAGCGTCAACAGGAGAGAGACGGTCGCGCGACGACGCATCGTGAATACGGAAAAGGTGCATGCGCGTACAAAAATCGCCGAGACGCAAGGAGGAATGAGAAACGATACATGTGGCGCAATGATAACGAGCGCATTAACTATCTTGGCGTATGGTGAGGCAATCGATTCGTTTCGCGGCGGGCTCGCACATACGGTTTACCTCTGCGTGATCCCTTAATAGCCGATATTTTTTTTTTTTTATATATTTTTTATAACAATTTAGTTTGTCCCATTTTTTCGTTTATTTATTTTACTTTTTTAAGTAATTTAATTTTTTTCTCGCATTATGTTGCTGTTTTTTTTTGTTATATTTATTTATTTTTATAACCGCAATTTTACGTTGTTATAATAATTATTTTATTTGTATCTATTTTATTTATTTCATTTTTTTATGTAATTTTCTTTTTTTATGATTTTTTTTTTGCATCGTGTTACTGTTTTTTTTTTAATAAATATTAATATTTATTTTACTCTTATAATCGTAATTTTTGTTGTTATGATTCTCTTCGTGACTCCCGAATGCTCGGTATTTATTGTTTCATATAACGATCGAATTTGTCCCACTTATTCGCGTATGGTTTTTTTTTTTAAGTAATCTTTTTTCTTTGTTATTATTTTTTTTTCGTATCATTTTACTGTTTTTTTTTATAAATATTATTTTTTATTTTTATGATAGCAATTTTTCGTTGGTATAATAATTTTATTTCTATCTATTTTATTTATTTTGCTTTTTTCATGTAATTATCTATTTATTATTATTTTTTTTGTATCGTGTTGCTGTTTTTGATAAATGTTATTTTTTAATTTTTATAATAGTAATTTTTCGTTGTTATAATAATTTTATTTCTATCTGTTTTATTTATTTTGCTTTTTTCATGTAATTATCTATTTATTATTATTTTTTTTGTATCGTGTTGCTGTTTTCGATTAATATTATTTTTTAATTTTTATAATAGTAATTTTTCTCTGTTATAATAATTTTATTTCTATCTGTTTGATTTGTTTGTTTTTTTTATGTAATTATCTATTTATTATTATTTTTTTTTGTATCGTGTTGTTGTTTTTGATAAATATTATTTATTAATTTTTTTAATAGTAATTTTTCTCTGTTATAATAATTTTATTTCTATCTATTTGATTTATTTTGTTTTTTTTATGTAATTATCTATTTATTATTATTTTTTTTTGTATCGTGTTGCTGTATTTGATAAATATTATTTTATTTTTATGATAGCAATTTTTCGTTGTTATAATAATTTTATTTATGTATATTTTATTTATTTTGCTTTTTTATGTAATTATCTATTTATTATAATTTTTTTTGTATCGTGTTGCTGTTTTTGATAAATATTATTTTTTAATTTTTTTAATAGTATTTTTTCGTTGTTATAATCATTTTATTTCTATCTATTTTATTTATCTTGTTTTTTTTTATGTAATTATCTATTATTATTTTTTTTGTATCGTGTTGCTATTTTTCATAAATATTATTTTTTAATTTTTATAATAGTAATTTTTCGTTGTTATAATAATTTTATTTCTATCTATTTTATTTATTTTGCTTTTTTTATGTAATTATCTATTTATTATTATTTTTTTTCTTTCGTGTTGCCGTTTTTTATAAATATTAGTATTCATTTTTTTTTTCTATAATAATTTTTTTCATTAACGTAAAGTATTAATTAAATTCAACAATTAACAAATATTAATTCTTTTTTTTCTTCGCTGTTCTCGAGTTGCAGAGGAAATGTCAAGAGGACAAAAAGTTTCATGGGTTCTCACTGGAGTGGCTAGAATTTTTTCAGAATTTTTTTTTTTTACCATTTTTGGTTGGAACTTTGATGAGTGGAGAGGCTCCACTTGGAAGTTATGGGGTCTAGCAATGGAACATGTAATTTTGAAGAAAAAATATCATTATTTATTAATCATTTTTTTTCTATACTGTTCTCGAATTGCTAGCCTCTCTCTCTCTGTATCTCTCTCTCTCTCTCTCTCTCTCTCTCTCTCTCTCCTTCCATATCTCGAGGCAACTCGCTGCACGTTATTCGCATACTTTCCCAAATTATTCAACTTTTAATTCAGAATTAAAAATCGTATCTACAGCACCCATCCATATACAAAACAATTCAAAACAAACGAAAACAAAAAACAAAAAAAAAACGAAAATGCATTTTCCTACGTCACGAGCTTCCGCGATCTCGCCGAGGCAGAAGCAAAAGAGCGCAAAAGCAGAAGAGTCAATATACATAAACTCCCCCTCGTTTGTTTTGGCGAGATTGACATGGAGCATATTAATAATCAGGGGCGCATATATATATATATATATATATATATATTTAAAAGTGGTGTGACCCTTTTGTTAAATCGCATCCAGTTGTTGAACCGAAGTCCCCTGGAGACGAAAGAGTGTGTGTGTGGGCGCTTGCAACCAGCAAGGAAGGACAACGATAAAGGGTAAGGGGCGCGGGGCAGAGGGGGGATGTCATGCGGAGATTCGTTCGTCATTAAGCAACGACGAACATTATAGTTGACTGACCGATCTAGCAGTGTCATTATAGTTGCTTTAACGGAAGACGGAAAAGGTGGTGGTGGGGGCGGACAGGGGATGAACGTTTCTGCGATCGGTGAAAAAAACAAACGGCACGAAATAATTTCCGATTGTTCAATGAATTTTGCAATTCCTGCTAGCGTTACGATCCAATGCTATGCGCAAAGAACTCACCTTGTTTGATGTACGGCTGTTTCTTGATCACGCAGAAGTCCGATCGTTTTGTCGTGCTGATCGAGGGTCGAGAGAGAGAGAGAGAGAGTGAGCAAACGAAACGAAACTTTTCGCGCTAACGAAAGAAACGTGAAAACGAAGCACCCTGACTTTTTCTTATCTTTTTGTTGTTTTCCGCGAAATATCACCTGCACGTCTTTGCACGATACGCCATGATTATCGATGGACACTCGCGGACTGTCGCACGTTGAACGATCGACCGATTCGACACGGTAGGGATACCGATCGCCGATTTTTTTTTGTTTTTTTTTTTTTTGTTTCGGTGAGACGCTGCACGGGAAAAATGGCTCGGATAACGGTCACGATTGCGCGATCAATACGTGCCGATTTCTTATCGGATCTCTTGCCGATCGTCGGAACGGATAACGGTCACGATTTGCGATTTTTAATTACCGATTTCCCGACGATTTCTTGTCGATCTCTTGCCGATCTTAGGCTCGATTCGTCGAAACGGATAACGGCCACGTTTGGCGATCAATAATTGCCGATTTCTTGACGATTTTCTTACCGATCTCTTGCCGATCTTAGACTCGATTCGTCGAAACGGATAACGGCCCCGATTGGCGATTAATAATTGCCGATTTCTTACCGATCTCTTGCCGATCTTAGGCTCGATTAGTCGAAACGGATAACGGCCACGTTTGGCGATCAATAATTGCCGATTTCTTGATGATTTTCTTACCGATCTCTTGCCGATCTTAGACTCGATTCGTCGAAACGGATAACGGCCACGATTGGCGATTAATAATTGACGATTTTTTTTTTTGCCGATTTCTTACCGATCTCTTGCCGATTTTTCGTAAGCTTTGAAAATTACTGTTTTTTTTTTTTTTTTTTTTTCACGAACTTATTACTCGACGCGACGTCTATTTCCACTCGTGTAACTTTGGACGATCGGCAAACGCCGGTTCAATCGCGAGCAACAAGCACCACACGCTTTCCCGTATGTCTCTCTACGAGGTGGAGACCGTACCCGATGGAGTGTGGATGTGCACTGAGGCTCGTGCCACCGCAGACGTACTCCTGTGACTTTCAAGAAGCCGCGCGCGCGCGCGCGTTCCTCCAATCTCTGGTCCCACCGCTCTTTCCATAGAGTTTCTCTCTCCCGCATCGCTCGATGACTCTTTCTCTCTCTTTTTTTCTCTCTCTCACTCTCACTCTCTCTCTCTCTTTTTCTCTCTCTCACTCTCTCTCTCTTTTTCTCTCTCTCTCTCTCTCTCTTTGAAACTCACCAGCTGTAACACCGCGCGAACATCATCATCCACCGGAGCTCGACTCGCCCTCCAGATTTCTCCCGCTACCCGCCTCGTCGCCGATCCCGAACTCGCTAATTTCCAAAAACTTTTGATGTCTCGCGTAAGACCTTCCAAAATTTTACGAAGCCTGCATAATAAAAATTAATTGAATTTAATAAAAACTCGATTTTTATTTAATTTTAATAAACATTCAATTTTTATTTGATTAATTTTAATAAAAATTCAATTTTTATTTAATTTTATAAAAATTAAATTTTTTTTTAATTTCATAAAAATGTATATTTTATTCAATTTAAAGTATTTTAATAAAATTTTCAATTTTTCAAAAATATTTTTCTTAATATTGTAATTTTATTTAAGTAAAATAAAAATTTAATTTAATTTCAATTTATTAGACATAAATTAAATTAAATTTGAATAAAATTGAAATAAAATTATATCTCTAATTAAAAACAAAAATAATGTATATGAATTTCAATTTATTCAATTTCCATAAAATTCATATTTATTACATTTTTTTAAATTGAATCTTTAATAAACAAATTAATGTACATATATATATATATTGAGTGAAGTAAAAAGTTCTGATCTTTTTCCGCTAGATGTCTTTAGTGAGCCATATCTCACGATTTATACATCGCATCGGGTCATACTATACGGCGATTTAAAGGTGACATTACGCTTCAAAAAAAGTTCTTTGACAGTTTTGTATTTGGTGAAGCCAGTTGCGTGTTACAGCGTTCCAAAGTGGAGGCAAAAAAAGAGAAAATTCGATACATTTTCAGTACCGCTACAACCAATGTGAAAAGGCGGAACAGGCGGCCAAAAAAATTTGTACTCTTTATGGACCCAATACAGTATCGAATGCAACATCAAAACGGTGGTTCCAATGATTCCGTTCTGGTAATATGGACGTCGAAGTTGAGGCACGCTCTGGTAGGCCAATCGTCGAAAATGTCGATAAAATCATGGAAATCGTCGAGTCGGACCGGCATGAATAAGCACTTATTCCATTGCCCAGGAACTGAAGATTAGCCAGAAAATCGTTTGGAACGATTTGCATAAGGCTGGTCTCAAGAAGAAGCTCGATGTATGGGTGCCACACGTATTGACGCAGAAGAACCTTTTGGACCGAATTGATGCCTACGATTCTTTGCTGAAACGTAACGAAATCGACCCATTTTTTCAGCGGATGGTGACTGGCGATGAAAAAAGAGTCACATACGAGAACAACAGCCGAAAAATATCGTGGTCCAATCGCGGTGAGCCGGTCCAAACGATCGCCAAGCCCGGATCAACGGCCAAGAAGGTTTTGCTGTGTGTTTGGTGGGATTGGAAGGGAATCCACTATGAGCTGCTCCCATCGGGCCAAACACTCAATTCGGACCTCTACTGTCAACAACTGACCGGATTGAAGCAGGCGATCGACCAGAAGCGGCCAGAATTGGCCAATAGGAAGGGTGTCGTGTTCCATCAAGACAACGCCAGGCCGCACACATCTTTAACGACGCGCCAGAAGCTCCGAGAGCTTGGATGGAAGGTTCTATCGCACCCGCCGTATAGTCCAGACCTGGCACCAAGCGATTATCACCTTTTCAAGCATTTGCAAAATTTTCTTGATGCTACAAAACTGGCCTCAAGAGAGGCTTGTGAAAATGAGCTGGTCAAGTTTTTTTACCAATAGGGACGAGGACTTCTTCAATCGCGAAATTATGGAATTGTCTTCAAAATGGACAAAAGTTATCGAACAAAACGGCGCATATTTGATCTAAATCGGATAATCCTATGTTAATTTCATCGTCGAAATAAAGCGAAAAAACGCTTAGAACTTTTTACTTCATCTAATATATATAATTTCTTTCTCTTCGTTCTTGAGTTATTTCGATTGCTCAAGATAAATAGGACACCCTGTGCATCGATATATGGTTAAAGCTTTAAAACGTACACTTTATATGTATTTACGATTAAAAGAATAAATAAATAAATAAATAACAATATATATATGGGTATGTATTGGGAGTAAAAATTAATTCGGTCCGTTTTTTTGTCGTAAAAAATCCATTTATTTCAAAATAAAAGGTATGAATAGATTAATCAAAGTATTGTCCATCGCTGGCTACTACTTTTTCCCACCTCTCAGGTAATTTTCGAATTCCATCTCGAAAAAAAAGTCTCGTCTTTTGAGGCGATCCAAGTTTTGAGCTAATTTTCGATTTCTGCGAAAGAAGTGAACCGATGAGCTGCTAAATCCTGCTGCATTCGTCGGAACAACCAGTAATCAGAAGGAGCAATGTCCGGAGAATACGGCGGGTGCGGTAAAATATCCCGCATTTGAGCGTTTCCAAATATTTTTTTACGACTTTTGCGACACGAGGCCGAGCGTTGTCACGCAGAAGAATAATTTTGTCATGTCTTTGCTCGTATTCCGGCCGTTTTTCTCCTAATGCACGGCTCAAACGAATCAATTGTCGTCTATACCGATTGCCCGTAATGGAATCGCCAGGTTGTAGCAGCTCATTGGCTCATTTGGCTGTCCAGGGCGAGGCTTGTCTTAAACGCTGAAATCACCGTTCTTAAAGCGTCGAAACCATTCCCTACATGATTTATCAGTTGGAGCATCATCACCATAAACTTCAACAAGCATTCGAATGCCCTTCACCTGCACTTTTCTTCCAATTAAAGCAGAAAAGTAAAACTTCCCGCAAATGCTGCTTAGTTAACACAAACATTTGACATATTCAAGACAGTAAAAAACAAGGTTTTCAATGTAACTCAAAGCGATATAAAATGAATGTTATTGACAGATGTCTAACCTCTCGGAAGCCACCGAAATCAGCTGTCACTATGAAACATTCATAACAGCCAGAGCCATCTCTTGAAAACGGATCGAATTCATTT
This sequence comes from Ophion ventricosus, assembly GCA_963932345.1. NCBI lineage: Eukaryota > Metazoa > Arthropoda > Insecta > Hymenoptera > Ichneumonidae > Ophion > Ophion ventricosus. Next base: position 36,654,488 of record OZ010712.1, read on the forward strand.
GTACTCCCAATATATATGTATATATATATATATGTACACAGCGCACTTTAAGAATCACACACGCGTACGTTCTCGTTACACCGCGACACCAACGACAGGGGGGGGCCAGCCTCTGCTTTTTCATTGCTCACGCACCATGGACAATGTGCGACGCAAGAGCGTGACACTTATCCAGTTTACAACGTCCTTCCTATACGGTTTATGTACTCCGCCTGTATTTAGGCGGAGCGAGAAATAAAAGAAACGATTTCGGCGAACGGTGAAGTGATCAATTACGCGACTGTCGGTAATTCGTCGCGATGACTCGACAATTTTTTAATAATTAAAGGAAAGAAAAAAAAAAAAAAGCAAACATCAATTTCGTGTACAGGGTGTCTCGGAGTGTTGCGAGCTCGTAAACCGAGAACGTACGAATTTTAATGAAAAATGTTTTCGACGAAAGGGGGAAACATATATGGCTGTGTCAGTTTGAACTTGGATAGAAACGACAAGGTCGTGTGAAGGTCAACTTAGGTATTTTTAATTGAGAGCTTAAGGCCGGATCCTGAATTAGAAGGTCCAAAAAATCGATTTTTTTTTTTTATTGTTTAAATCTATTCCTGATGTATCTAAGAATGTCTAGACAAAGTTTTATAGCCCAATTCGAAATATTTCCAAAGATACAGCACTGAACGTAGTGGAGTGTCGAGCAGGTATACGGGCGCTCGGGCAGTTAGGGCGCCCGTTTTCTCGAGTTTTCGTTTTTACGATTTTTCTAATTTGGCGTATCTGATTACAAAAAAACTAGAAGTCCAATCGAAACAAACCAAAGCTCGTTCGCTTCAGTATCGTTTTCTTTTCTATTTGAACTAAAAACATTGTCGAAAAAAAAATTCTTAACAATTTTTTTAGCAAGTTGAAATAATTTTTTTTTTCACAAAAAGCACATTTTCTACTTCAAACCCGAAAAAACATTCAAATTTCAAAATTTTTTTCGTTTTTTTTAGTTCATATAGAAGAAAAATATGTCACAATTAAAATGGTTTTTGGTTTTTTTTGTTTCAGATGAAAATTACGAGCTCCATTTGTCACGCCGCATGAAAACAGCAGTGGCACGAATGTGCATAAAAATCGGTTGCCTGTTGATATTTTTCTTTAAAAAAAATTGTTTTCTTATGTTCAGACATGTAATAAAATAATCTGAAAATTTCGCTAAACTTGCTTTTTTTTTTACCCGAAAAAAATTCCTCAAAATATCGATTTTTCGAACCGGCTAATTCAGGATCCTGCCTTAATTTATTTTTATCGGATATTCTTGTAGCTCGTTTCGAGATTTTTCAAAATTCGAAAGATCATAGCAATTAAATGTTAAACGATGTCAACATCTTCGCAGAAGAATTCGAGAAAATTCGAAAGAAATTTTTCGAATTTTTTTAAGTTATTTTCAAAAGCGTGTATCTGAAAAATAATTCTATAGAGTATTATTGAAAAAGTATTTTAAAGCTCGAAGAAAAAGCATTTAAAGCTCGAAGCTTATTGAAAAAGCATTTTAAGGCAGTAGTCTGGTCTAGAGCGAGATTTTTGACGTCATGTTTGGGTTGGAATAACTTTTAAACCGTTGAAGTTGTCCTGATGAAATTTTACATATGTATTTATTGTTCCTTTGAGAATGTATCTACATTAAAAAAAATTATTTTAAATATTTTCATGTAGTTTTTTTTTTTTAGAACATGGTCCGCCGAAAACCGCCTCAAACCGTTCTTAAACTTTTCAAACCACTCGCGACAACTTCTCTCACTTAAAGCAGCCTCACCATATACTTCTACAAGCAATCGATGCGCATCAGCTGCAGATTTCATCAAATTAAAGAAGTAAATCTAAAGTTCCCGCAAATGACGCTTATTCGGCTGAAAACTCGACATTTTCCCGGCTAAAAACTCGAAAATTATGTCATGCTGATACAAAATCGCTAATATTTCAAGGTTATGGTCTTGCCAGCTGGCCAACCTTTCGATATGACGTTTTACATCTGACAATTTCAACCATAACCTCCTGATGGGGCCATCTTTTGTCAAACGGCGGAGACTCATTTGTACTCCCAATAAAATATTTTTAAAAACAATAATAACAATAATAATAATAATAACTGCCAACTGCAATGAAATTATTTTTCTCGCCCACACATCCACGTCTTGTAAAATCGTACAAAATTATCAATTCTTGCTCTGCGAGCGTGAAATTTGAATACCTATCGATTGAAACAGTGCATTGGCAACTTTTCTCCATGAATTCACGGACACGAAAGTTTCTCGCTGATTGTGACTTAGCGTTTCGCGTGCGGCAAGAAGAAAAGACTGGGAATAATTTTTTTTTCCAGCCCTCCTTGCGCAATTGTACGTATAAGAATAAGAAAGAAGAAAAGAAAAAGTAAAGAAAAGAAAAACGTTTCTTGGACGATGCAGCATCCGTGTAGGCGGCCACGTGGCTCAAAACTTATCGGGAAATGCTTTCGGCCAAATGAGAAAAAGAAAAAGCATGCGTCACGCTATTTGGACAATCGCGCAGTGACGTTTTGTGTTCCGCGCTGCCGCCTCGATTTGTACACTTCCTCCGCAAGGTTTTGCCTTCCGGCACGTTCGAACATTTTTTTCTTCCTCTTCTTCCTCACCCCCCCCCCCCCCCCCCGCCACCGCTCGTTCAGCCGCCGTTTTTTTTTTCATCTTCCACGCGATGTGACGCGACAATTTTTATGAAAATATTTTACTCTTCTTTGTCCCGGAGTCTGGAACGGAAAAAAAAAACATCCAAATTCGTTTTTTTTTTTTTTTTTTTTTTATTGACGAATCTGGCTTTGCTCGTTTGGACGCTTCCGCTTTACACTTCGGAGCAAGCGCGCTTCCTGGATCGCGAGCTGAGAAACGATTTTTCCCATAAACACGGAAGCAAGTGTGTACGAGGTCGAGGAAAAAAATTGCCAGAGGTACATTCCCCGAACGAAATTTTTAACGTTCACGTGGATTTATAATTGTGAAGCAAAAGTCAGATACCACTACGACCAAGATGAAAAGGCTGAGCAGGCGGCCAAAAAAATGTGTGCTCTTTATGGAGCCAATACAGTATCGAATGCAACAGCAAAGCGGTGGTTCCAACAATTCCGTTCTGGTAATATGGACGTCGAAGATGAGGTACGCTCTGGTAGGCCAATCGTCGAAAATGTCGATAAAATCATGGAAATCGTCGAGTCGGACCGGCATGAATAAGCACTTATTCCATTGCCCAGGAACTGAAGATTAGCCAGAAAAACGTTTGGAACGATTTGCATAAGGCTGGTCTCAAGAAGAAGCTCGATGTATGGGTGCCACACGAATTGACGCAAAAGAACCTTTTGGACCGAATTGATGCCTGCGATTCTTTGCTGAAACGTAACGAAATCGAGCCATTTTTGAAGCGGATGGTGACTGGCGATGAAAAATGGGTCACATACGAGAAAAACAGCCGAAAAAGATCGTGGTCCAATCGCGGTGAGCCGGCCCAAACGATCGCCAAGCCCGGATTAACGGCCAAGAAGGTTTTGCTGTGTGTGTTTGGTGGGATTGGAAGGGAATCATCCACTATGAGCTGCTCCCATCGGGCCAAACACTCAATTCGGACCTCTACTGTCAACAACTGACCACATTGAAGCAGGCGATCGACCAGAAGCGGCCAGAATTGGCCAATAGGAAGGGTGTTGTGTTCTTTAACGACGCGCCAGAAGCTCCGAGAGCTTGGATGGAAGGTTCTATCGCACCCGCCGTATAGTCCAGACCTGCCACCAAGCGATTATCACCTTTTCAAGCATTTGCAAAATTTTCTTGATGGTACAAAACGGGCCTCAAGAGAGGCTTGTGAAAATGAGCTGGTCAAGTTTTTTACCGATAGGGACGAGGACTTCTTCAATCGCGAAATTATGAAATTGCCTTCAAAATGGACAAAAGTTGTCGAACAAAACGGTGCATATTTCGACGGCAGTATGGAAGAACGTGCTATCTAAAATTGTGATAGAAGAACGTGCTATCTCAAATTGTGATAGAAGAACGTGCTATCTCAAACTGTGATAGAAGAACGTGCTATCCCAAATTATGAGAGAAGAACGTGCTATCTCAAATTGTGATAGAAGAACGTGCTATCTCAAATTGTGATAGAAGAACGTGCTATCTCGTATTATGAGAGAAGAACGTGCTATGTCAAATTGTGATAGAAGAACGTGCTATCTCAAATTGTGATAGAAGAACGTGCTATCTCGAATTGTGATAGAAGAACGTGCTATCTCGATCAGTCAACATATTTTCATTGATACAGCACTGGTATTTGGGGCACCTCAGTATACAGAGCACTTTTTTTGTTAAGTTATTTAATTTTCTAATATGATTTAGCTCGATAACAGAAAAAAATTAAGATATGTTTGAACAAACAACTTTTTTTTATCATCAATATATTTATTTATATGGAATTTACCAGTTACCTACAGTAACTGTATTGATGATTAAAAAAAAGTTGTTTATTCAAACATATCTTAATTTTTATTATCGAGCTAAATCATATTAGAAACTTTTTTTTAATCATCAATATATTTATATATATGGAATTTTTAGAACCTACAGTAACTGTAGGTTCTAAAAATTGCATATAAATAAATATATTGATGATTAAAAAAAAATTGTTTATTCAAACATATTTTAATTTTTTTCTATTATCGAGCTAAATAATATTAGAAAATTAAATAACCTTACAGAAAAAGTGCTCTGTATACTGAGGTGCCCCAAATACCAGTGCTGTATCAATGAAAATATGTTGACTGATCGAGATAGCACGTTCTTCTATCACAATTTGAGATAGCACGTTCTTCTCTCATAATATGAGATAGCACGTTCTTCTATCACAATTTGAGATAGCACGTTCTTCTCTCATAATATGAGATAGCACGTTCTTCTATCACAATTTGAGATAGCACGTTCTTCTATCACAATTTGAGATAGCACGTTCTTCTCTCATAATTTGAGCTAGCACGTTCTTCTATCACAATTTGAGATAGCACGTTCTTCTATCACAATTTGAGATAGCACGTTCTTCTATCACAATTTGGGATAGCACGTTCTTCTATCACAATTTGAGATAGCACGTTCTTCCTTACTGCCGTCGAAAATTTGATCTAAATCGGATAATCCTAACTATGTTAATTTCATCGTCGAAATAAAGCGAAAAAACGCTCAGAACTTTTTACTTCATCTAATATTATATTATTGTTACTAATCATTTTCTACTGTGCGACGCGTCCGAAAAATGAGAAAAAAAAAGATTTACTCTTTCTTAGTGGACGCCCGTGAAGAAGTATTGTCATGGATACAGTCTGACTCGGACTACACAGACAGAAAAGTTCTTTTGACATTAAGGCCTTAGGCCACTCAAGGATTTTCGAAAAATCGATTGTTTTTTTGTAAATGCACCTTAGTACCTATAAAATTATATTCCAAAAGATGATGGGTGTGAAAAATCTCTAATTACTAGATTTTCGAATTCTAGCGCAACCCCTCTTGATTCGTGTCATGACTTTCTACCAACTTTAAACGCGTTTATCTCAAAACTACATTTTTCAAGTCGGCCGGACTCATAACTCAAACAAATTTCAACCGATTCACTTGAAATTTTAACTGTATATTTAGCATTACATTCTCCGAGGCACTACGTAAGATTTTTTAAATTATATTGAATAGTTCCTTTTTCATAAACAATTTTCTGACAATTTTCTCATGGCATTTAGTACTTTTTGTTTTAGAAATGCAACATTTTGACAAAAAACAATATATTTAAAAAATCATGCCTTGGGGATAGGTATCCCCAAGAAATTTTTCCACTGGATCTTGTCGTAACTCGTTAATTTTATCCCCACCGTCGTTTTTCAATGCAATATGCCTAAAAAAAAATGATGGCCCAAAACTTTCGCACGCAACTGTACATTTATTTTATTTATTTATTTATTTATTTATTTATTTATTTATTAATAGAGATATTTATATACCTTCATATTTGGCTGACAAAAGATCATTTCTCGTCGGACTTTCAGTCGCAGCCTCCCCGAGCCAGCCACACTACATTTACTCGTCTTCTACCTGTTCGCATCCCTTCCTCATCAAGCCCTCGACGCCCATTCACTCGTGATGGATTCTCGACAGGAGACTCACCTGCCATTATTATTCCAGATACGCGTAGATCGATTGGATGAAAAAATTCTTGGAAGAGAAAGACCTTTACACGAGCTCAAAAAAAAAAACAATTCATTCTAAAATCCATCATGTTCGTTTTCATGGATCTTTCTCGCCTAGGGTTATCTTCGAATATGGCACTTATCGATATCCGTTTATTATCAATTTTCAGTTGCGTGTGCGCAGGCAAATTAATTATTTTTTAATTGATTTTTTTTGTTTTTCGTCGACAAAACAAACGAGTGAACATAATGTGAGCTTCGTTTGGGTTTGTTTGGGTCTGCGACCCAAAATGCCCAGTTGATAAGGATCCAATCGGCTCAATTATTTCAGCGTTATATTAGGACACGCTTTGACGTAGTTCAACGTGAAAAGAATCGGAAATGATGCGCTAAAGAGCACTCGTACGTCAGACATTCAAATGTCATTAATGGGAAACGTTCCTTTTTTTTTTTTTCTGTCACTCGTTTGAAGACGTCACCAAAATTACATTGGCATCCAGCATGATGTGATGGCTTCTTATCGAAACGAATCAATGCACGTGATAAATCGATCATCAACGATTTACGCACGTGGATTCGTTTCACTCTGGTACACGACGTTAAACTTTTTTTTTATCCTTGCTTTCTTTAATCGCCTCTCTCTTGGTGATTGTAGTCTAGGACAAAATAGACATTTGCAAAACGAAAAAACCTAATGATCGATTTTTCAATTGGGACTTGTTAGAGGCTGGAGCCTAAGGGGAAATCCAAATTTTCGTCTCCGGGTGCGGGGGGGGGGGGAGGAGGAGGGCGTTAGCCACCATCTTGAAAAACGCATTTTTGCAAATATCTCATAAACGGTGTGTCGTATGTTGAAAATTGTAAGAATATTTTTTGTAGAATATTATATTTTCTATAACTTTTATTTGAAACTTTTTTTTCTATAGTTTATATTTTTCGAGATATAGTCAGTTGAACAATTTTGATTGTTGTTTTTGTCAAATATCTTGATAATAGTTGGAGAGGCAAAAAAAATAGTAGTAATCAAACTTGTAGAGTATGAAATTCTCTACAAATTTTATCTAAAATTTTTGTCCGTAGAATGAATAGTTAATGAGTTAACGCGTTTTTGCAAATATCTCATAAATGGTGTGTCGTATGTTAAAAATAATAAGAATCTTTTTTGTAGGAAATTATATTTTCTATAACTTTTATTTGAAACTTTTTTCTCTATAGTTTATATTTTTCGAGATATAGTCAGTTGAACAATTTTGATTGTTGTTTTTGTCAAATATCTTAATAATGGTTGGAGAGGCAAAAAAATAGTAGTTATCAAACTTGTAGAGTATGAAATTCTCTACAAATTTTATCTGAAATTTCTGTCCGTAGAATGAATAGTTAATGAGTTAACGCGTTTTTGCAAATATCTCATAAACGGTGTGTCGTACGATAAAAATAATAAAAATCTTTTTTGTAGAAAATTATATTTTCTATAACTTTTGTTTGAAACTTTTTTTTCTCTAGCTTATATTTTTCAAGATATAGTCAGTTGAACAATTTTGATTGTTGTTTTTGTCAAATATCTTGATAATAGTTGGAGAGGCAATGAAAATAGTAGTTATCAAACTTGTAGAGTATGAAATTCTCTACAAATTTGATCTGAAATTTCTGTCCGTAGAATGAATAGTTAATGAGTTAACGCGTTTTTGCAAATATCTCATAAATGGTGTGTCGTATGTTAAAAATAATAAGAATCTTTTTTGTAGGAAATTATATTTTCTATAACTTTTATTTGAAACTTTTTTCTCTATAGTTTATATTTTTCGAGATATAGTCAGTTGAACAATTTTGATTGTTGTTTTTGTCAAATATCTTGATAATGGTTGGAGATGCAAAAAAAAATAAATACTAATAATCAAACTTGTAGAGCTAATTTCGCTAATTTTGAAAATTACGTAAATGCCAAGTTGTAGAAGAAAAAAAAAACGATTTTCGACAACAAAAAAAACCAGTTAAAACTATTTATTATCACAAAATGGATAGACATGTATGAAAAAATCATCCGCTCATACGATGGAAAATGTTACAAAAATTTGCTCTGTCCAAATTCAAAGTGAATCGGACGGATAAATTTTGCAAAACGACGTACACCGTTTTTGGAAACACATCGTCGCCCGAGACAAAAAAAAAAGCGCACTGAGCAATCTGACACTCCACAAAAATGCGTCATGACCCTCTCAATTTTTCGAATTCTTACAAAACCTTCGTTGCAAATAATTAACGTTAAAACCTTAGGCTATAAAGTTATGAAACAAAAAAAAGTGTCTGCGACATTTCAAGCTTAAGCAAACCCGTTAAAAAAAACACTATACTTTTTATATTACATACGTGTACGATATTAATAAACATTAATGATAAATTATTTAATTCAATGGATTAAATTTCTTTTTGTCGTATCAGCGTGAATTGCTGAATTTCCATTAAACTTTTGGCAAAAATTACAATTTACGCGCAACATATACGAATTCGGAATTGTGCTTGCAAAATTGCCCACAATGCCATTATCATTTTGGTGAAGGTCCATTCAGTATCGCCGTTAAGTAAAATCGCTGTTGAGTACCCCCCCCCCCCCCGCCCACCTTTCAGCTCCCGGCCCACCACTACACATCATCAACAAGGGCACCAGAAAGAAAATAAAAAAAATAAACACATTTAATGGTTAATGACGAGAATTGTGTTAATTTCAATCTCACGTAGGTTTCTCGCGTCATGATTATGGCCTCTCTCTCTCTTGTTCTCTCTTGCTCTGTCCCTCATGCCTCGGCGCCCAGCTAATCTTGTCTTCTCGTTTTGTAGGACGGGGTTTGATCATATCAAAATTCAAATATATATATATATATATATATATATATATATATATGTGTACAGTACTGGATAAAAAAAAAGTGGGCACTAGTCGAAATTTCTTACCGCACTAAAATGTACACAGCGGACTCAAAAATAAAGGCAATTGAATTTCCCAAGTGGCGTTTTAAAGAGGACGAGTTTACCTTTCTTTTGCTTTTTTGAAAAATGTTCTACGATTTTTTTGCGCCCCGGTGCGCACTTTTGAACGTGGACATTTTTCGGCTATTTTTTGGCCGTCGAAAATGAACTGCAAAGTTTGTGGAAAATTTTTTCCTCGGTTTTTTCCGTGGTAAACTTAAAGAGGATATCAAAAGCTATATTTTTGTTTTTTAGAAAGTCTCGTACGATTTTTTTTCGTCCCATTATTGCATTTTTAGCTAATAAAGACATGTTTCAGAAAAAAAAGGCGTCATCGAAGAACTATAGGGTTTCAGAGGAAATGTCAAGAGGGTAAAAAGTTGCATGGGTTTACACTGGAGTGGCTAGAATTTTTTTAGAATTTTTTTTTTGTCATTTTTTTTACCACTTTTGGTTGGAACTTTGATGAGTGGAGAGGCTCCACTTGGGAATTATGGGGTCTAGGACAATATATTGAGAAAGGAAATTTGTCTACATATTCATTTTTAATTAACAACAATTTATTTAGAATTTTTTGTTTATTTTTTCATTTTCATTCTTTTATTTCGTTTTTCAAAAATAAAAAAAAAACAAGATCGTTGCCCAATTTGTGCGGTTTATGAACCCAATACAGTATCGAATGCAACAGCAAAGCGGTGGTTCCAACGATTCCGTTCTGGTAATATGGACGTCGAAGATGAGGCACACTCTGGTAGGCCAATCGTCGAAAATGTCGATAAAATCATGGAAATCGTCGAGTGGGACCGGCATGTGAGCACTTATTCCATTGCCCAGGAACTGAAGATTAGCCAGAAAACCGTTTGAAACCATTTGCATAAGGCTGGTCTCAAGAAGAAGCTCGATGTATGGATGCCACACGAATTGACGCAAAAGAACCTTTTGGACCGAATTGATGCCTGCGAATCTTTGCTGAAACGTAACGAAATCGAGCCATTTTTGAAGCGGATGGTGACTGGCGATGAAAAATGGGTCACATACGGGAAAAACAGGCGAAAAAGATCGTGGTCCAATCGCGGTGAGCCGGCCCAAACGATCGCCAAGCCCGGATTAACGGCCAAGAAGGTTTTGCTGTGTGTTTGGTGGGATTGGAAGGGAATCATCCACTATGAGCTGCTCCCATCGGGCCAAACACTCAATTCGGACCTCTACTGTCAACAACTGACCAGATTGAAGCAGGCGATCGACCAGAAGCGGCCAGAATTGGCCAATAGGAAGGGTGTAGTGTTCCATCAAGACAACGCCAGGCCGCACACATCTTTAACGATGCGCCAGAAGCTCCGAGAGCTTGGATGGGAGGTTCTATCGCACCAGCCGTATAGTCCAGACCTGCCACCAAGCGATTATCACCTTTTCAAGCATTTGCAAAATTTTCTTGATGCTACAAAACTGGCCTCAAGAGAGGCTTGTGAAAATGAGCTGGTCAAGTTTTGTTACCAATAGGGACGAGGACTTCTTCAATCGCGGAATTATGAAATTGCCTTCAAAATGGACAAAAGTTATCGAACAAAACGGCGCATATTTGATCTAAATCGGATAATCCTATGTTAATTTCATCGTCGAAATGAAGCGAAAAAACGCTCAGAACTTTTTACTTCATCTAATATATGATGGCGTTATATGGGTGTTGCTCGATTAAATGTGTGCGTGTGTATATATACGTAACTCCTGCGCGCGCATCACTTTTGTAAGGATACAACTAGCGCTGCAAGTGGCAGAGTAGAACACTAAAAAAAGCGGTCATTTTGAATAGCAAAAATATCAATCCGTGCCAGCCCCCTGCTTTCGTGTGACATCTCGCTAAATCAGACCCTCTGTATGAATCTTTAAAAGCATTTTCAATGCTAAAATTAAACATTAACATTCGCGTTATCATCGTGCCATACCAGATCGTTTACGATTCCGTACAAAGAGCCACACGTACACCCGTGCACAGACACGTCTCGTCGTTGCGCAAGAACGCAGATCGTATGGGCAGATCCTCCGAGCCAGATATCCAAGGATCCTCCCGTTGTCTGGTGTTCAATGTCGAATCTTTGACCTTGCAACAATCATTCGAATAACACGATGTGCAGCGCAGCCCCGCCCTAACTTCGTTCTTCTTCTCGTATGAAGTGCGCGAGGGTCATTTTCGATCTTTATAATTAAACGCGTCTCTTGCGCTTCACATACACGGAGAGAATTAAAAAGTAATTTTTGTCGTGAATTTCACGGTAAAAATTACCGTGATATATTTCAATGTGGTGACAAGTGAGAGAAGCATAATAATTCGTATGCGACAAGTTTTTTTTTAACTCACGTTACAGAAAATTTCAAATACGTAGCTAAAATTTTACTATACAAGAAGGGTAGCGCGCACGATAATTTTTACCGAGAGCACAATACATTTTCCTATAACACTCATTAAATTTTATAATAAATCTCAAAATAACTGTTATAAAGACGATACTTTTTTATAGACATTTTTCAAAGGCATAAAATAATAAAATGCACAGTAAAATTTCGCCGATATTATATATTTTTTAAATTTAAGTTTTGCGTATTTTGTTACACATGAAAATTTACTAGAAAATCTGGTAAAATGTTCTATCTGAAGAAGAAATTTTATTTTATTTTCGTGAAAATCTGTGTTTTACTCAGTAATAATAAGCGAAGTTTCAGGGTTGTCATCTGGTTACCGTTACTGCACGGTAATTTTTAACATTTAATTCTCTCCGTGTACTTCGCGCAATTTGCATTTTAAGTTCAGGCTGAAAGTTGGAGGGGGGGGGGGGGGGGAATGGGGTTATTGAAAAAAAATGTTGAAAAAATGTATCATCAGTACGAAAGAGATTGATATAAAATTTCGAAAAAAGAAATAAAAAATTTTGTTTTCTGCCTGTGTAATTTTCTGCTCGTAATATATTGTTGATAATTTTTTGTTTGTTTTCAAAAAAATGAAAGTCTAGAAATTCACAGGAATTGTGTTACTTCCTACTTTTCAACATGATCATAATTTTCGACACCGTTGTGCTCGTAAATGTGAATTCACAATGTATATGAAAATGAGGGAAAGAACAGTGAGAAAGTTGTACGAGAAGAAAGATGCGCAGGTATAGGAAAATCGTTTGGGAACTTCAAGAATGGTGAAAGTTAATCGTAGAATTATTTTTACACGAATAACGCGTATTTGTGATAAGTATTACCCATATATACAGGGTGAGGCACATAAAGTGTTACAGAGCAATAGCACTCAAGCTATTGATCATATCCAAAAATGTTTCAGACAAAAGTTTCAGTGTTCGAGAAGGCCGTCATACTGGACCGCCCTATTTTTTTTATCGGTGGAGGCGCTGAAGCTACGTCAAGGTCAACTACACTTTTTTAAATGGAACCGTGTATTTTTTTTTCGATGACATTATTACCGATTTTAAGACGAATTCAGCGACCTACAGCACAAGGTCATTCTAGTCACGCAAAGTATGAAAATAGTCGAAAAATCGAAAAATATCGGAATAATGACTTTCAAAGGATCCACTAACCTTGGTTTGGGTCTACCTACGGAAGATGCTCGAAGTGATGAGCCTCGACTTGTAAGCACTTGTTAATTCGCTGATGAAAAGACCGTCTAAATTCAGCCAACATTTGTGGTGTAATTTCGGTACATGCTCGGCGTATTCTTTCTTTCGTGTCGTCAGGCGTGGTAGGTGCTACCGCCATTACGCGTTCTTTGACAAAATCCCATAAAAAGTTCATTTTCGCGATCCGATGTACTCACATTAGAAGGTAATGCGTGACTAACTGATATGTCAACAGAAAATGCGTACTTGCTGCCGATAAGAAACATTGGTATCGTAAGAAATGAAAACAGCGATGAAACGAGTGTTTACAAGTCGAGGGTCATCACTTCGAGCATCTTCTGTAGGTAGACCCAAACCAAGGTTAGTGGATCCTTTGAAAGTCATTATTCCGATATTTTTCGATTTTTCGACGAATTTCATACTTTGCGTGACTAGAATGACCTTGTGTTGTAGGTCGCTGAATTCGTCTTAAAATCGGTAATAATGTCATCGAAAAAAAAAATACATGGTTCCATTTAAAAAAGTGGAGTTGACCTTGACGTAGCTTCAGCGCCTCCGACGATAAAAAAAATAGGGTGGTCCAGTATGACGGCCTTCTCGAACACTGAAACTTTTGTCTGAAACATTTTTGGATATGATCAATAGTTTGAGTGCTATTGCTCTTTAACACTTTATGTGCCTCACGAAATCGACGATGATGAGCAATCAGAAGGGATTTTGTACGGTGCAGGAATTGCCGATTGAGTTTAGGTAAGAGTTTTTCATAGTATAAACTTCAAACGCGTTTTGCCTCGAAACAACGTTTTCAAAATCTAGCTCCATCGTATCTCTAAAACTAATAAACCGATTCTCTTGAAATTTGAACCACGTATTGTAAACATGATTCGCAACAAGATGACCCTCGATGGTATTAAAATTTTGATTTTTACTCTTTTTTTTTGCGAAAAACTGCGAAAAAAACCGCGTTTTTTTTACTTTTTTCGTTTTTCATCTGCCATTTTTTTATTTTTTGATAAAACTTTATATCCAAGGGTCTTTTTGTAACTGGTGTCATACTGAATCTAATGGACTTTGATATTTTTGTTTCAGACAAGCCGTTGCCGAGTTGTGATGGAGGTACCTAGCCCACCTATTTTTGAGGCGTTACGTTAAATTTTAGTCTTTGTACTTAAAAATGAATAAAAATGAATTAAAGATTTTTTTTTATCTATCTCAAGACTTTATTTATCAAGCCCAACAACTTTTATATTCATATATTTTATAAAATCCTCAAAAAAAAATCGCGAAAATAGCCTTTTTTTCGTGGCTCCAAAGTGGACTGGCCCCTTAAACGTTACTTAATCATAAAATTGTCTTTGGCCGGACACTTTTGCATGCAACTGTATATACAGGGTGTCCAATAGGAAGTTGCTGAAACTAATCGGCTATCATTTCAAAACACGTGCACAGAATCAGAAAAGCCAAATTGCTTTAAATAGAAGAAACTCTGCAGTTTTGAACGCACATAAATAGAACCCAGTCAAATATTTTTTATGTCAATTTATTACATCTTATAAAAATAACGAAAAAGTACAGTGATTAATGATAGATATTTTCGAAGTGCGAACCGTTAGATTGTGCACAAAAATCAATTCTCTTTTGAAAACTGTGAAAAACTGTGTCCAACATATCGTTCGTAATGCCGCGAAGCACTTCCTGGATGGCCGCGATCAGTTCTTCTACTGTGCTGGGGTTTTTAGCGTAACAATGATCTTTGATGTAACCCCACAAGAAAAAATCACAAGGGTTCAGGTCCGGTGAGTACGGAGGCCATTTTAGTCCGCCTTGAGAAAATTTAGGGTACCCCAGACCGATTACTCGAGTCCCATATACCCGATGAATAGCTTCAAACACCTCATGAGCCCGGTGCGGCGTCGCTCCATCTTGCATGAAGTAAAAAATTTTAACCAGTCCCCTCTTTTTTGCATAAGGGAAGAATTTCGTTTCCAAAAGCTGTTTGTAACTCTCTCCTGTTACCGTAGATTCCAAGAATTGCAAATAAATTCCTTTTACTGAAATCGCTGCCCATGCCGTTACTTTCTGTGGATGAAGGGACTTCGCTAGCGATATGTTGGGATTTTCCGTTCCCCAAAACCGGTAATTTTGCTTGTTTACGTACCCATTCATCCAAAAATGTGCTTCATCGGAATAAATAATCATTTTCTCATTATGTTCTTCGGCTTCAAACATTCCCGTAATAGTGTTACAAAATTCGATGCGTTTCGTCATGGCATGTTCAGTTAACAATTGATGAGTGCTTATTTTATACGGATGAAACTTTAAAAAATATTTCAAAATGTTGTGTAATGATGATTTGGTTATTTTTAATGCTTGAGCAGCTTTCCGAATCGAATCATTTGGATTTTGTTTGAAATAATTCTCAACTTCGTTGATCTTCTCTGGTGTAGTCACCGTAACAGATGGACCTGGCAACTCGTGTCTACGCTCCTGGAGTGTACCATACTCCACGAAGTTATCGATTATCCTACAAAAATTAACGTAAAATTACTTCAATGCAGTTTAATTGAATTGAAACACAAGTTGTGTGATAGATGAATATGAATAAATATTAAATTCTTACCTTTTCAGAGTGTTTTCGCTGGCAACTCTATGAGTTCCAAACTTAGTACGAAACCCTCCATACGCATTACTATAAATTTTTCCCCTCGAGAAGAAGCACTCAATAAGATATACTTTTTCTTCCGTGGTGAGCTCACTCATTTTGACGCGCGCGTACTTGCTTCAACCACGGCTGGAATAAAACTGCGGGGCCTCAGGTATGCGCCTTAGAAAAAGGGACCCCGATTGAATTCATGGAGGGAAGAGACACTTATTTAGTTTTAGCAACTTCCTATTGGACACCCTGTACATACACGAACGCGTTGAAAAATGCCATCTATTGTTGCAAACGACAGCACGTGTAGCGAATAACGTGAATTCCGTGCCGGCGACAAACTTATCGTTAGCTTGATACGATATTGCGAGAGGGACAGAGACAGAGCAAAGGCCCGAGAAGCGTCTCGAACCCGCACGGACAATCCAGCCATCAAGCTCTTAAATGGAATATTTACGGGTGGTTGTGCCGTCGAGTGACTACTTCATGACGGATTGCTCGGTGCTGTCCCTTCCTTCCAGCCTCCGGAACGCTTGGCCGCTTTCCGGAGCCCCTTCGCCCTCTACCTACACTCGGTAGATCATAGAACAAGTGACGTCAGCATCCGCTCTCACGTAAAGTACCTTCGAAACGTTTTTTTTTTTTTCTTCTCGCTTTCTTCCTTCGCGCATCGTACTAACATATTTAATGCACGTACATAAATCATCGGGAGTGAAGAAAGGGAGCCTTCATCATTGCACGTTTAGTCGAGATTTTCAATTGTATTGTGTAATATTATTGTAAGTAGCGTGGATTACACTTTGCCCACGATTTTTTACTTATTTTATTATGTTAATTTTTTAAATAATTATTTATATATTATTGGGACGTTGAATAAGTTCTCGTTGTTTTCCAACAGATGGCGTTACCAGAACTGCGTGCCTGTAGTTTGAGATGGCAACGCATCTTATTAGGTGTGTGAATTAATTTTTACAGTTTTTTTTTCCATACTTGCGGTTTATTAAAAAATAGACAAAACCGTGTTTAATCCGGATAACATCCCCCGTTGCTTTCTACAACCTTCTGCCACCGATCTGGTAGCATACAGATACCATCACGATAGAAGCTGGCTGGTTTCGAGGCGATAAAGTCATCGACGAATTTCCTAATATCTTCGACTTCTCGGAAGTGGCTCCCTCTTAAGCTGTGCGCCATTGACCGAAATATGTGTGATAGTCGGATGGGGCCAAGTCCGGTGAATATGCCGGATGAGGAAGAACTTCCCAGCCCAGGTTTAAAATAGTTGTTTGGGTCGTACGAGCAACGTGAGGTCGAGCGTTATCATGCAGGAGAATGACTTTTCGCCTTCCGTGTCCTGTGAATGGCCTTTTTTGCTCAATTGCTTCGCTTGAACGATTTAATTGGTCACTGTATCGTTCTGCAGTGATCGTCTGACCCGGTTCTAGAAGTTCATAATAAAGAACACCCTTTATGTCCCACCAGATACACAAAAGCATTTTTTTGACGTTCATTTGCGGTTTGGGAGTTGATGTTGTTGGTTATCCAGGCTCCACCCATGATTTTTACCGCTTGGGGATTCTCACAAAGGATCCATTTTTCATCCCCCGTCAAGATTTTCCAGAGAAAGTTCTTCCTTCGTTGTTTGCTAAGCAACCAAAGGCACGTGTTCATCCGTTGTCCGAGGTTATATTCGGTAAGTTCACGTGGGACCCATTTCCCGAGCTTCTGAATTGTTCCCATCGCGTGTAACCTCTTGGCAACGGTTGATCGATCGACTCCTAGTTGGGCTGCAAGTTCTTCTTGTGTCTGTGAAGAATTTTGGACCAGTAAAGTTTCCAAATCGTCGTCCGAACATTTTTCAGGCTGTCCAGTACGCGCACGGTCACTGAGTTCGAAATCATTGTTTCCAAAACGTTTAAACCAATAATTGCATGTTTCGTATGACACAATACTCTTCCCGAACACAGAACAAATTGACTCCCACGCTTTGGTGGCACTTTTTCCTTGTTGGAATTCGTGAAGGATGCAGTAGCGAATGTGCCGCTCATCGATTGCCATTGATCTTGCTGCTTTATTTTAAGGTTATGATGCTCGCCCAATAAATTCATACAGCGTCTTGAACAGGGCTATGTCAATACTTTAAAATCCTAAAAGGACGTTGAAATATTTCAACTTAAAAGAGGATTCCAAGCCTGCTAGAAAAATCTATAAAAATTAATTCACACACCTAATATAAGCAAGCTTGAAATTCAGTTTATGTCATTTCGCCGAAGTGTAAACAACTTTTTTTTTCATAGTGTTAAAAATGTCAAACTTCGTGCCAAAAAAAGAGTATTCGCGGAGAATTTGACTGCACTACTTTATTTTTAAAAAATCTGCAGCTGAAGCACACAGAATTCTTGTTGAGACTTACGGCAACGATGCTCTGTCGGAAACAACATGCAGAGGTTGGTTCAGACACTTCAAACAATAATGATTTTGATGTTGAAGATAAAGAACGCTCTGGCTCACCGAAAAAGTTTCAAGACGAAGAATTGGAGGCATTGCTTCACGAAGACTTGTCAGACGCTAGCCGAACTTGCAGAATCATTAGGAGTTCATCACACAACAGTTTCGAAACGTTTGAAAGCATTAGGAATGATTGAAAAGCAAGGACATTGGGTGCCGTACGAGTTGAAGCCGAGAGACGTCGAACGGCGTCTTTTCACGTGTCAATAGCTGCCTCAACGGCAGAAAAGGAAAGGATTTTTTGCATCGTATCGTGACTGGCTATAAAAAATGGATACAGTACGATAACCCTAAGCTTCGAAAATCGTGGAGTAAGCCCGGCCATGCATCAACATCGTCGACAAAGCCGGTTTGTTGAGCTTTGTTTCGGGTGGTTTGGGTTTATTGAGGTTTGTTTGGGTATGTTGAGGTTGGTTGGGGTTTGTTGGGGTTTGTTGAGGTTTTTTGAGGTTTGTTGAGGTTTGTTTGGGAGTGTTGAGGTTTGTTTGGGTTTAATAAGCATTGTTCGGGTTTGTTGAGCTTTGTTTGGGTTGGTTTGGGTTTGTTGAGCTTTGTTTGGGTTGATTTGGGTTTATTGAGGTTTGTTTGGGTATGTTGAGGTTGATTGGGGTATGTTGGGGTTTGTTGAGGTTTGTTTGGGTTTGTTGAGGTTTGTTTGGGTTTAATAAGCTTCGTTTGGGTTTGTTGAGGTTTGTTTGGGTTTGTTTGGGTTTGTTTGGGTTGGTTTGGGTTTGTTGAGCTTTGTTTGGGTTGGTTTGGGTTGATTGAGGTTTGTTTGGGTTTAATAAGCTTTGTTTGGGTTTAATAAGCTTTGTTTGGGTTTGTTGAGCTTTGTTTGGGCTGGTTTGGGTTTATCGAGGTTTGTTTGGGTATGTTGAGGTTAGTTGAGCTTTGTTTCGGTTGGTTTGGGTTTATTGAGGTTTGTTTGGGTATGTTGAGGTTTGTTGGGGTTTGTTGAAGTTTGTTAAGGTTTGTTGAGGTTTGGTTTGGTTTGGATGGATGGATGGATAGTGAGAATGTGAGTAAGAGAGTGAGCGAGAAAGAGAGAGAGAGAGAGAGAGCAACTCATATGATTTGCATGTACTTTTTTTATCACCCAAAAAGTCTGATTACATTTCCAATGCCATAAAATAGATTCACTTTGTGTAATATCTGAAGATTCTTTTTTACTATTTTTTAAACATAAAGCATCAATTTTCACGAGAAAGCAACGAAAACTTATTCAACATTATTTTTAATAACTTCATTAAAAACAACTTGAATGAAAAAAAAAAGTTTTTAAAAATAATCAAATTCGTTAAATATTTTTCAAAACTCGAAATAGAACTCGAAATACTTTGAATTATCTTATTGAAAAGCGTCAATAAAAAGGAGTAATTCGAATGATTGAATATAATTGACGTATTATTATTAGTAATTTAAAAATGTATTATTACTATTTAATAATACATATAAACGTCTATTTAAAAATTAAACAAATTTTTTCCTTATCCATATATTTATCACTCATTTTTCCAATCATTGCTATCATTACCGTTACTATTTTTATTATTACAGTTGTACATTTATTATTATTATTATTATTATTATTATTATTATTATTGCGGTACAATACGTACCAAGTGCAACGTTCACATAAATCAGGCTTACACGTCTAGCACGAACATCCTACGAACACTCTGATTGATAAAATAGTACGCCCCCCTTATTAAACTTGTTACAATAACGTGTATCACAACCGATCGTAAGTACATTCGTGCAACGTTGAATCGTGCTCGCCCACACAATCACGCTCTTATCGTGATAATAGTGCCGGGGGGACACAGATATCATCAGTACGTGTCGTTCTGCAGAGATTTTCTCTTCTTCTCTTTTTTTTTTCGCTTCGTCTTTACAGCATTGAAGCACGCTACAGAAATAACTAACGGTCGTACTGTACCGGAAGTCGAGATATTAGGTGTGTGAATTAATTTTTACAGATTTTTGTAGCAGGCTGGGAATCCTCTTTCAAGTTGAAATATTTCAACGTCCTTTTAGGATTTTAAAGTATTGACGTAGCCCTGTTCAAGACGCTGTATGAATTTATTGGGCGAGCATCATAACCTTCAAACAAAGTAGCAAGAACAATGGCAACCGATAAGCTGCACATTTGCCACTGCATCCTTTACGAATTCCAACAAGGAAAAAGTGCCAACAAAGCGTGGGAGTCAATTTGTTCTGTGTTCGGGAAGAGTATTGTGTCATACGAAACATGCAATTATTGGTTTAAACGTTTTGGAAACAATGATTTCGAACTCAGTGACCGTGCGCGTACTGGACAGCCTGCAAAATTTTCGGACGACGATTTGGTAACTTTACTGGTACAAGATTCTTCACAGACACAAGAAGAACTTGCAGGCCAGCTAGGAGTTGATCGATCAACCGTTGCCAAGAGGTTACACGCGATGGGAAAAATTCAGAAGCTCGGGAAATGGGTCCCACGTGAACTTATCGAATATAACCTCGGACAACGGATGAACACGTGTCATTGGTTGCTTAGCAAACAACGAAGGAAGAACTTTCTCTGGAAAATCGTGACGGGGGATGAAAAATGGATCCTTTGTGAGAATCCCCAAGCGGAAAAAATCATGGTTGGAGCCTGGAGAACCAACAACATCAACTCTCGAACCGCAAATGAACGTCAAAAAAGTGCTTTTGTGTATCTGGTGGGACATAAAGGGTGTTCTTTATTATGAACTTCTAGAACCGGGTCAGACGATCACTGCAGAACGATACAGTGACCAATTAAATCGTTTAAGCGAAGCAATTGAGCAAAAAAGGCCATTCACAGGACACGGAAGGTGAAAAGTCATTCTCCTGCATGATAACGCTCGACCTCACGTTGCTCGTACGACCCAAACAACTATTTTAAATCTGGGCTGGAAAGTTCTTCCTCATCCGGCATATTCACCGGACTTGGCACCACCCGACTATCACACCTATTTCGGTCAATGGCGCACAGCTTAAGAGGGTGCCACTTCCGAGAAGTCGAAGATATTAGGAAATTCGTCGATGACTTTATCGCCTCGAAACCAGCCAGCTTCTATCGTGATGGTATCTGTATACTACCAGATCGGTGGCAGAAGGTTGTAGAAAGCAACGGGGGATATTACCCGGATTAAACACGGTTTTGTCTATTTTTTAATAAACCGCAAGTATGGAAAAAAAAACTGTAAAAATTAATTCACACACCTAATATATAAATGATAAAGACTCTCCGATCGACTCCCAAGCGCGCTCAGATATCCACGAGCGCTCAGTTAGGTAGTTTGTTTGGGTTTTCATAACCCAAACAAACCCAAACTCGACCGTTTGGCGATTAGTTCCAAAACATCTCCATTCTGGGTACAAAATAATCGAGGTAGCGGCATTTGTTGCTGCTATTCTATTCAATGAAGGAAATTCAGCCCTACTCATGCTTACGAATTAACTACAAATCGTAGTTGGCAGGCAGAGCTACGGATATGCCGAGCAAATGGATCAGATTAGCGTGGCTCGGCAAAATAGAAAAAGTTTATCAGAGACAAAAGAAGCTCGAGAAGCTCGTAAAGAGGAAATGAAAGCTTCAAATGAGTTGCACGAGGAAGAGGAAGGACTGCTGTATGGTGCTGGAATCGCTGATTAATCGGCAAGACACTTTATCATTTCATTAAACACATTTGACTTTGAGTTTTTCCTTTGTGAAACTTTAAACGTGTTTTTCTCGAAACGACATTTTTTCAATTTGCGGGAAACATAACTCAAAAACTAATTGATGAATCATCTTCAAATTTGGAACACGTTTACATAATATAATTTATTGAAACATAAACCTAAAGTTAGAAAGATTAGATTGTTTAAAACATATTTATTATTGCAAAATTCCGGGGCAAAAATGATAAAAAGCGATCATTTTTTTTCAAACACCTTCCAACATTCAATTCTTGATTTTTTTTTCAACATTTAGGTTCATGTTCTTAAAAAACATTGCAAGAATATATAAAAATTTGTTGGACTATTTCAGATGCCAATTGCGAGCTGCACAATTCCCGCAAATCGACAACGACGATGAAGACACGCCAAGAGAGACAGCGGATTACACCTTAATTAATGCATGAAATAAATTGAAAAAATTACCAGATATGCATGAAAATATGAATAAATTATTGTCAGAGTTGCGGGAATTTCCGTTTTTTTTTCACAATAAAAAACAATCCAAAAAATCATCTAATTTTCGGTCTCCTAAAGTGGTTGCTGGCCTTAACTACGATCTGTAGTCAAATATTTCCAATTGGTTTCCGTAGTGTAGTGGTTATCACGTGTGCTTCACACGCACAAGGTCCCCGGTTCGATCCCGGGCGGAAACAATTGTTTTTTTTTTTTTTCGTTTTTTACGCACTTTTATTACCAACAATGACAATGATTTGAAAGAATTTTATATCTTTATTATTAACAACAAAATATACAAAATTGTATCCACCGTTTATATGTGGTTGAACACTTTTTCCGCAAACCAGAAAGAAATGTGTAGAAAAATCACTCTAATGTTTTGCAGGCTCCTCGGTAAAAATTGTTAACACAATTTGGCAAGAAAATATTTTCGTTAATAATGAAAATAAAGAAGCAAAGGAAGAAAGAAGAATTTTCGTTGCGTTCCAAAGATGGAAACTTCGGCATCGCTTAAGGTATTACTGGATGTATATTTAAAAAATAGCCAAATTTCGTGAAAATTTGAGAAAATTCTATAGTTCTCGATGGAATAATAATATTATGTGTAGTAAAAAGAAATCCATTATTTTTGCAATAGATGGCTTTAGTAATCTGTATCTCGCGTTGTATAAGTGCGATCGGATTACGCTAGATGGCGTTAGAAAGATAAGATTTCGTACTAAAATACACATTTCAGACAGTTTTGTGATTGCTTGACTCAATATTTTTTGAGCGCGCGTCAAACATGACCACCAGCAAAGTGAAAATACGCCATATTTTACAGTTTTTCTTCGATAAAGGCGAAAATGCAAGCCAGGCGGCTGAAAATGTGAATAGTGTTTATGGTCCTGATACTGTAACAGCCAATCACGCGCAATTTTGGTTTCGTCGATTCCGTTCCGGTAATTTTCATGTCAAAGATGCACCACGCTCTGGAAGGCCAATTGTCGAAAATGTCGATAAAATAATGGAAATCGTCGAGTCAGACCGTCATGTAAGCACTGTTTCGATTACCCAGGAGCTAAACATTGCACAAAAAACCGTTTGGAATCACTTGAATAAGGCTGGATACAAAAAGAAGCTCGATGTATGGGTGCCACACGAGTTAACGCAAAAAAAAACCTCATGGACCGAATTTCCATCTGCGAATAGCTGCTGAATCGCAACAAAATCGACCCATTTCTGAAGCGGATGGTGACTGGTGATGAAAAGTGGGTCACTTACGACAACGTCAAGCGAAAACGGTCGTGGTCGAATCGCGGTGAGCCGGCGCAAACGGTGGCCAAGCCAGGATTGACGGTCAGGAAGATTTTATTGTGTTTTTGGTGGGATTGGCAGGGAATCATCTACTATGAGCTGCTCCCTTACGGCCAAACTCTTAATTCGGACCTGTACTGTCAACAATTGGACCGTCCGAAGGAAGCAATCGCCCAGAAGCGGCCAGCTTTGGCCAATAGGAGAGGAATTGTGTTCCATCGGGACAACGCCAGGCGACACACATCGATAGTGACTCGCCAGAAGCTCCGGGAGCTTGGTTGGGAGGTTCTTATGCATCCACCTTATAGTCCGGATCTGGCACCAAGTGATTACCACCTGTTCCTGTCTATGGCGAATGATTTTGCTGGTGAAAAATTCGCCTCAAGAGAAGCTTGTGAAAATCGACTGTCCCAATTTTTTGCCAATAGGGAGGAGGGTTTCTATGAGAAAGGCATAATGAAATTACCTTCAAAGTGGCAACAAGTTATCGATCAAAACGGTGCATATTAGACATAAATCGAATCATTCTAACTATGCTAAATAAAGCCTTCAATTTCATGCTAAAATAATGGATTTCTTTTTACTACACCTTATATGTTGATTCCGTACATCATTTTGTGTATTCCACAAAATGTATCGATGAAAAATCGACTAATGGTGTCTTTTCCGTTGCCTCACGAAAATGGCCAAAGGGGATTCAAAGCAGCAGCGCGTTGCTATATCTGTATAGATTGGGGAATGTTCAAAGCCGTAGACGTAACCGGAATCTCTCGCTCTCTCTCTCGCTCCCTCTCTCTCTCTCTCTCTCTCTCTCTCTCTCTCTCTCTCTCTCTCTCTCTCTCTCTCTCTCTCACTCACTCTCTCTCTCTCTCATCGTCTATCGCAACACAGTGTGACACGCTTGAGAAAATTTTAGCTTGGCGCGATGTCTATTCGCATCGGCGCTTCATTATTATCGGTAATTAGCCATGAAAGAGGCGAGCGCCATCTATATAGTTTTCGTATCAAGTGAAGCGAGGCCTCGTCTACTCGCTGGCGGGAGATTCGATCGATTCGCACGGATCTAGTAAAAAGAGGAAAAAAAAGCATACGCGAGGTGTATCGAAACCATCATGTTTGTTGACCACTCACCGGAAATGTGCACACGCTTGGGAGCCGCGCGCGTCTTTTTTGTGTTTCCTGTTTTCGTTCGATCGCTCTTCGTTGTTTTGTCAGGAAGACCAGAAGAAGAAGTATAACTTTGCGAAATTGCGCAATGATGCGTGCTATTCGGGAAAATGAATTTTACGAAAACTCTCGCGGAGAACAAAGCTACGTCAATCGTAAAGAAGAACTGTACGTTTGATTTGTTTTTTTTTTTTCGTTTGTGAGAATCTGTGATGAAGAAACATATGGTATCACGAGAGCGGAGAAACCAGAGATTGCTGATTATGGAGGTTAGAGCACAGAAGTCCAAATATATAGAGGAGGTGGAAGAAACAGCGTCCGCGAAAATGTAAAAAAGTTCAATGGCAATTTTAGCTATCGGAGGTTTTAGTTGCAATTTTGGCCGTCAGAGGATTTAGTTGCAATTTTAGCCACCAGAGGTTTAAGTTCAAACTTTAGCCACCAGAGGTTTTATCTGTGAATTTGGCCACCAGAAATGTTAATTGCAACTTTGGCTATCAGAGATTTTATCTGCAATTTTGACCACCAGAGGTTTTCGTTGCAACTTTGGCTACCAGAAGTTTTCATTGCAACTTTGGCTACCAGAGGTTTTAGTTGCAGTTCTCACCACCGAAGGATTTAGTTCTGTCTGACCCCCAGGCAATTTATTTGTAATTTTAGCCATCAGAGGATTTACTTTCAACTTTGGCGCTCAATGAATTTAGTTGCAATTTTGACCGCCAGAGGTTTTAGTCGCAACTTCAGGCTCTAGAGGTTCATTTACAATTTTGGCCACCAGTGGGGTGGTTGCAATTTTGGCCACCAGATGATTTACTTGTAATTTTGGCCACCAGATGATTTACTTGTAATTTTGGCCGCCAGAGATTCCAGTTCCAATTTCAGCCACCAGAGTAACATCGCTCCGTCCACATCGTAAGCCGTTTAGCTTCAACTACAACATTTTCACAAGCCAACACGTAACGTGTGTGCGCTATAGGTCATTTTTGTTTCCATTCCAAGTATCCTTGTCACTGACCATCGAGGACTGTACAGCCGTTAATTATTGCGGCGTGTCTCTCGTGACGTACGGTCGCGGTCGCTAGTCCGAAGGCTCGCGGGAGCCGACATAACCTCTCTCTCTCTCTCTCTCCCTCTCTCTCTCTCTCTCCCCCTCGCCCTCTCTCTCTCTCTCTCCGTGGCTCACATTCTTACCTTCCTCGTTCCTCTTTCACTCTCGATACACACTGATCCGGGATGAATTACGTAACGGCGATAGCGCCTCTCGCGAGAGTACCTTCACCCTGTGTGTTCGCTCGGTAAAAGGCGGACGAGCAAAACTTTCTTCTCGCTCAACGGAGAATCCATTAAGGCAGAAATCATTCCTCTTTTTTACACGAAATTTTTTTACCCTCGTTCCTTTTTCTCCGCCCCCCCCCCCCTCGCCCCCAGCATCGTGCTCGAAAACATAACCTACCGACGATAAAACGCGGTCGCGTGCAAATACATTTACATTGGAGAAACATTGCGCGCTGCCCAGAATCTTTTTTTACGTCTCATGATTGGGTCGTTTCCGTAAAGTAGAACCTGCTCTATGGCGCAAGATTATTAAAAAAAATGAATGTTCCGCTCAAGCGGCGCTGCTCGAGCGTTATATATTGTTATTATCATTATCATTTCTTCTTCTCGAGCTAGAAAAACTGCAAGATCAGTTTGTAAAAAAATGGCGGGAATGGCGAGAAACACGCCAGACTAGTCATGGAATAGAAATGTTCGATTCTGTATCGATCGTTAGGAGAAGCGATTTTCTGAGATGAGAAAAATCGATTTTTTTTGTATCGATTCTCTGGCGTCCGTTTTATTTGAAAATCGACTTTTCTACGTCGGGATCGATTCTTTGTCCGGATGGAAAATAATGGAAAGATAACTTGTCCATCGCACCAGTCAAGAAGCGCGAATCGATTTTTTTTTCACCAGGAAAGAGACTGCGGCCCTGCGGGCCTTTATATCAACGTGTGACAGTTCTGTAACAAAACTTACAAAATCCCATATTGACATTAAATTCTTTTATATACCACAACCATAATTTTCATCGCTTTTTCGTGCGTGTTAACGGTACGTAAAAGAGGTATTTTACGTCCTAGGATTTAAAAGTTGTGAAACGTCCTTGGACAAAAGCTATCGGTCTTTAGGTGCAGCCCTCTGTCGTTTAGATCGAGGAATTATTGTGTAGGCTGAGGCGTTATTCGCGGGAAGAAACACAACCTCACTTTCACGTGACACCGCGACCAAGCATGTATTTAAGGAATTACGTGGGTTTCGAAGCCAAAAAAACAACATATTTTCCCGATTTTTTTTAAATATTAGATGAAGTAAATAGTTCTGAGCGTTTTTTCGCTTTATTTCGACGATGAAATTAACATAGGATTATCCGATTTAGATCAATTATGCACCGTTTTGTTCGATAACTTTTGTCCATTTTGAAGGCAATTTCATAATTCCGCGATTGAAGAAGTCCGCGTCCCTATTGGTAAAGAACTTGACCAGCGCATTTTCACAAGCCTCTCTTGAGGCCAGTTTTGTACGATCAAGAAAATTTTGCAAATGCTTGAAAAGGTGATAATCGCTTGGTGCCAGGTCTGGACTATACGGCAGGTGCGATAGAACCTCCCATCCAAGCTCTCGGAGCTTCTGGCGCGTCGTTAAAGATGTGTGCGGCCTGGCGTTGCCTTGATGGAACACAACACCCTTCCTATTGGGCAATTCTGGCCGCTTCTGGTCGATCGCCTGCCTCAATCCGGTCAGTTGTTGACAGTAGAGGTCCGAATTGAGTGTTTGGCCCGATGGGAGCAGCTCACAGTGGATGATTCCCTTCCAATCCCACCAAACACACAGCAAAACCTTCTTGGCCGTTAATCCGGGCTTGGCGATCGTTTGGGCCGGCTCACCGCGATTGGACCACGATCTTTTTCGGCTGTTGTTCTCGTATGTGACCCATTTTTCATCGCCAGTCACCATCCGTTTAAAAAATGGCTCTATTTCGTTACGTTTCAGCAAAGAATCGCAGGCATCAATTCGGTCCAAAAGGTTCTTTTGCGTCAATTCGTGTGGCACTCATACATCGAGCTTCTTCTTGAGACCAGCCTTATGCAAATGGTTCCAAACGGTTTTCTGGCTAATCTTCAGTTCCTGGGCAATGGAATAAGTGCTCACATGCCGGTCCGACTCGACGATTTCCATGATTTTATCGACATTTTCGACGATTGGCCTACCAGAGCGTGCCTCTCATCTTCGACGCCCATATTACCAGAACGGAATCGTTGGAACCACCGCTTTGCTGTTGCATTCGATACTGTATTGGCTCCATAAACAGCACAAATTTTTTTGGCCGCCTGCTCCGCCTTTTCACCTTGGTCGTAGTGGTACTGAAGAGTGTATCGATTTTTATCTTTTTTACCACCATTTTGGAACGCTGTAACACACAACTGGCTTCACCAAACACAAAGCTGTCAAAGAACTTTTTTTGAAGCGTAATGTCACCTTTAAATCGCCGTATAGTATGACCCGATGCGATGTATATATCGTGAGATATGGCTTACTAAAGACATCTAGCGGAAAACGCTCAGAACTTTTTTACTTCACCTATAATATTATATTCCAAAAGATTATGGGTGTGAAAAATCTCTAAGTACTCGATTTTCGAATTCTAGCTCAACCCCTCTTCATTCATGTCGTGATTTTCTACTAACTTTAAACGCGTTTATCTCAAAACTACATTTTTCAAGTCGGCCGGACTCATAACTCAAACAAATTTCAACCGATTCACTTGAAATTTTCACTGTATATTTAGAATTACATTTTCTGTGGCACTACGTAGGATTTTTTTATTATATTGCATAGTTCCTTTTTTTATAAACAATTTTCTAACGATTGTCTCATGGCATTTTATACTTTTTGTTTAAGAAATGCGCCATTCTGACAAAAAACAATATATCAAAAAAATCTTACGTACTTCTATAGCTATTCTCATATATAATCGAAAAAAAAATTAGTTTCTCATCATAACTGAAAAATTATAGGAGCTGTTGGTCCGGCCGTTGACCTTTCAGAAATAAAGGCGTCAGCGGAAAAATGCTGCACAGTCGCCATTTTGACATGTATCGCTGTGAAAAAATTATTTTGTATAGTCAATTGCGTGTATAATAAAAACCCTATTTTGTAATTCCGATTTATTTGATGGTTTCGCTGAAAAAAAAATCACAAAATATGGCTTTTTTTGGCCTCTGGAGTGGCTAGAGCAAACTAAATGCCGTTTATTGGATGAAAATTTCTCCCAAGTTCACTTGTCGCGAGATTGCAAGATTCGAGTGCACGTAGAGTTTGCGAAAACCGAAAAAAGTATAAAAACGACCAAAACTATGTGTCCGTTTGGGTTTGTTTGGGCTACAATAAGTAAAACAATTGCTTCAAAGCATTTCGTACATCATAATAAGAATGAAGCGGTGAACCAAATGTATCGAGTTGAAGAGATACTACGTCGAGTAATAAATTTTCTTTTGCTTCGAAATATGTGTTTTTCTTAAAAAAAAAAAACGACCGTAAACTTTTCAAATTATTATCATTTCTTCTTCTTACTATTAATATAATAATTCAGTATTATTATTACTATTACTACTATGATTAATTTTATTTTCATAATTATTATAAGATCGATAAACAAATTCGGGCGGAGTTGCGGATGTAATCTCGTTCACGTAACACACCGGTAAGTCTTGTTACGAAATTTTTCAGCGAGTGGATCCGGCACGTTTCTTGTTCTTTCTTTTTTTTTTTTTTTTTTTTCTTTTCGGCTTCGTTCACGGTTCATTCGGATGAGCGTAATGCCGGGGTCGCGGAACTTTCACTGTGACGTCGCGGATATCGTTTCGCTGAATCCACACTGGCCGTAAGGCCGTCGCACGTATAGCGGAAGACGAGTGGAAGAAAACAGAAATCCGATGACGTTGGACGTAAGATAAAAACAAACGAAATTTTATATATATATATATATAAGATTACAATAAAAGATTTAAACATTAAGAAGTTAATAATTTATTATTGACAGCTTATTACATAAATAAGTAACTTATTATTATTATTATATTATACCTTATAATAATAAGTTTATACCTTATCATATTTATTATTATTATTCTTATCTTTTATCTTATCTTATCTTATAAAAACAAACGAAGTTTTATATATATATTTCCACATAATTTCGTTTGTTTTGGAATTAATTCGTAGCGTTTTTTTAATGAAAAAAAATATTAATTTTAAATGAAGATAAAAAAATACATTAATGAAATGTATTGCCCATCGCTTTCTACTACTTTTGAGCATCTTTCGGGCTGGGTACGAATACCGTGTCGGAAGAACGCCTCGTCTTTAGATGCAATATCCACGAGTCGACCCATTTTTGACAATCTTCGTAAGAAGTGAACTTCTGCTCAGACAGGGCTATGAGCCATCGAACGAAACAAATGGTAATCCAGAAGGAGCGATATCTGGAGAATACGGCGGGTGGAGTAGGACTTCCCATTTAAGTGTTTCCAGATATGTTTGTAGCGGTTTTGCGACGTGCGGACGAGCATTGTCGTGCGGCAAAATGACTTTGCCGTGTCTTTCGGAGTATTCCGGCCGTTTTTCTTTCAATGCACGGCTCAAGCGCATCAATTG
Source organism: Ophion ventricosus (assembly GCA_963932345.1). NCBI lineage: Eukaryota > Metazoa > Arthropoda > Insecta > Hymenoptera > Ichneumonidae > Ophion > Ophion ventricosus. Next base: position 36,684,795 of record OZ010712.1, read on the forward strand.
CAGTCGGCAGTGATCCCCAGTTATGGTTTCATTCGGTTTCAGCAGTTCATAATGTATCACACCCCTCTGATCCCACCAAATACAGAGCAGGAGCTTAGACCCATGGATATTTATGGCTTTGCCACTGATGTTGATGGTTGGCCGGGCTTAACCCATGACTTTCTGCGCTTCGGATTGTCGCAATGGATCCATTTTTCATCACCAGTGACAATTCGATGCAAAAAAACCTTTTCTTTTCTCCCGTCGAAGCAGCAGTTCACATGTCAAAAGACGCCTCTCAATGTCCCTTGCTTTCAATTCATACGGGACCCAATGTCCTTCCATCTGGATTATGCCCAAAGTTTTAAGACGTTTTCCTACCGTTGATAAGTCAACTCCCAATGATGTAGACAATTCTTGAAGTGTTTGAGATGAGTCTTCATTGAGCAATGCCTCCAACTCATTATCTTCAAATTTTTTCCGGCTGGCCAGGTCGCTCCTTGTCATCCAAGTCGAAATCACCAGCTTTAAAACGTGCAAACCACTTCCGACACGTTTGCTCAGCTAGGGCATGTTCACCATACACTTCCACTAAAATACGATGAGCTTCAGCAGCACTTTTCTTCGTATTAAAGTAATGAAGTAAAACTCCCGGCAAAAACACTTTATTCGGCACAAATGTTGACGTATTCAATGAATTATAAAGTGTTGTTATTTACGATTCAAAAAGAGGTTATGTACGGCAAACGACATTCAATGATAGCTGTTTCACGATGAATACATTACTGTCGGTAACAACGAAATACTGTACTACCTACGCTATCTCTTGTAAAACGCTACGAATTAATTCCAACACCTAATATTTCTCATGATAGCCCAATCTCCTTCCTTGGAAAAACATCGAGCAAAATTGATCGTACATTGGAAACGCCTGGATGGAGCCTATGGAAGAAAAAAAAAGGTTACACGGCTCTGCGGCACTTGCGACCGTGCGATGAATACGTCATAGGGACGTGAACGATGCGAAACACGCGGGGCGCTGATACGCGCGCCGCGGCGCGCGTGTCGTTCATTATACACTTGTCCCCATGTTGGGCATTCGTCAAGGTGGAGACGGTCGATTGTGTGTTCGCTGAAAGAATCGTAATTAGTGCCAACTTATGCCCGGTCAATCGACGTTTCGATTAATTTCGACGGTACAGTATAGGCTGTATACGCGTATACCGGGTGTATTTTGGGGAAAAAACATGTTTCTAGGCTCCCTGCCGAAAGCAGAAAACCGCATCGTTGCTTTTCAGGTAGTATTATTGCCAAGGCGTTTTTCTATAGATTTTTTTTTATTTATTTTAAGGACCCTTTTAAAGGATCTTACTGTTCCGTTTTCGAGATATTGGCAATCAAAGATTTCATGCTTTTACACGTGTTCTTATGACGAGCAGTGGAACATTTTACATTTCACGCAATAACTTCGAAACTTTTCTACAGATGTTTTTTTTTTGTTTTTTTTTTAAATTCTTAATTGCAGAGGATCATATGACGAAGTGGGTAAAAAATCTACAGATATTACACAAAGTGCAACTATTTCATGGCATTGAAAATGTAATCGGACTTTTCGTGTGATAAAAAAAAGTACATGCAAATAATATGAGTTGCTCTCTCTCACTCTTTCTCTCTCTCTCTCTCTCCTCTTTCTTTCACTCTCTAACTCTCTCACTCACATTCTCACTATCCATCCATCCATATATCCATCCAAACCAAACCAAACCAAACCTCAACAAACCCCAAAAAACATCAACAAACCCAAACAAACCCAAACAAACCCAAACAAACCCAAACAAACTCAAACAAACCCAAAGGAACCCAAACGAACCCAAAATAACCTCAACAAACCTCAACAAACCCAACCGAACCTCAACAAACCCAAACGAAACTCAACATACCCAAACAAACCTCAACAAACCCGAACAAACCTCAACAAACCCAAACAAACCTCAACAAACCCAAACGAACCTCAACAAACCCAAACGAACCTCAACAAACCCAAACGAACCTTAAAAAACCCAAACGAACCTCAACAAACCCAAACAAACCTCAACAAACCCAAACAACCCTCAACAAACCCAAACAAACCTCAACAAACCCAAACAAACGTCAACAAATCCAAAAGAACCTCAACAAACCCAAACAAATCTTAACAAACCTCAACAAACCCAAACGAACCTGAACAAACACAAACGAACCTCGACAAACCCCAACGAACGTAACCAAACCCAAACGAACCTCAACAAACACAAACGAACCTCGACAAACCCAAAAGAACGTAACCAAACCCAAAGGAACCTCAGACTTTTCGTCACTCCAAAGGCAACGGAGATATTTGGGGTGTTCACGTTAAATGTCCCACCCTGTACATAAAATAGCTTCGATACATCTACGACTGCAATAACGCCATACCGCATTCGTGCTGTCACTCACGATTTTCCATTTGAGGTTATGTCGCAATCGATTTATTTGACCGCGAGCCCCACGATTCCTCATCTATCAAGTCATTAAGGTTTATGCGATTGAATAACATCAGACATCAACACTAGCGTATTTCGAGACTCATGACGAAATTCTCCTAACACACGACCTGTCACTTCCTGTCACTTTCGTGTCATTTGTCAATTAACATATTCCCGAAAAGCGCGCCCCTTACCAGCCCTTTTAGCACCAAATAATTTTCCGTGAGACTATACCGCTAGTTTCTTTTTCTCGCAACTATTACACCATATACATGAACCGACGTTAAATTGTGCTTGCTCGGGAAAATAAGTCTCATCGCGATACTTTCACCGAACGTTCGGGGCGACGATTCGACCAACCTACAATTGCTTCAATTCCTAGCCCAAATTATCATCGCATGTCCCGCGCACGAATTCACCTGAAATAAATTAAATGCTGCGGAGTACTCGCACGTTCGTATGTACGGGGTGTCTCATTTCAAATGGATCGGCGCAATATCTCAAGAACATTAAGGTATTAGTCTCGCCAAGGCGTTTTTCTATAGATTTTTTTTTTCATTTTGAGGACTCATTCCGGACACTATTACGGGGCCAGTTCACTTTGGCGCCACGAAAAAAAGGCTATTTTCGCGATTTTTTTTTGAGGATTTTATAAAAGATATGAATACAAAAGTTGTTGGGCTTGATAAATAAAGTCTTGAAATACATTAAAAAAAAAAATTTAATTCATTTTTATTCATTTTTAAGTACAAAAACTATAGTTTAACGTAACGCCTCAAAAATAGGTGGGCTAGGTAGCTCCATCACAACTCGGCAACGGCTTGTCTGAAACAAAAAAATCAAAATCCATTAGATTCAGTATGACACCAGCTACAAAATGACCCTCGGATATAAAGTTTTATCAAAAAATAAAAAAATGGCAGATGAAAAACGAAAAAAGTAAAAAAAAAACCGTTTTTTTCGCAGTTTTTCGCAAAAAAAAAGAGTAAAAATCAAAATTTTAAAACCATCGAGGGTCATCTTGTTGCGAATCATGTTTACAATATGTGGTTCAAATTTCAAGAGAATCGATTTATTAGTTTTAGAGATACGATGGAGCTGGATTTTGAAAACGTTGCTTCGAGAAAAACGCGTTTGAAGTTTATACTATGAAAATCTCTTACCTAAACTCAATCGGCAATTCCTGCACCGTACAAAACCCCTTCTGATTGCTCATCATCGTCGATTTCTTCAAGTCTTGCTTGCTCTCGTTTGGTTCTGGTCTCTTTTGAGCACTCAGAACTGCGGCGGTTTGCAGAGCGAACACGCTCAGGTAGACGAAATGAGGTCCTGACGTTCAGGTAAAAAAAAAAAAAATACTTAGAGAGCTCGGATTTTCACAAAATTTTGACACAATATTTCTGAATGTATGTACTTTCGAAAACAGTAAAAAAAAATCGATTTTTTGAAATTTTCAAAGTCGACTGGCCCCTTAACCTTCCAGAAATAAAGGCGTCATCGGAAAAATGCTGCACAGTCGCCATTTTGACATGTATCGCCGTGAAAAAATAATTTTATATAGTCAATTACGCGTATGAAAAAACCCCTATTTTGTAATTCCGATTTAGTTTATGGTTTCGTTGAAAAAAAAAATCACAAAACATGCCCCTTTTTTGACCTCTAGAGTGGCCTAAAAAGGCCTTACGACCCTAGTGTGGAAGCCTCACATGGGCCATCAGTGGCCGATCACGCTTTGCTACCGCGGGCCATTAAGGCCGGATCCTGAATTAGAAGGTCCAAAAAATCGATTTTTTTAAAATTGTTTAAATCTATTCCTGATGTATCTAAGAATGTCTAGACAAAGTTTTATAGCCCAATCCGAAATATTTCCAAAGATACAGCACTGAACGTAGTGGAGTGTCGAGCAGGTATACGGGCGCTCGGGCAGTTAGGGCGCCCGTTTTCTCGAGTTTTCGTTTTTACGATTTTTCTAATTTGGCGTAGCTGATTACAAAAAAAACTAGAAGTCCAATCGAAACAAAACAAAGCTTGTTCGCTTCAGTATCGTTTTCTTTTCTATTTGAACTAAAAACATTGTCGAAAAAAAAATTCTTAACAATTTTTTTAGCAAGTTGAAATAATTTTTTTTTTCACAAAAAGCACATTTTCTACTTCAAACCCGAAAAAACATTCAAATTTCAAATTTTTTTTCGTTTTTTTTAGTTCATATAGAAGAAAAATATGTCACAATTAAAATGGTTTTTGGTTTTTTTGTTTCAGATGAAAATTACGAGCTCCATTTGTCACGCCGCATGGAAACAGCAGTGGCACGAAAGTGCATAAAAATCGGTTGCCTGTTGATATTTTTCTTTAAAAAAAATTGTTTTCTTATGTTCAGACATGTAATAAAATAATCTAAAAATTTCGCTAAACTTGCTTTTTTTTTTACCCGAAAAAAATTCCTCAAAATATCGATTTTTCGAACCGGCTAATTCAGGATCCCGCCTTAAAGGCAAAATAACCAGAGCCACTAGAATTAATCCTGATTAAAAAAAAAAAAGCACTAAGGCCGTAGATCTTCGATGGGAAAACGTCAAGATTGTCATCTTTGACATTGACGACGTCAAAGCCACACGGAGGTCACTTGAAGTTTTTAAAGCCACAAACCTATTTATTCTTTTACGACACGGAATCGTGTGGAAGGCGAAAGAAAAAAAAAAAAATTGTCTCTATGGCTTCGAAATTGCTGGTGTTGTGGCTCTTCGAAATTGTCATGACTGCTGACCATTCATCGGCTACGTAATTAGCATCACCCGAGGCGTAACCACGTGGAATTTGCAGTTTCGGTTTAAATGAACATTTCAACCCGTACACAGTTGAAATATTCTTTTCGAAAGGCTTCCCATAAATGTATCACGAACGAAAAAAAAAAAACATTTAGCCTTCTTCGAGCAATATGTGTGGAAATCCATGAATTTTAAGTGATAAAAAATATTTTTTCGACGTACCGAGAAATGCTCGTTTGTTATTCGAACCAACGCAAATATCCGTAATATATTTAATTCAGCCTCGATTGAACCCTTTGACGGCTGGTGGGACACACACGTCCCATCTACTTTGAAAAATCGTAACTTCCAGAAAAATGAACATATCGATATCGTTAAGGTCGCATTTTGAAGATGAAGGATGCATCTAATCATGAAAAATTCGGCAAACGCAAGGATTGCACCCCTTCAGTTTCACACCCTGTTCAAAAAGTGCGAAAATTGCGAAAAAATGAGAAATGAGCATAACATTCAGGCAACATTTTTTTTGGAGTCGCGACCTCAAGTGTGTGCTTTGAAATAACTTAGAAAATTTGTAGCAAAAATGTCCGGACCAAAAACCACACATAACAGTAATAAAATATCGACGAACCACCCTCTAGCAATTGTGATACGACAAATAATGGACTTTCATTGATGTTCAGTTCATAAATATTTTGGAAAACACATGAAAAATTTGTAGCAAGAATATCCGAATGGAAAACTACCCATAAAAGTAACGAAACATCGAAAACCACCCCTAGAAATGGTGATACACCCAAAAATGCACTTCCATTGATGTTCAGTTCATACCAGGTGTACAAGTATGAAGTGCGGATTTCAGACAACAGATGGTGCACCAATGCAGTTTGTGCTACAAAGATTTGACACTTCGCCATTTTGTTGTGCCATCAACAAGTGTCAGACGCGCACGAGTGATAAATTGGAAAAGTGTGCGCATAGTGTTGTGTTGTTGTGTTCAATATGTCGAAATTTATACCGAACAAAGAGCATTCGCGGACAGCATTAATTTTTTGTTTTCATTCGAAGAAAACTGCTGCTGTATCATACCGATTACTTCGAGAAGCTTATGGTGAACATGCTCCATCGCAAGATACGCGTGAACGATGCTTTCGGCGTTTCAAAAGTCGTGACTTCGATGTTGCAGACAAGGAACATGGAAAAACCGCCAAAAAAAATACGAAGATGTGGAATTGCAAGCATTGTTGGACGAAGATGATTCGCAAACACAAAAACAACTCGCCGAGCGATTGGGCGTTAGTCAACAAGCTGTTTCCAATCGGCTACGAGAGATGGGAAAGATTCAGAAGACCGGTAGATGGCTACCACACGAGTTGAACGACAGGCAAATGGAAAAGCGCAAAAACACATGTGACATTTAGCTCGCTCGGTACAAAAGAAAGTCGTTTTTGCATCGTATAGTTACAGGGGGATGAAAAGTGGATTTATTTTGAGAATCCCAAGGGCAAAAAATCATGGGTAGACCCAGGCGCAACATCCACATCGACCGCAAGACCGAATCGCTTTGGCAGAAAGACGATGCTCTGTGTTTGGTGGGACCAGAGGGGCGTGGTCTATTATGAGCTGTTAAGGCCATGTGTCACACGTCAAGTCGGTAAAAATCCTACTGCCAAGTTTTCTCCTAGACGGATCATATTTCGGGCAAAAGAAGAGAAAGCGGTTGTTCGTCGTTCAACAGAGCGGAACGTGTTTTTCTTTTCTTTTTTCCCAACAATCAACCGTTTCGGAAATCATTGGGAATCTGCAAATCAGCTATCTCTCTCGCACTCATGGCCGCTCGGTCGTTGTGACACTTGGCCTTGAAACCTGGGGAAACGGTTAATACTAAACGTTACCAACAACAATTGACCGATTTGAAGCGTTCGCTGCTTGAAAAAAAGGCCAAAATACCGAAAGAGGCGAGGAAACTGCAGGAAACCCATACCCAAACCAGTCGGCTAATTTTTACCGTGTTTCCGGTTCACGTGTCGCCGGATCTGGTGAATCTTTTTTTGCGGTATTTTTACTCTTGCGTGGGTGTAAATTAACACGATCGAATTTTTATAAAATATTGTTCCGCTTTTATTTTTATTACTCAATACGTTTATCAGTGTGTGTGTGTGTGTGTGGGGGTGTGTCCAACGGATGAGTCTGCGTCGTTTCAGTTCAAGCATTAATCGCGTGGCCGAACGATCGATTTTGACAAACTATGACAAAACGCTCGATCCTCAAACCCGATCGCAATTCCGTACAAAGTAGCTTCGTAAATAATTCCGCCGGGTCGCACACCTCTCTTTCTCTCTGCTCGTTCTCTCGTTTCGTCGAATGAAAAACGAGCAGGACTGTGACAAGGCTCGAAAAACTAACAAACAAAAAAAAAGGAAAAAGTTTACGCCTCACGGTGGCGATTTGTCTTGCGTCTCGGTTTAATTTAAAACTCGCTTTTTATTTTAAAAAAATAGCTTAATTTTCAGAATTATTATGTCAAAAACAATTCGTCCGATTCCATCCAAGTTTGTTTTATTCGAACCTATAAATATTGAGGTACATTGACCAAATTTTTTCAAATAAATATATTTTGCAATCCCTTCGATTGCATACAGTCGGTTGATCCGAAACGAAAATTTCGAAGATTCTTAAAATGTCATTTATAAAGCCGTTCGCATCGTAGAATTTTTTCAATTTTTTTTTTCACAAAATTGCGCCTGATTGTTATTTACATTTATTTTTAAAACTAAATTTCCGACCTTTGGGGCTTGAAAGAAAAAAATCCTACGATACCAAGGGCTTTAAATATTACATTTTAAGAATCTTTTCGAAACTTTTGTTTCCGATCAATCGCCAGCGACGGAAATGTTTTACGACGGCCACAGTAACAGCGCTATCAGTCAATATATAATTTATAATTTTTTTTCAATATACCTCAATATTTATACTTTCGAATAAAACAAACTCGAATGAAATCGGGCGAATGGTTTTTGACACAATTTCCAAAATTCACCTATTTTTTCCACCGTCTACTCGGGTGTGTCCCCTTAACTTCCGGTAGCTCGAGTCGCGCGTGCGCCCGTTCACGAACGCTGCCAAAATACCGAAAATTGTCATTCTCGCTTTTTTCTTCCACCCGCGCGGCACTCATTGAGCCACCTTTTTTTTCCGACACTGCGTTGAGCGACGCAAGTGAAAAAAAAAAACGTTCGTTATCGTCCATAAATTCGTCCACGCGCACAGAGGCTAAAAAAAATATTTCTACGCTTTCAAATAACAAAAAATCGATAACTCAACAACGGATTAATATTAACCAAATTCTTCAAAGTCGTAAGAAGCTTTTTTTTTCCTCGAATCTCAATATTATTTTGACACCAATTGCAGCGTTGTGATTTTTTTTCTTACTTTCGTCAGGAATGCGTGCATTTTTTTACACACTTGTAATTTGGACCGTGATAAAAAAAAAAGTTTTTCAAAGCCAAATTCGAGTTCTCCAACAAAAATTGCCGTTTCGAATCAACGTTCAATGGAATAGCAAAGAAAAAAACATTCGGCTGCGACAACTCCGTGTCTCGGAGAGAACAAATTCGGCTGATTTTTTTTTTTTTTCGCTGCACTCTATTGCGCACGTTGATTTATCCGTCGCGACGTCACTTCGAAGCTCGCAGAAGAAGAAAAAAAAAAACGAGAACATCGAGAACGCTCGTCAATAATCGAATGTGTCGAAGCTCGCGAGAGTATTCGTCGTATTTACATTGTACGATAACTTGAAACAATAATCGTAGTGTCAATTTGTCTCTGGCGCGCGATAGTTCATCGTGATGTCGAGGCAGCGCGATATTTTTAATCATCGGGCCGTCTCGTAAAAACAATTTTTGTGTACTCGACCTTTGTGTCACAGCTTGTAACTAAAAGATTAATTCCCGCGACATTTGTCAACCCAGAAAGTTACGCGTACCGATGAAAATGTACGAATGAAAAATAATCTTTAAAATCGATTGAAAGTATAAGAACGCTTGGCTTGACCTTGAACACTGGCCAGGTAACGCCAAGGTGACCTTGGAACGATTTTAACAGACGGCAGGGGTCAGAGGTCGAGCTTTAAATATTGAAATCGAACTTTTGTTTGAAGCACTTTATCGTAGGGGGCACTTTCTGATAGAAGCTTTTTGAAGGATGAGTGATATTTATATGCGCGCGTGTGTGTGTGTGTGTGTTTGTGTCTATATATATATGTAACGTTGTGAAATCACGATGACTCTCTGGCCTTTAGCGCTGGCCAACGTCCCAAATAAATAATGTCGTATCAGCGATTATCTTCTAATCGCTAGCGTTGTAAAATATTTTCGGCAATTCGCAGAGAACTTTCTTCAGGCCGCTCTCACGACAGGCAAATCGTAGAAGCGTGTCAGCGTCGATACCCAATAGGCGGAATGTCTCCTTGCACAAATCCAACTCCGAGGTGTCTTTCATCTTGAGCTGTTGGAACAAAACGGAAAACGAAATATTGTCAGGGAGCATTTTTATTTTATGTTTAGCTTTTTAGCTTGGGGCCTTGAGGGCGAGCAAACACTTTGGATGCTTCGAAAAATCAATTTTTGTTTATTTCATAAATCAGCAAAATAGCTTGAATACACGGTGAAAATTTCAAAACGATATTCGGATTCCTTCTAACGGTGTGTAAGATGTGTGAATTAAGGGGCCAGTCCACTTTGAAAATAAAAAAAAAATCGATTTTTTTTTACTGTTTTCGAAAGTACACACATTCAGAAATATTGTGTCAAAATTTTATGAAAATCCGAACTCTCTGAGTCAAACTCGGCCCGATCGCCATCGGATTCGCCGACAATCGCGATGACGAGGGTGTTCGCTCTGCAAACCGCCGCAGTGTGGAGTGCTCAAAAGAGACCAGAACCAAACGAAAGCAAGCAAGACTTGAAGAAATCGACGATGATGAGCAATCAGAAGGGATTTTGTACGGTGCAGGAATTGCCGATTGAGTTTAGGTAAGAGTTTTTCATAGTATAAACTTCAAACGCGTTTTTCTCGAAACAACGTTTTCAAAATCTAGCTCCATTGTATCTCTAAAACTAATAAACCGATTCTCTTGAAATTTGAACCACATATTGTAAACATGATTCGCAACGAGATGACCCTCGATGGTTTTAAAATTTTTATTTTTACTCTTTTTTTTGGCGAAAAACTGCGAAAAAAACGCGTTTTTTTTTTACTTTTTTCGTTTTTCATCTGCCATTTTTTTATTTTTTGATAAAACTTTATATCCGAGGGTCATTTTGTAGCTGGTGTCATACTGAATCTAATGGACTTTGATTTTTTTGTTTCAGACAAGCCGTTGCCAAGTTGTGATGGAGCTACCTAGCCCACCTATTTTTGAGGCGTTACGTTAAACTATAGTTTTTGTACTTAAAAATGAATAAAAATGAATTAAAATTTTTGTTTTAAATTTATTTCAAGACTTTATTTATCAAGCCCAACAACTTTTATATTCATATCTTTTATAAAATCCTCAAAAAAAAAAATCGCGAAAATAGCCTTTTTTTCGTGGCTCCAAAGTGGACTGGCCCCTTAATTTTTACAGATTTTTCTAGCAGGCTGGGAATCCTCTTTCAAGTTGAAATATTTCAACGTCCTTTTAGGATTTTAAAGTATTGACACAGACCTGTTCAAGACGCTGTACGAATTTATTGGGCGAGCATCGTAATCTTTAAATAAAGTAGCAAGAACAATGTCAACCGATAAGCTGCACATTCGCCACTGCATCCTTTACGAATTCCAACAAGGAAAAAGTGCCACCAAAGCGTGGGAGTCAATTTGTTCTGTGTTCGGGAAGAGTATTGTGTCATACGAAACATCCAATTATTGGTTTAAACGTTTTAGAAACAATGATTTCGAACTCAGTGACCGTGCGCGTATTGGACAGCCTGAAAAATTTTCGGACGACGATTTGGAAACTTTACTGGTCCAAGATTCTTCACAGACACAAGAAGAACTTGCAGCCCAACTAGGAGTTGATCGATCAACCGTTGCCAAGAGGTTACACGCGATGGGAAAAATTCAGAAGCTCGGGAAATGGGTCCCACATGAACTTACCGAATATAACCTCGGACAACGGATGAACACGTGTCTTTGGTTGCTTAGCAAACAACGAAGGAAGAACTTTCTCTGGAAAATCGTGACGGGGGATGAAAAATGGATCCTTTATGAGAATCCCAAGCGGAAAAAATCATGGGTGGAGCCTGGGGAACCAACAACATCAACTCCCAAACCGCAAATGAACGTCAAAAAAATGCTTTTGTGTATCTGGTGGGACATAAAGGGTGTTCTTTATTATGAACTTCTAGAACCGGGTCAGACGATCACTGCAGAACGATGTAGTGACCAATTAAATCGTTTAAGCGAAGCAATTGAGCAAAAAAGGCCATTCACAGGACACGGAAGGTGAAAAGTCATTCTCCTGCATGATAACGCTCGACCTCACGTTGCTCGTACGACCCAAACAACTATTTTAAATCATGGATAGACCCATGGACAGATCGCCAGCGCCGATAGCGTGACATTTCGCGCAAACATCTACAATTTGAATTATCGTGATATAAAAACAATTAATAATCTTTGGAATTATTTCAAAGAAAAACCCTTTTGACATTCGGTTTTAATATCACAAAAGATCAATTCTAAAAAAAATCGAACATTTTTTCTATCAACTCAATTACTTTATAACTTTTGATGTGTCTGGCCAGTCTGGCTTTGTATTTAACGTGCAGTACCTGGTCGTCGACCCTAACTCCACGGCCCCCATGGGCTCGGGATCGGGATTACGCCCAATCAGCGCGGCCCCGCTTTCGCGGTACCCCTCAGTACGCACCCAGGATGCGGGTCCCGAGTGCAAACTACTGATAGAGCCATGTGACTTTCCACACTCTAACAGCTTAGCAGGCTGCTGCCCGAGCTGGTGGTACGCAGCTCACTCGTCGGGACCCCTAGAGGTCCCTAACCAGGATGCGTCTGGTCAATCGTCTTTAAATTTTGCACGTAAACTCAGCTTGGATTTTTCAAAATATGTCAAATTTTTAACAATTTATGATTTGCAGTTATAGCCCATACGTCCTTAAAATTTTCCAAACTCCTTTCGATCACTGAAAGAAAGAAAAAAAAACACTCGCGATTACCTTGTACTCGGCAAAGAGTTTTTCAGCGCTCGTTCTCCGTACGGCGCTGCGTAGTAGAAGATCACGATCAATCTCGTCGAGAATTTCGTCGAGTCTCTGTGTTTGAGCCTCGACGGACTTGGTAACAACAGCGACCACTGGCAGCGGATCCGTGCCAACGGATCTCGTGGAGATCGGGTCGGTCGAGATTTCAATAGTCTTCATCTTAGACGCGCCCGCGGTCGTATCCTCGAGGAGAACAGTAGCGTCCGGATCGATCGAGGACGAATCGATGACGATCGTCGCCATTGAATTAGTTGTGGATGTGCGTCCGAGTGCGTGACTATCCCGTGGATCGAGTGCATCGACCGACGTGTCATTGAGATCGTTTACCGCGATTAATTTCGTCGTGCAATCGATCGAAATATCGCCCAAATTTTCCCCAAGTGTTCCGCTCATTTCGTTCGTTTCCATCGCAACTTCCGGTTCTCGTTGCTCCTCCTCCACCTGTGCCATTCGATTCTTCTCAGTCTCGCGAATCTTTAGCTCAAACTTTCGCAATACTTTCTTCACGAAATCGATCTTGGAGCTTCCCTTGACGGGTATCCTGACAATTTCGCGCTCGGATAATCTCGCGAGATCGCCAACCGTGCGTATGCATCTAGTCTCGAGATACTTGCTGAGATTTTTACGCCAAAGCGGATTGGTAAGATCGTCAATGACATCGCCGATCGGCCTTTCGCACTCGTCGAGCTCCGGATAAACTGGATCACTCGAGTTCAAGGACTCGGGCCGAGGTATCTCGGTTTGTGTAAATGATTGACTGTCTTGAGTGATCGGTAAGCTACCTTGGATGGAATCGGTAACCGGCAGTGTGTCCATTTCGCTCATAGGATCGACTCTTTGGGTGCTCGTTCTCACGGGCATTTCGTTGAACTCCAAATTCGTGGGAAAATTCAAATTTGTCACGTTACGCGCGTCTATCGTGTCCTCGAGGCTATCCTGAACGTTTTTATCGTCCGTGGGTAAATCGGTAACGCTACCGATCACGGAGTCGTCCGTTACGTTTAGTTCAAACGATTCAAGGACACTGCTCGATTGCCGAGACACGTTTAATCTTTGCTGTGCCGGACTTTCATTTTTCTCGTCGCTGCTGTTGAAGAGATCGTCCTGTGTCGGTGCTTCCTCGATCGCGACGCTCGGCGCAACGTCAGTCTCAATCGTCGTTACGGGAGCGTCTTGCACGACGAGCGGAAATTCCACCTCGAGGATACTCGTCGTCGTGATCTCTTCTCTCGTCTCGACGTTCTCGTAATTTTCCGTATTCTGAAAGTTCATCGTATCCTCGAGATCCTCGGCAATCTTCACCAATAGCTCGTTGTCACGCTCGCAATTTACGTCACAGCTGAACGCTTCCGGTTGTGTTTCTTCTCTCTCGGGTTTGCCGGTTTCCATTTGTATCATTAAGAATCTCGGCTGTTTCATTCTTATCGGTGAGTCGCGTCGTGTGAGAAGACTTCGCCAGGGACCGAATTTGTTGACTTTGTGAGGCGACGACGACGACGACGACGACGACGACGAGGATGCCTCGATCTCGTAGCCCATTTCTTTGGAGACCGGCGGATCGGCGAAACTAACGCGCTTGCGCGTGATCTTGTTTGCGCTTGGCTCGAGATCGAGCTCGTTCACGGGAATCGTACGAGCCGCGCGCTTTAGTATACTCGCGCTTGGCGAGGCTGTCAACGAGGGAGGATTCGCGCTCGACCATTCGAGCATTGGCAATTCTTCGCTCGCCAATGATGCGACGCTCGTCGTTTCGTCGTCTTTGCCGCAGCAAGACACGGTGGTCCCGTTATCCTGTGACTTCTCCATTCTTGGTGATATCTTCTCGCCGTTGTTTCTAAGATTGCCGAAGAGATTCGTTGGCGGCGATGCGAAGTCCGCGGATTTCATGTTGTTGAAGATCTTCTCTTGGCGACTGCCACTCGGACTACCGAGTCGCTCTGGCTCGCGCGTCACGTTGTTCCTCTTGGCGATTGTTGGAGGCGTCGACGACTCTTGCTCACCGTCCTTCGTGTAATTATCCTGCTACAAGCGTCATTTTCTTTCATTATATTGCAGTTTTTTTTTTTTTTTAGTTATAAACAATTATCCGATGATTTTTTTCCTGAAAGTTATCTCTTTTAATCTATGATAATTTTTTCCTGAAAGTTATCTTTTTATAAAATACGCCACTTTGGTAAAAATCAATATATCGAGAAAAAAAAAAACTTTTCTTCTGTCGCGGTTATTATATAAAATCGAAGAAATGTTGGTTTTCTGTTATAGATTAAAAAATGTACAGATTTTACACAAAGTGCAACTATTTCATGGCATTGAAAATATAAACAGACTTTTCGGGTGATAAAAACGTTACATGCAAATAATATGAGTTGCGTTCTCTCTCTCTCTCTCTCACTCACTCTCTAACTCTCTCACTCTCTTCTCACATTCTCACGCTCGCGGTCTCTCACACACATTCTCACTCTCTCATTATCCATCCACCCATCCATCAAACCCAAACAAACCCAATAATAATCCACGATAAATGAATAAAAATTCACGATAAATGAATAAAAATCCAAGACAAATGAATGAAAATCCACGACAAATGAATAAAAATCCTCGACAAATGAATAAAAATCCCTGATAAATGAATAAAAATTCACAATAAATGAATAAAAATCCACGATAAATAAATAAAATTCCACGATAAATGAATGAAAATCCACGACAAATTAATGAAAATCCGCGACAAATGAATAAAAATCCACGATAAATGAATAAAAATCCACGAGAAATGAATAAAAATCCACGACAGTGAATAAAAATCCACGACAAATGAATAAAAATCCACGACAAATTAATAAAAATCTACAATAAATTAATAAAAATCCACGATAAATGAAAAAAAAATCCACGACAAATGAATAAAAATCCACGATAAATGAATAAAAGTCCACGATAAATGAATAAAAAAACACGATGAGTGGATAAAAATTCACTATAAATGAATAAAAATCCACGATAAATGAAGAAAAAAAATCCACGATAAATGAATAAAAATCCACGATAAATGAATAAAAATCCACGACAAATGAATAAAAATCCAAGACCGATGAATAAAAATCCACGACAAATTAATAAAAATCTACAATGAATTAATAAAAATCCACGATAAATGAAAAAAAAAATCCACGACGAATGAATAAAAATCCACGATAAATGAATAAAAATACACGATGAGTGGATAAAAATTCACGATAAATTCATAAAAATCCACGACAAATGAATAAAAATCCAAGACAGATAGATAAAAATCCACGACAAATGAATCAAAATCCACGATAAATGAAACGAATTCTATCGTGTCAAGAGTAATTCGCTCGAGATCCGTACCTTGAGCCGTGACGTTCGCCTGATCGCGGCGATCTCATCATCCGCTTGGCCCTTCTCGGCTTGTTCGTCCTTCTCGAGACAAGCGAGTTTCGTGACGAGACCGATCATGTGAGCTGCTCTACCCTGAGCGGTGAAGTGTCTCTGTTTCGCGTAACGCTTAGTTTGTCCCTTGGGTGATGAAAAATTGAAGCTACCCTCGGGTGTTTTGCCGTTTGCTGGACTGGCGTTTGTTTTGCTCGCTTCCGGTGCTCTCTTCTCAGTCTCCTCGTCGACGGGAACATCGTCCGCGAGTTGTGGTCGTATTACGCTTATATCCAAAAACGTTTCATCCTGATCCTGTGAATTGGTGAGTTTTTCCACATCCCGAGCTTCCTTCTCGTTCGTGAAAGATTCAACGTTTTGATTTATCGGCGACGAGGCTGCCGGCTGTTGTTCGAGATCATCCTCGGGTGTCTTAAGTTTGACCGTTTTGACGAGTGACCTCCTGTGGCTTCCGGTCAATAGGCTAACGTCCTGAGAACTCTCGACGACTTCGTCCAAGTCGACACGCGTCTCGACTCGAGCCTCTACGGGCGCTTTCTCTTCCGTCGGTGCGTCGTTTTTCGTACTTTCCGTGACATTGTCGCTGTCGCGACTCGACGTAGCCGAGTCGTCCATCGTCTCCTCGTCATCGTCGACGATCGTTTGTGACTCGGAGGCCTCGCCCCCGCCCCCGTCAATCTCTTGAAACTTCTTCTTTCGTCTTCTCGTCTTCACCGTTCGACTCGTTCGTACCTCCTCGTTTTCCCTCCCAGCCGACAATTTGCTCTCATCGTTTCTCTTGGACAATCTTCCGCGAGGCCGCTTCGCCTCGTTTTCCGCACTCTTGCCAACTCTGCTATTCGTACCACCGCGCGAACGCGTCGGTGTCCCTCTGCCGCGTAAATTTCGCAAATCAGGCGAATGCGTTCTCTTGGCCGAAGTCTCGTTGCTGTTGACGAATTCGTCGTTGTACTTTGATCGTCGTCGCGACGTCAATGGCCCGTCGCTCACCATGTCAATGCGCAATCGCGATATTTCGATCTCCGTGCGTTTTGCGGTTTGCAACGGTAGCGTCTCGTTCTCATCGATCGGTGAACGTAACGTTTTTTTCCGCTTCTTGTCTCGCTCGACGACGGCAGCTTCGCCAGTGTCCTCAGCCTCAGCTTCGGCAGCTTTTCGTTTCGTTCCCGTTTTTATTTTTCCTTGCTTCGATTTATCAACGGACGAACATTCCTCAGCCTCTTGGCTATCTTTCGAGTCTTTTTTCGTGACTCGCGTTTCCGCTGTTTTTTGCTCATCCGTCGCTTTTGCGGCTCGACGAGGACGACTCGTTTTTGTCCCGCCACTCGCCTCGGAACGTTCCTTTTCCGTCTCGTCGGGATACTCGTCGCGCGATTCGAAATTCAATTTCTTCGCGATCGACGGATCATCGTGATCCTGACTGTGCGCATCCTCGCGAGGAACGTTCGGGCTCGGTTCCGTCGCGATCTTCTCGTTGATCTCGTCGCCCATCTTCGGGGCTAATTCCATTGGCGTGTCACCCAGGAGAAGACTCTCGTCAATAGGATTCTGCGCGCTGCTCGCTACGATTTCCGGTGTCATTTCTTCTGGCATTTCTTCTTCCTTCGACACGTTCACGTCGTCGACGCGAGGAGGCGTGACAATTTTTTCCACTGTCTTCTCGTCGCTCGGTAGCTCCGCGGTTTTATCTCGCTCGGGCATTATTACCTCCTCCGCAGGCTTCTTCGCGACGAACCAATTCTGAAGATCCTGCGTGTCCTGCGTCGACGATTGCGAAAGATCGTTGTACATCGCGGGTATGTCGTCGCGTCTCCTCTTCAACGATTCCTTCTGATGTTCCGTCAATCGATCGACGTCCAATCTTATTTCGCTTCTTATCACAACGTAATCTTGTGACTCGGCCTCGTCGAGCGAAGCCAACTCCGTGACTTTTCTCACTTCCGTTCCGAGGCTCTGCAACGTTCGCGGACTCGCCATTGTTTTACGATTCAAAAAACTTCCCGCTAATCTTCCAGATTTTGGCGTTTTGTCAACTTTCTCCGTCGCTTTTGCCCTCGGGCACGTTGTCGTCGTTGCTCCCCCATCCTTTGTTGACTTTTTGTCCTTTTCCTCTTGTGCCAATTCCGCGAGAATCGCTCTCGCACGCTCCCCAATGTTTTCCTTTATCTCCAGGACACAACGAGCTTGAGCTGATATTTCCGTGTTCGTGTGACGCAACGCCAAAGTTATTATTTGCCTGTAAGACTGCAGAAAATTCTCGTCCAACAGGTTGCTCAGGCCGCGCAATATACTCACGATCGTTTCCCACGTACACGTAATCTGGGGAGCGAAAAAAAAAAAAAAAAGAAAACGAATTGAATAGCGCACGTGAGAATTGCTGAAAAAAAGAAAATGGCGTTAACAGCTTTAAGTAGTTTCTGACGCGCGCAAACTGAGATGGAGCGGGGAAATAAATGAAGAAAAAGGAGAGAAATGTTAGGGAGTACGAAGTACAATTCCGGGTGTAGTAATTAAGGTACTGGATGAACCGTCGGGCAAAAAGTTAGTCCAAAACGGGCGAATCGTGGATTTGGAAGTCTAGATAATGTCGTACACGTTGAGCCTTACGAATAGTTAATTTATTGGGAGTACAAATAAGTCTCCACCATTTGACAAAAGATGGCCCCACCAGAAGGTTAAGATTGAAATTGACACATGTAAAACGTCATATCGTAAGGTTGGACATCTGGCAAGACAATAAGCTTGAAATATAAGGTGCAGTAAAAAGAAATCCATTATTTTTGCATGTAATTCAAGGCTTTATTTAGCATAGTTAGAATGATCCGATTTGGGTCTAATATGCACCGTTTTGATCGATAACTCGTTGCCACTTTGAAGGTAATTTCATTATGCCTTTCTCATAGAAACCCTCGTCCCTATCGGCAAAAAAACTGGGACAGTCGATTTTCACAAGCTTCTCTTGAGGCGAATTTTTCACCAGCAAAATCATTCGCCATAGACAGGAACAGGTGGTAATCACTTGGTGCCAGATCCGGACTATAAGGTGGATGCATAAGAACCTCCCAACCAAGCTCCCGGAGCTTCTGGCGAGTCACTATCGATGTGTGTGGCCTGGCGTTGTCCCGATGGAACACAATTCCTCTCCTATTGGCCAAAGCTGGCCGCTTCTGGGCGATTGCTTCCTTCGGACGGTCCAATTGTTGACAGTACAGGTCCGAATTAAGAGTTTGGCCGTAGGGGAGCAGCTCATAGTAGATGATTCCCTGCCAATCCCACCAAACACACAGTAAAATCTTCCTGACCGTCAATCCTGGCTTGGCCACCGTTTGCGCCGGCTCACCGCGATTCGACCACGACCGTTTTCACTTGACGTTGTCGTAAGTGACCCACTTTTCATCAACGGTCACCATCCGCTTCAGAAATGGGTCGATTTTGTTGCGATTCAGCAGCGATTCGCAGATGGAAATTCGGTCCATGAGGTTTTTTTTGCGTTAACTCGTGTGGCACCCATACATCGAGCTTCTTTTTCGATACAATCGGGTACGAGAGTTGGAAAAGATTCAGAAGACCGGTAGATGAGTACCACATGAGTTGAACGACAGGCAAATGGAAAAGCGCAAAAACACATGTGATATTTTGCTCGCTCGGTACAATAGGAAGTCGTTTTTGCATCGTATAGTGACAGGGGATGAAAAGTGGATTTATTTTGAGAATCCCAAGCGCAAAAAATCATGGGTAGACCCAGGCGCACCATCCACATCGACCGCAAGACCGAATCGCTTTGGCAGAAAGACGATGCTCTGTGTTTGGTGGGACCAGAGGGACGTGGTCTATTATGAGCTGTTAAAACCTGGGGAAACGGTTAATACTAAACGTTACCAACAACAATTTGACCGATTTGAAGCGTTCGCTGCTTGAAAAAAGGCCAGAATACCGAAAGAGGCAACACAAAGTCATTTTTCTTCATGACAATGCTCCATCACATACGGCAAAACCGGTTCGCGACACGTTCGAAGCACTCAGCTGGGAAGTTCTACCCCATGCGGCTTACTCACCAGACTTGGCTCCTTCCGATTACCACTTGTTTGCATCGATGGCTCACGCACTTGCTGAGCAGCGCTTTGGTTCGTACGAAGATGTGAAAAAATGACTCGACGAATGGTTCGCAGCAAAAGGGGAAGATTTTAACTGGCGTGGTATTCACAAATTGCCCGAAAGATGGGAAAAATGTATAACAAGCGATGGAGCATACTTTGAATAAAGCACTTTTTATCATTCTTCCGAATTTAACGTTTTTTTTTTTTTAGAAAAAAAATCCGCATTTCATACTTGTACACCTGGTATTAGCTCTTCGAAATCAATCAAATTACCTCCTGACATTTTTTTTTCACTCTAAAAGCAACGGAGATATTTGGGGTGGTCACGTTAAATGGTCCACCCTGTATAAGAGCCTAACTTCAACAATTAATTACTCAAGTCATGCGGACAAATCACTTGAAATTTTACGCGCGGTAACATCTGTTCGCAAATATCCTCAAAAAATTTTAGCAAATTATTAACATTACGCGATAGCTGAGCAACCTCCTTTAAGACGAAGAAGGTGTACCACGTGACATATGAGTGCGAAAGAGAAATCTAAAATTTTCGAACCGAGATTTCTCAAAGATGAATAATTTTTAGGGCAAAAGTAAATCGTCAAGCTCTGCGTCGGGATATTCTCCAGAGCCTGATGCTTTGTTTTTCCTCAAAAACCTCAACCGTTTATGAGAAAACTGGGTTGGAAAATTAGTGAGGTTATGTTATGTACAAACATGCCCTTAAAGGACGCGCACGCGCGCGCGCGCACGCACCTCTCGAACGAGAACATCGTCCGTGTCCGTCTTCAGCATCAATTCGACCGTTTTACTCGTAAGGCTCATATACGAGAGAGCTTTTTCCGGACTGTGGCCGTAAACCGTGATGAGGAGCGACGAGAGTGCCTTCAGAGCGCACTCGGCCTCGAGAGGTTGACCCTCGTGGAGCGCTATCGTGGCGATGTCGCCAACCAAACGGACTATCGTTGGCGTCTTGCTTTCAGCTGCGATAAACAATTATTACAAAAAGATGTAGACGTCTTCCTCTTTTTTTTTCACAGAAATTCAATGACCATTTTTTATATAGAGAACTAAAGTCTTGGGTAGAATGGAAAACTCGTTTAAGGGCGGGTTAACTTACGAGCGATGGAAAGTTGGATTTTTTTTTGCATAATTAGCATCCTTCAGGGGAGAAAACCCTTTAAAAATTTCAAAACGTCGATTTTTTTCGTCATATTTCGAAACTATAATATATTAAGAGGATACTGTTAAAAGGAAAAATCGAAATATGATATATTTACGGAGTTATAGCTCATAGTGGAGAACTTGAAGATGTTAGTCCGTTAATTGGTGAAGAGATGAAGCAGCATCTCTTACCAATTTTTACAAAGATTTGTCGAGGGAAGGATTTACTCGAAAGATGCTTGGGTGGCTATACCCAAAACGCGAACGAGAGTTTCAACGCAACAGTTTGGCGATTAGCTCCGAAACACCTCCATTCTGGGCTCAAAATCGTTGAAATCGCAGCCTATATTGCTGCTGGAGTGTTCAATGAAGGCTATTCCTCCATTCTAAGAATTATGAATGCGTTGGACATAATTGTTGGGACGTACGCCAGAGTTTTCGCCGAAAACTCCGACGAGGCACGGATAGAGAGGCAGAACCGGATGAGACTTTCCTCGACAAAAGCATCTCTTACAGCCCGAAAACAGCAGCAAATGGAAGAAAATCAGCTTTTCGAGGAAGTTGAAGGGTCAGTGTATGGGCCTGGAATCGCTGATTGATCGGTAAGTCACTAAAATTTATAGTTTTATCGTATTGAAACTTTAAACGCGATTATCTCGAACCTACATTTTCAAAAACTGCTCACACTGTAGCTCAAAAAGTTATTGATCTATCTCGCTGAAATTTTGAGAGCTTTCTGTCTATGATATTACCGGAAGGATAAACCTAAAGTTTGAAGGATATCGCGTAGATAAATATTTTTTTTGGGGTAAAAACTGTCGAAAAAATGGTCGAAAATTTGAACTTTTGGTTAAAGAGCCTTGCGTAATTTTCAATTTTAGACTTTTTTTTTACAATTTTATAGGTTTATCCTTCCCCTACGTGTGTCAGTGATCGAAAAATATTTTTGTTTTCTGTTTCAGATGAACAGTAAAAATGTGAAAAAAACGGAGCATTTTTTGATGGCACAGGAAAGACGCCTAGGGAAAAGGCTATAACGTCGCCATTTTCTTTTGTAAAAAAAAAATGTTTTTGAGCTCTTTAAACCTATAATAAAATCACAGAAAAATTTAACAATGATGCCATTATTTCATCCTCAAAGAAATTCACAAAAAATGTGACCCAAACAAACCCAAACAAAAAATGGCTCATTTTCGGGCGTCCGAAGGATTTTCTCCCCTCAAGAAAAAAAAATCGTTTTTTTTTCTTTCCGTTGATCTCTTCACGTTTAAAGGTCCTTCGTGATATTTTCTTTAATTATTGTTTTTTTTTCGTAAATTTGGTACGCAACTTCGTTAAAGTACATAAAAATAAATGTCCAAACGATTTTTCAATCATCTTACTAATTCCTTCGAAAAATTTTCTTCTGTTTCAAATAACTCTGATTTTCTCCTCTCGTCACAGCAACCTAAATCCTTCAAGTTTTATAAACAATTGACTTTTATGTATTTTATTTTTATTTTTTTATTGTGAACATACCCAAGAGAAATTTGTAATTAATGGTGGCCATGAGGGCGTCGAGACAGTGGACAGCGATGCGATAGCACTTGTCGTTCTCGGCGAGGCTGGCCTCGATCATTTCCGTCGTACCGTTGAATATCTCGTTGGGCTTGACACCCGGTATCGTGTCGGCTTGGCACTCGTACTTCTTGTAAACGTCCTTCCAATGGACCGCAATTTTTTGGGCCTGCGAAACCCAAACACGTCATCGTCGAACAGTCGCGACAATTATTAGGTGTACAAATAAATTCCCGGCCTGAGAATAAAAACAGGTGTATTGAATAATTTGAAGGTTAAAAAAGATTCTCTCCAGGTTTGGTGTCATAATATCAATAAATCACCAGACTTGGTGATCAATTTAATTTAAGTCATTAAGGCGGGCAAGCACTTTGGATGCTTCAAAAAATCAATTATTTTTTTCAATTTCATAAATCGTTAGCAAAATAACGTAAGAATACAGGCTAAAAATTTCAAAACGATATTCGGATTCCTTCCAATGGTATGTATATAAATGATTAAAGACTCTCCGCTCGACTCCCGAGCGCGCTCAGTTAGGTAGTTTGTTTGGGTTTGTTTGGGTTTTCATAACCCAATTACCGATTAATCAGCGGCAACAAAAATGGGTGCTCGCCTTGAGGCCGGATCCTGAATTAGAAGGTCCAAAAAATCGATTTTTTTTTTTATTGTTTAAATCTATTCCTGATGTATCTAAGAATGTCTAGACAAAGTTTTATAGCCCAATTCGAAATATTTCCAAAGATACAGCACTGAACGTAGTGGAGTGTCGAGCAGGTATACGGGCGCTCGGGCAGTCAGGGCGCCCGTTTTCTCGAGTTTTCGTTTTTACGATTTTTCTAATTTGGCGTACCTGATTACAAAAAAAACTAGAAGTCCAATCGAAACAAAACAAAGCTTGTTCGCTTCAGTATCGTTTTCTTTTCTATTTGAACTAAAAACATTGTCGAAAAAAAAATTCTTAACAATTTTTTTAGCAAGTTGAAATAATTTTTTTTTTTCACAAAAAGCACATTTTCTACTTCAAACCCGAAAAAACATTCAAATTTCAAAATTTTTTTTCGTTTTTTTAGTTCATATAGAAGAAAAATATGTCACAATTGAAATGGTTTTTGGTTTTTTTGTTTCAGATGAAAATTACGAGCTCCATTTGTCACGCCGCATGGAAACAGCAGTGGCACGAATGTGCATAAAAATCGGTTGCCTGTTGATATTTTTCTTTTAAAAAAATTGTTTTCTAATGTTCAAACATGTAATAAAATAATCTGGAAATTTTGCTAAACTTGTTTTTTTTTTTTACCCGAAAAAAATTCCTCAAAATATCGATTTTTCGAACCGGCTAATTCAGGATCCCGCCTTAAAAATGAATAAAAATGAATTAAAATTTTTTTTTTATGTATTTCAAGACTTTATTTATCAAGCCCAAGAACTTTTATATTCATATCTTTTATAAAATCCTCAAAAAAAAAATCGCGAAAATAGCCTTTTTTCGTGGCTCCAAAGTGGACAGGCCCCTTAATCAGCGACAACAAAAGTGGTTGCTCGCCTTAAAAGAAACAAAGTTTTAAACTAGATCAATTTTTATTCGTCCATTTTATCAAAACCTCAATATAACGATTTTTTTTTTGGAACGACCTCGATATAACGAACTTTTTTGCTCTTCCCTAGAGATTCGTTATATCGAGGGCTCGACTGTACATCGTGACACACATCATGCGAACCCGAATTTGTAAACCTAATAACTACGGAGCTAAGAGTAATGAAGAATCGAAAGACACGAACCTGTATCGAGTTCGCCCGGTACATGTGTGTGAACGGGAATTTAACGATCGACGCGATCGTTTTGAAGTTCGTTTCCGTATCGGTGCCCTCGTTCACATCCTGGAGTGCCTTCATGTATCTGTGCGCGATCTCAGCGTAAACGAACCACAAGTCGAAGCAGTCGGTCCTGGACAAACGATTACTTTACGATTGTCTGCGGCTGTTACCTCATTGCTCGGCTACTTCCGGTAAGATGCAAGGGGAGTACAGCGAGGGCGTGGGGAAGAAAAAAAAAAAAATAAACGTTCGAACTTACAGCGAGTCAGGATCGAGCGGTACCGATCGCAGCTGTTGAAGCGTCGTCTCGAGAAATCGGAGCGTTTCGCTGTGATAATTGGTCGATGTTTCCGGTCTGACGGTCTGCCACATGAGACACTTAACAGAGTCGCACTGCTTCGAGCCCAAATTCTTCAGAAACTTCGGCACTATTATTTTCGTCATTAGATCCACGAGAATATTGTCGCGATATATCAAATCGTTCGCGACCGCTGCAAGCTCGGGCACTATCACGTCGCGTAAAATATCGTTCAGGAAGTCAATCTCCGTGGAGCGTGCTTGAAACTCCGTTATAACAAGAATCAACTCGTTGTAGACGCTTCTCTGGAAGTTTCAAGGTCGCGTCAGACGAGTGATATCATGGTAACTATTGTCATTGCCGTTGTTATTTTGTAATTTTCATTATACTTAAATATACGTACACTGTCGGCCCAAAAGTTTAGATACACTTGTCGAAATTTCTTACCGCACTGAAAGTTTGAACGCAAAGTGAAAAAATTAACATTGAATTTCTCCGAGTGGCGCTTCGAAGAGGACAAATTTACCTTTATTTTGCCTTTTTCGAAAATTCTGTAGATTTGCTTCTCGTCCCCCGGTACGCACTTTTGATGCTGGCCACTTTTTCGACTGTCGTAAATTAAATGCAAAGTTTGTGGACATTTTTTTTTCCTCGGTGAAGTGATGAAGCAGCGTATCTTATCAATTTTTACAAAGATTTGTCGAGGGAAGGATTTACTCGAAAGATGCTTGGGTGGCCATACCCAAAACGCGAACGAGAGTTTCAACGCAACAGTTTGCCGATTGGCTCCAAAACACCTTCATTCTGGGCTCAAAATCGTTGAAATCGCAGACTATATTGCTGCTTGGGTGTTCAATGAAGGCTATTCCTCCATTCTAATAATTATGAATGCGTTGGACACAATTGTTGGGACGTACGCCAGAGTTTTCGCCGAAAACTCCGACGAGGCACGGATAGAGAGGAAGAACCGTATGAGACTTTCCTCGACAAAAGCAGCTCGTACAGCCCGAAAGCAGCAGCAAATGGAGGAAAATCAGCTTTTCGAGGAAGTTTAAGGGTCAGTGTATGGGCCTGGAATCGCTGATTGATCGGTAAGTCACTAAAATTTATAGTTTTATCGTATTGAAACTTTAAACGCGATTATCGCGAAACTACATTTTCAAAAACTGCTCACACTGTAGTTCAAAAAGTTATTGATCTATCTCGCTGAAATTTTGAGAGCTTTCTGTCTATGATATTACCGGAAGGATAAACCTTAAGTTTGAAGGATATCGCGTAGATAAATAATTTTTTTGGGGTAAAAACTGTCGAAAGAATAGTCGAAAATTTGAACTTTTGGTTAAAAAGCC
This sequence comes from Ophion ventricosus, assembly GCA_963932345.1. NCBI lineage: Eukaryota > Metazoa > Arthropoda > Insecta > Hymenoptera > Ichneumonidae > Ophion > Ophion ventricosus. The sequence continues at coordinate 36,710,996 of OZ010712.1, forward strand.
TGCGTAATTTTCAATTTTATACTTTTTTATAATTTTATAGGTTTATCCTTACCCTGCACGTGTCAGTAATCGAAAAATATTTTTGTTTTCTGTTTCAGATGAACAGTAAAAATGTGAAAAATGGAGCATTTATTGATGGCACAGGAAAGACGCCTGAAGGAAAAGGCTATAACGTCGCTATTTTCTTTTGTAAAACAAAAAATGTTTTTAAACTCTTTAAACCTATAATAAAATCAAGTAAAAATTTATAAATGATGGGATTATTTCATAACCCTCAAAAAAATTCACAAAAAATGGCACATTTTCAGGCGTCTAAAGGATTTTCTCCCCTTGAAAAATTAAAATGTAAACAAATTGCCTTTCTTAATATATTGACCTAGACCCCATAATTCCCAAATGGTGCCTCTCCGCTCATCAAAGTTCCAACCAATAATGAAAAAAAAAGAATGTCAAAGAAAAAAATTCTGAAAAAATTCTAGCCACTCCAGTCGTGAACCCATGCAACTTTTTACCCTCTTCTCGTTTCTTCTGAAACCCTATAGTTCCTCGATGATGCCTTTTTTTCTAAAACGTATCTTTTTTTTAGCTAAAAATGCAATACTGAGGCGAAAAAAAAATCGTGCGACACTTTCTACAAAATGAAAATGTAGGTTTTGATATCCTTTTTAAGTTTGCTATGGAATAAACCGAGGAAAATTTTTTCCACAAATTTTGCAGTCAATTTTCGACGGCCAAAAAAAAACCGCTGAAAAATGACCACGTTCAAAAGTGCATAACAAGGCGAAAAAAAAATCGTAGAACATTTTCTGAAAAAAGCGAATCAAAGGTACATATGTCCTCGTTAAAACGTCACTTGGAAAATTCAATTATCTTTATTTTCAAATCCGCTATCTAACTTTTAGTTGCGGTAAAAAATTTCGACTAGTGTAGCGAAACTTTTGGCCGTCAGTGTAAAATCGAATGTAACGAACCTTAATCTCGGGACTCGTTCTCCGAACGTAACGCATAAGATTGACCCAAAGTACTTTGGCCGTATCTTCGCGATGCTTCAGCTCGCCATGATCGAGTTTGCTTATAATAACGATGGCTTCAGCGACGCAATGAAGAAAGGACTTGTAGCATTGTTTGAAGAGCTCGTCGCTCACGGCACTGGGAAGTCTCTCATCCAATTGGTGAGCTGAGAAATTACGCTCGTTCTGATCGCGCACCAAGAGTTGAAGAAGCGCGTCGATCGCAATGATTTTCGCCTTGTAGAAACGTTTGCCGGGAGACGCTACGACGTCGAATTTCGACGACAAGAGCGGCGTATCGCCGAGGGGACCGTAGCAAAAGTTCAAGAACTGCGTGACCACCGGATCGGCGGACGGCACGATGTTCGGATAGAGTTTTACGATGAGATACCACCAAACCTCGAGCTTCTTCAGGGCGATTAGCTCGCTTTTGCTGTTGTTCGCCGTCAGGGGCACGCAGAGAAGCCTGACGCGTCTCTGGGTCGAGAGCTCCCTCATGTCCAGCGCCAAATTGTCGATCAGCAGCTTCCACGATACGAAGGCTTCCCTGCGAATCGTCGAGAGACTCGTTAAGAAGAAGAAAAAGAAGAAAGGGAGGAGAAGAAGATAAAAGAAGCAGAAGAAAAAGAAGAATAAGAAGGAAAAGAAAAAGAAGAGAAAGAAAAATGACGAGGAGAAGTAGAAGAAGCAGAAGAAGAAGGGGTAGAAGGAGAAGAATCAGGAGGAGAAGAAGAGCAAGAAGGAGGGGAAGAAGGAAAATAAGAAGGAAGAGAAGGAGAAGAAGAAAAAGAAGGGAGAGCACAAGGAGAAGAAGAAGGAAGAGGATGCGGGGAAGAAGAAGCAGGAGAAGAAGAAAAAGGGGAGGGGGAGGAGAAGTAGAAGGAGGAAAAGAGGGAGGAGAAGGAAAAGAAGGAGAAAGAGAGAAAGACAAAGGAGGAGGAGAAGAAGGAAGAGGGGGGGAAGAAGGAAGAGAAGAAGAAAAGAAGGGGGAGTAGTAAAAGAGGAAGGAGGGCGAGAAGAAAAAGAAGGAAGAGCAGAAGGAGTAGAAGAAGGTAGAGGAGGAGGGGAAGAAGGAAGAGAAGAAAAAGAAAGGGGGGGGGAGGGATAGGAGGAAAAGAAGAAAAGGAAGGGGAGGATAAGGAGGAAAAGAAGGAGAAGGAGGACGAGAAGAAGAAAGAACAGGAGGAGGGGAAAACGGAAGGGAAGAAGAAGCAGGAAAAGAAGAAAAAGGGGAGAGGGAAGAGGAAAAGAAGAAAAAGAAGGAGTAGGAGGAAAAGAAGAAAAGGATGGGGAGGAGAAGAAGTACAAGGAGGAGAGGAAGAAAATAAAAAGGAAGAGAAGGATAAGAAGAAAAGGGAAGAGAAGAAGAAAAAGCAGACGAAGGAGAAGAAGAAAAGAAGAAGGGGGAGTAGAAGAAGAGGAAGGAGGGCGAGAAGAAAAAAGAAGGGAGAGCAGAAGGAAGAGTAGGAGGGGAAGAAGGAAGAGAAGAAGAAGCAGGAGAAGAAGAAAAAGGGGCGAGGGAGGAGAAGAAGCAGGAGAAGAAAAAGGGGAGAGGGAGGAGAAGGAGTAGGCAAAGAAGGTGAAAAAGAAGAAGGAAGAGGAGGAGGAGAAAGAGAAGGCAAAGGAGGAGGAGGAGAAGAAAGAGAAGGAGTCAAAGGAGAAGAAAAAAATCCAAAGGTCAAAAAGTACCCGATTTTTTTGTTACCTGCGCACCACAGTGTCCGTTGATTTGAAGGCTCTCTCCTCGACGCTTAGCAATCTGTTGATGAGGGGTGCCCCCCTATGAAGATCGGTACCCAAGATTCTCACGCTTATTGCCCACAGACTCGACCAATCGGGCTCGCAAGCCTTCACGAGCAGCATCATTCGCGTGCTGTAATGGCCCTGCACGTTTTTCTTGTAACGCACGTAAGCCTCGGTATTTTTGGTCTTCACGCGCGTCGGCAGATCGGCTTCGATCGCTTGATTCAGCAGACGTATAGCCGAGCCCCGCTGCCTCTTGTGACCCAAGTAAGCGAGGGTCACGACCTTCTCCAACACGAGCATATCGAACTGCGCGGAGAGAGGTGGAAAAATTAAATGTATAACATTAATTATTGGTAAATAATTGATATAAAATAATAATGAAGTAATAATAATTTAATAAATTATTAATTATTCATCAAATTCATGATTATTTATTAATGAATTTGATGTTATTATAATTATTAATATTATTATAATTATTAATTATTCATCAAACCCAAACAAACTGCACGGACAGACGTGGAAAAATTAAATGAATAACATTAATTATTGGTAAATATTGATATAAAATAATAATGAAGTAATAATAATTTAATAAATTATTAATTATTCATCAAATTCATGATTATTTATTAATGAATTTGATGTTATTATAATTATTAATATTATTATAATTATTAATTATCCATCAAACCCAAACAAACCCAAACAAACTGCACGGAGAAACGTGGAAAAATTAAATGAATAACATTAATTATTGGTAAATAATTGATATAAAATAATAATGAAGTAATAATAATTTAATAAATTATTAATTATTCATCAAATTCATGATTATTTATTAATGAATTTGATGTTATTATAATTATTAATATTATTATAATTATTAATTATCCATCAAACCCAAACAAACTGCACGGAGAAACGTGGAAAAATTAAATGAATAACATTAATTATTGGTAAATATTTATATAAAATAATAATGAAGTAATAATAATTTTATAAATTATTAATTCATCAAATTATTATTATAATAACTTATTATTATACTTTAATGAATAAAGATATACTTTATAATTTTATACATAATTATATAATAAAAATACGTTGAATAGATTTTTTCTTCACATAATAATTAAGTTGAGGGGAGAAAACCCTTTAGAATTAAAAAAAATCTATTTTTTTACATATTTCGAAACTATAATATATTAAGATACTGTTAAAAGGAAAAAATCGAAATATGAAATATTTACAGAGTTATAGCTCATAGTGGAGAACTTGAAGATGTTACTCCGTTAATTGGTGAAGAGATGAAGCAGCATCTCTTACCAATTTTTACAAAGATTTGTCGAGGGAAGGATTTACTCGAAAGATGCTTGGGTGGCTATACCCAAAACGCGAATGAGAGTTTCGACGCAACAGTTTGGCGATTAGCTCGAAAACACCTTCATTCTGGGCTCAAAATCGTTGAAATCGCAGCCTATATTGCTGCTGGGGTGTTCAATGAAGGCTATTCCTCCATTCTAAGAATTATGAATGCGTTGGACACAATCGTTGGGACGTACGCCAGAGTTTTCGCCGAAAACTCCGACGAGACACGGATAGAGAGGCAGAACCGGATGAGCCTTTCCTCGACAAAAGCAGCTCTTACCGCCCGAAAACAGCAGCAAATGGAAGAAAATCAGCTTTTCGAGGAAGTTTAAGGGTCAGTGTATGGGCCTGGAATCGCTGATTGATCGGTAAGTCACTAAAACTTATAGTTTTATCGTATTGAAACTTTAAACGCGATTATCTCGAAACTACATTTTCAAAAACTGCTCACACTGTAGCTCAAAAAGTTATCGATCGATCTCGCTGAAATTTTGAGAGCTTTCCGTCTATGATATTAGCGGAAGGATAAACCTAAAGTTTGAAGGATATCGCGTAGATAAATAATGTTTTTGGGGTAAAGACTGTCGAAAGAATGGTCGAAAATTTGAAAGTTTTGATTAAAAAGCCTACGCAATTTTCAATTTTATACTTATTAATAATTTTATAGGTTTATCCTTCCCCTACATGTGTCAGTAATCGAAAAATATTTTTGTTTTCTGTTTCAGATGAACAGTAAAAAATGTGAAAAATTGAGCATTTTTTGATGGCACAGGAAAGACGCCTGGGGGGAAAAGGCTATAACGTCGCAATTTTTCTTTCGTAAAAAAAAAAAAAAAATGTTTTTAACCCTTAGTGTGCTCACCGTCACAGCGAATCATTTCGTGCACATGGGGTCAATTTGACCCCAGGCCATTTTTGACCTCGAATATCTCGGTAACTATGCGCTTTTCGGAAAAAAAAAAAGGTTGAGACACTTTTTGCAGTGAATCGATCAAACTTTAAGGCCGCGAAGTTAGATTTCCAAAAAAAGCTTTTATAATTGTTCAAAAACGTGCTTAAAGTTGATGGTACGCAAAAAAAGCGCTGCAGGTAAGAAAAAAATTTTGGGGTCAGGCTGACCCCGGATGCACACTAAGCGTTAATCTCTTTAACCCTTTCTAAGGCATAGGAAATATTTTCACCACCAATTTATTTTTAATTTCGAGCTTCTTTTGTCTATTCCCTATGCCTTAGAAAGGGTTAACCCTTTCTAAGGCATAGGGAATATTTTTACCACCAATTTATTTTTAAATTATTGGCGCCAATTTTCCTACCACACAATTGGCGCCAATAATAAAAAAATAAACTGGTGGTAAAAATATTCCCTATGCCTTAAAAAGGGTTAAACCTATAAATCACATAAAAATTAAAAAATGATGCGATTATTTCTTCATTCTCAAAAAAAAAAAAAAAAATTCACAAAAAATTGCTCATTTTCGGGCGTCTAATGGATTTTCTCCCCTTAAAATAATCCAAACAAGCCCAACGCACAGACCTTTTCGGCATTCCGCCTGTCATTGGCCATCGTCGCTGTCTTGTAAATTCGCCGCAGCAGTACAAGCGCGTTATTGACGATGATCTCCTCGATCTCCTCGGCGTCGGTGAGCGCTCGACTCTCCGCTTGTTCCAGCGTCGCGAGATTCTCCGTACAGGAAGTGGGCAACAGCCAATCCATGGAGTTCGTCTCTAAGGAGCTGAGACAATCCTCCGCAAATTTAAGAGCCGCTGGATCCTCGATCGCGGCGACGAGCGAAGCATCGTCCGTCGCTTCGAGAAACTGAAAGATCTTGAACCTGCGAGGAGCCAGATGAGAGATTTATTTATTTGTTTTTTTTTTTTTTAAATCTTTACAGAGCTTCGATAACTGTCGAGCCTGCGATAACGAGGGCCAATCTTTCATCAACCTCACCTCTTGTCTCTGTCGACGCGTAGCGCAGCTTCGAAAAATTTTGTACCGTGCCGCCTGAAGTACTTGAGCAAGGAGTGGAGAGCCTTGGTCGCTTCGTTTCTTGCACTCTGATCGCCGCTGATCGACGTCTCTAATACCAGACGACATATCTCCTCGCATTCCTCCTTGTTCAGCGCCGATGTAGCTTCCAATTTTTCCGCGTTACTGCAACAGTGGCGAAACTCTTGGGAATGTCGTAAAAATGGGTTTGCGAGGAATAATTTGATTGTGGAGAAATTTGATGTTAGGGAGAATTTGGAATTGAGGACAATTCTTGTACGTGAGGAATAATTTGATTCAGAAAAAAATTAGAATCGAGAAATTTGGATATTGAAGATGAAGGGTATTTGTCCAATTAACAGGTGTACAAGTTTGAAATGCAGATTTCAGACAACGGATGGTGCACCGATGCAGTTTGCGCTATAAAGATTTGACACTGCGCCATTTTGTTGCGTCGTCAACGAGTGTCGGACGCGCACGAGTGATAAATTGGAAAAGTGTGTGCATAGTGTTGCGTTGTTGTGTTCGATATGTCGAAATTTATACCGAACAAAGAGCATTCGCGGACAGCATTAATTTTTTGTTTTCATTTGAAGAAAACTGCTGCTGAATCATATCGATTACTTCGAGAAGCTTATGGTGAACACGCTCCATCGCAAGATACGTGTGAACGATGCTTTCGGCGTTTCAAAAGTGGTGACTTCGATGTTGCAGACAAGGAACATGGAAAGCGCAAAAAAAATACGAAGATGTGGAATTGCAAGCATTGTTGGACGAAGATGATTCGCAAACACAAAAACAACTCGCCGAGCGATTGGGCGTTAGTCAACGAGCTGTTTCCAATCGGCTACGAGAGATGGGAAAGATTCAGAAGACCGGTAGATGGGTGCCACACGAGTTGGACGACAGGCAAATGGAAAAGCGCAAAAACACATGTGACATTTTGCTCGCTCCGTACAAAAGGAAGTCGTTTTTGCATCGTATAGTTACAGGGGATGAAAAGTGGATTTGTTTTGAGAATCCCAAGCGCAAAAAATCATGGGTAGACCCAAACGCACCATCCACATCGACCGCAAGACCGAATCGCTTTGGCAGAAAGACGATGCTCTGTGTTTGGTGGGACCAGAGGGACGTGGTCTATTATGAGCTGTTAAAACCTGAGGAAACAGTTTATAATAAACGTTACCAACAACAATTGACCGATTTGAAGCGTTCGCTGCTTGAAAAAAGGCCAGAATACCGAAAGAGGCAATACGAAGTCATTTTTCTTCATGACAATGCTCCATCACATACGGCAAAACCGGTTCGCAACACATTGGAAGCACTCAGCATTTCATACTTGTACACCTGGTATATATTAGGTGTAGTAAAAAGAAATCCATTATTTTTGCAATAGATGGCTTGAGTAATTTGTACCTCGTGTTGCATAAGTGCGTTTTTTAGAAATAAAATCCGCATTTTATACTTGTACACCTGGTATATATTAGGTGTAGTAAAAAGAAATCCATTATTTTTGCAATAGATGGCTTGAGTAATTTGTACCTCGTGTTGCATAAGTGCGTTTTTTAGACATAAAATCCGCATTTCATACTTGCACACCTAGTATATATTAGGTGTAGTAAAAAGAAATCCATTATTTTTGCAATAGATGGCTTTAGTAATCTGTATCTCGCGTTGAATAAGTACTATCGGATTACGCTAGATGGCGTTAGAAAGATAAGATTTCGTACGGAAATAAACATCTCAGACAGTTTTGTGATTGCTTGACTCAATATTTTTTGAGCGCGCGTCGAAGATGGCCACTAGCAAAGTGAAAATATGCCATATTTTGGTTTTTCTTCGATAAAGGCAAAAACGCAAGCCAGGCGGCTGAAAATGTGAATAGTGTTTATGGTCCTGATACTGCAACAGCCAATCACGCGCAATTTTGGTTTCGTCGATTCCGTTCCGGTAATTTTTATGTCAAAGATGCACCGCGCTCTGGAAGGCCAATTGTCGAAAATGTCGATAAAATAATGGAAATCGTCGAGTCCGAGCGTCATGTAAGTACTGTTTCGATTACCCAGGAGCTAAACATTGTACAAAAAACCGTTTGGAACCACTTGAATAAGGCTGGATACAAAAAGAAGCTCGACGCATGGGTGCCACACGAGTTAACGCAAAAAAAACCTCATGCACCGAATTTCCATCTGCGAATCGCTGCTGAATCGCAACAAAATCGACCCATTTCTGAAGCGGATGGTGACCGGTGATGAAAAGTGGGTCACTTACGACAACGTCAAGCAAAAACGGTCGTGCTCGAATCGCAGTGAGCCGGCGAAAACGGTGGCCAAGCCAGGATTGACGGTCAGGAAGATTTTACTGTGTGTTTGGTGGGATTGGCAGGGAATCATCTACTATGAGCTGCTCCCCTACGGCCAAACTCTTAATTCGGACGTGTACTGTCAACAATTGGACCGTCCGAAGGAAGCAATCGCCCAGAAGCGGCCAGCTTTGGCCAATAGGAGAGGAATTGTGTTCCATCGGGACAACAGCAGGCCACACACATCGATAGTGACTCGTCAGAAGCTCCGGGAGCTCGGTTGGGAGGTTCTTATGCATCCACCTTATAGTCCGGATCTGGCACCAAGCGATTACCACCAGTTCCTGTCTACGGCGAATGATTTTGCTGGTGAAAAATTCGCCTCAAGAGAAGCTTGTGAAAATCGACTGTCCCAGTTTTTTGCCAATAGGGACGAGGGTTTCCATGAGAAAGGCACAATGAAATTACCTTCAAAGTGGCAACGAGTTATCGATCAAAACGGTGCATATTTCACCTAAATCGGATAATTCTAATTATGCTAAATAAAACCTTCAATTTCATGCAAAAATGGATTTCTTTTTACTACATCTTATATTTATACACACATAAAGTTTACCTGCGAATATAGGTTAGGGCTCCGCATTGCAGCAAGACTTTGCCGTTGTCGCGAAGGTTTCGCAAAAGTTTCGTCACCGTTTGCGGATTCGACGCCATCGTTGAATGTTCGCGTGTCTCTCAAGAAGATAAAAAAAAACGATTTTTTATATCTATTTTTTTCAATCAATTGCGTTGCGGCATTTTGGAGTTTGGCGTTAAAAAAAAAACGGTCACTCGCGTCGGTAGGACAATTATGCGCGGGGTGGGGGGGGGGGGGGGGGGGGGGGGGGGGGAAGGGCGGAGAGGGGAAGGCGAGCTCGCCTCAACCGCCGGAAAAGTTCGTTCTCGAGAGGCTGCACAAACTTTTGCACGAATTGTATATCTCGTTGACCGGCGCTCTTTGTCAGAGCGCATTAGTGATTCGCCGTGTTAATGTAACGCGACCTTACGAGGGCTCGCGTTACAGTGGAAACGAGAGAAAAAAAAAAAAAGAAACAAAACGCGTCAGCACACTGATCGTATTTTGTTTCACGCGACGCTTTGCTCTCAGGGCGCGAATGTGTCGCGCGATCGTAAACAAAGCAGCTCGACGATACTTCGAAGGGAAGAGTCCATTTCGGGGTTAGTGGGAAGAGGAAGAAAAAAAAAACACACACACACACACACACAACGCTCGCGCAAGAGTTGAGTCTAATGAGCGAGAAGGTAATTCGCGAGACTTTGAAGCGATTATAAATTATCGCGACGTGACACTGCTGAGTCTTTTCTTCCTTTTGTCTTATCTTTTCGTGATAAATCGCCGAAGATATTCGCGTATCGTCAAAAAACGAAGATCGAGGTCGCGCTGCGCGAAACTGACGCGCTCCGATCCACTCAGCGCTTTGTGTATGTCGGATGAATGTATTTTATATATATATATACCGGTAGCACTGAAAGAAACGTATATTTCGCGCGTTTTTCAGGCGCGATGCGCACGCGCGCGGCTTCGGGCGCGTTTGCCGCGAGAGTGGGAGAGAGTTTGCCTCTGTGAAGTTAGATACAAGTTACTTTTTTTTTTTTGAACTCGCGGACTAAACACATTTAAAATGTAGTACTGAGCGTTTTTTCGCTTTATTTCGACGATGAAATTAACATAGGATTATCCGATTTAGATCAAATATGCGCCGCTTTGTTCGACAACTTTTGTCCATTTTGCAGGCAATTTCGTAATTTCACGATTGAAGGAGTCCTCGTCCCTATTGGTAAAAAACTTGACCAGCTCATTTTCACAAGCCTCTGCTTGAGGCCAGTTTTCTACCATCAAGAAAATTTTGCAAATGCTTGAAAAGGTGATAATCGCTTGGTGGCAGGTCTGGACTATACGGCGGGTGCGTTAGAACCTCCCATCCAAACTCTCGGAGCTTCTGGCGCGTCGTTAAGGCGGGATCCTGAATTAGCCGGTTCGAAAAATCCATATTTTGAGGAATTTTTTTCGGGTAAAAAAAAAAAGCAAGTTTAGCGAAATTTTCAGATTATTTTATTACATGTCTGAACATAAGAAAACAATTTTTTTTAAAGAAAAATATCAACAGGCAACCGATTTTTATGCACATTCGTGCCACTGCTGTTTCCATGCGGCGTGACAAATGGAGCTCGTAATTTTCATCTGAAACAAAAAAAACAAAAACCATTTTAATTGTGACATATTTTTCTTCTATATGAACTAAAAAAAAACGAAAAAAAATTTGAAATTTGAATGTTTTTTCGGGTTTGAAGTAGAAAATGTGCTTTTTGTGAAAAAAAAAAATTATTTCAACTTGCTAAAAAAATTGTTAAGAATTTTTTTTTTCGACAATGTTTTAAGTTCAAATAGAAAAGAAAACGATACTGAAGCGAACAAGCTTTGGTTTGTTTCGATTGGACTTCTAGTTTTTTTGTAATCAGATACGCCAAATTGGAAAAATCGTAAAAACGAAAACTCGAGAAAACGGGCGCCCTAACTGCCCGAGCGCCCGTATACCTGCTCGACACTCCACTACGTTCAGTGCTGTATCTTTGGAAATATTTCGAATTGGGCTATAAAACTTTGTCTAGACATTCTTAGATACATCAGGAATAGATTTAAACAATAAAAAAAAAAAATCTATTTTTTGGACCTTCTAATTCAGGATCCAGCCTTATGAGAAGAAGCTCTCTGTGAGGTTGAAGCTCTGCTCACTTCTCGAGTTCTTAGAGATAGTGGCGCCATCCCTGTTTGTCCATGTTTTTGTCGACACTTTGAAATGCACAGATCGGACTCCTTCTACTCTAACCTCCTTGGTTCAGTCGTTCGGGAAAGTAGAATCTGGTTGAATCTCGAATCCTCGCAATTCGCGTACGGAGCTGTTGGCTCGTTGTTGTTGACTCTTCTCATTCCCCTGTCGTAACGCAAAACGAAAAATAGACTCTTCTTAAAACTGAGGTAAAAAGAAAAAGAAAAAATAACGCGACGATAAAATGTCTACGAGTGCGCGACCAACGTTCGACGGTGCCCGCGGTGGCCAAGGACGCGGAGAAAAAGATCTTAGCGCAATTTCCAAGCAATACAGTAGCCGAGATTTACCATCGCATACAAAACTCAAATACAGGTATGTCGGCTTACCTCATTTATAAATCACAACTCTACGAATAATTTCCTCCCCTCATGGAAACAATCGCGACCATAACCTACAAATTTCATCACATCTAAACAAAAACAATTTCAGCCATTTTGCAGCTCAATGGATGCAATTATTCCATTACGTGTTTATTTAATAATTCGTAAAGCGACGCATAATTTTGTCCATTTATCGGAAGAATTTGTCAACATAACCTACAAATCTTACCACCATTGATGACGTTAACTTTGCATCGTTGGAATTCAATGGAAATTCTCGATGTTTTTCTTCATTTCTTCATTTTTATTATTACCCTAGAGGGGGGTGGGGGTTATTTTGTAAACATTTACCAAAAATCATTCTCCGAATTAAAAGAAGTATTCCTCAATTCCTCAAGTTTCTTAAGGTAGTACTAGCGGATTGACTAGTCAACAGAATATCTATCAATTTTCTAATCTGAAAAATGCAAAATATAATACATTTAGGTACAATAATAAATATGATGCGGAAACTAATTATTTGAGAAGTATATGTGATAACTGTGTGCATTATATTATGAAAAGTAAAGTATTAAAATAGCAATCAGATTCGACTTGAGTTGTCTCACCGTCCGCTATTTCATAATTCTGGCAATATTCGTGGCAACGCTGTCCTCAGCCGCTTCCGATCAATGTCAAAAGTTTGTTTATGCCGTCCGTGTGTGTAAGCATCTGTGTAGTGTGTGTGCAATGTGCGTATGTAACTTCGGTCTTACATACAATATGGAGTACAAAAAACGCCCGCGAAGATAAAAAAGAATGATAAAAACTTTATTATATAATATTCAATCCCTAATTATTTATCATTAATGAGCAAATTTCTCGCGTAAAGAATCTACAACTTTTGTCGTTGCATTCAAATTGACCGGCACGATTCGGCCTCCCGGATACGAACACAGCTGACGGCATGCGGTTTTGCCAAATCTACGCCATCTCTCCCGCCATGACAGACACGGCTAGCGAACGCAAAAATTAGTCGATTCAATCGATAATATCTGCTCGAAATATCCCGTAACCTATATTTTGTATGCAACATACGTAACCGCGACAGTTTTCTTGTTATTTAGCGCTTTTCGCATAGCTCATATCTATTCGCGAACTACTATTATTTTCGTCTCAAAGCTCGATCCGCACGCATTCCCCATATGGTATGGGTTAAATGCATTGATTTAGTGAATTAATTACTATTGTATCTTGCCGGTAAGGCTTGCTGAGTTTTCGCGGACGTCATTCTGTATGTCTATACTGAAGCATACAAAAAAATCAATTTTTTTCCTAATAAGGAGGTTCGTGCACATACTACCTTAAATTAATTTCCCTTCAATAATTCATATCCCAATGAGCAATATCCCGTCGTCATGAGAAACATTTGCAACCACGACTGTCCATTTTCTCCAACGAGCTGGTCAAATCTAATTTCCTCCGACAAATTTTCACAATTTCTTATTCTCTCTCGACGCGCGCTTCAGAGAGCACGGCCAGGGTACGGTCGACGAGTTGCGCAACCGTGACTTCCGCAAGGAGCTGGAAGATCGAGAACGCGACAAAGAGAAGCCCTCTAACCGTAGGATCGTCGAGCCCGCGAGGGAGGCCATAACGGCCGGCGCGAAGAGACAAAAGGTCGATCAAGCGCCAGCGGCTAGTCTAGACGCGGACGATCCTCTTGACGACGACGAATCCGACTCGGACAGCGACGAGGACGACACCGCGGCGCTTTTAGCCGAGCTGCAGAGGATCAAGAAGGAGCGCGCCGCCGATCAGGCCAAAAAGGCAAGAAAGCTTGAAACACAATTTACAGGGTGGCCAATAGGAAGTTGCTGAAACTAATCGGCTGTCATTTCAAAACACGTGCACAGAATCCGAAAAGCCAAATTGCTTTAAATAGAGGAAACTCTGCAGTTTTAAACGCACATAAATAAAACCCAGTCAAATATTTTTTATGTCAATTTATTACATCTTATAAAAATAACGAAAAAGTACAGTGATTAATGATAGATATTTTCGAAGTGCGAACCGTTAGATTGTGCACAAAAATCAATTCTCTTTTGAAAACTGTGAAAAACTGTGTCCAACATATCGTTCGTAATGCCGCGAACCACTTCCTGAATGGCCGCGATCAGTTCTTCTACTGTGCTGGGGTTTTTAGCGTAACAATGATCTTTAATGTAACCCCACAAGAAAAAATCACAGGGGCTCAGGTCCGGTGAGTACGGAGGCCATTCTAGTCCGCCTTGAGCAAATTTAGGGTACCCCAGACCGATTACTCGAGTCCCATGTACCCGATGAATAGCTTCAAACACCTCATGAGTCCGGTGCGGCGTCGCTCCATCTTGCATGAAGTAAAATTTTTTAACCAGTCCCCTCTTTTTTGCATAAGGGAAGAATTTCGTTTCCAAAAGCTGTTTGTAACTCTCTCCTGTTACCGTAGATTCCAAGAATTGCAAATAAATTCCTTTTACTGAAATCGACTTCGTTGATCTTCTCTGGTGTAGTAATAAATTATTTTCTACTTTTTAGTTTTTAATCGATTTTACTACAGCTCTGAAATTTTTGCAAAGAGGCATTGATTCTTCCAAACGAACCGGTGTTATTGGTTGATTGTCATGAGAAATCCTGGAGAACTGTGATAAGTGGCATCTATCATAGATGTTGGCTCACCACCTCTTGCATCTTATCTTTTAACCTATTTTATCTATTGAATCGTTTTTAGCATGCACCTCTTAGATGCATATTTGCAAAATTTCAGAGCTATAAGTAGTCGGGGAGTGTGCGAAATATCGATTTTCCGTTTTGCATCTCACAACAAGCTAAATAAAAGTTTTACAAAAAAAAAATCACCAATTTCCGCACGGTTTTCGTGAAAATAATTCTCCTTCATTGTTCCAGGAAATGGAGAAGCGCCAAGAGGAGGAAAGAATAAGAATGGAAAACATTCTGTCCGGTAATCCGCTTCTAAATTACACCGCGCAGCCCAGCAGATCCGACATGAAAGTAAGACGGAGATGGGACGACGACGTTGTCTTCAAGAATTGCGCGCGCTCCGAACCCAAGAAGAAACACGAAGTTTTCATCAACGATTCCCTTAGGAGCGAGTTTCATCGAAAATTCATGGAGAAATACGTGAAATAGTTCCATAGTGAAAAAAAAAAAAAAAAACAGTTCGTCTTTCGTCAACGTTCATATATCTTTGTTTCTCAGTTCGAAAGATGCACACGCGATAGCTTGATCGATAAGTGCACGAAAGCGAGAGATGAAGAGACAGATAGAAAATGGGTGCGTCATCTCTTTCTCTATCGTCGTTTCTATGTATTTCTTCATTTTTAATGATTAAGGGACCGTTTTTGATGGCCGAGCGGCCATTTCAATGACCCCCGCCGGCCATTTTAATTGCTCAGTGTGACTTCAGGCTGTAGCGTCTACTTCGTGGCATTGCCTCCTCGTCGTAAGTTGTAAATAATTGCACAAGCTGATCCACTGTAGTCGAACGTATGAGAAGTGACTCTGGACAAAATCTATTGAACACAGTAATAATTTTGTATAATCGATTTGTAAAAAAATATGTAAGGCTATGAAAAATCCGCTTAGTGGGCAAAAGAGGGCTTCTTCGTTTATTGTTTTTTATTCCTCCCCCGAGGGCGAATTCGCCGTTGTAAGTCTGAGTGAAAAATGTACGGAGATTGAAAGTGTAGGAGTCATAACTCTATAGGGAAAGCGGCTGGAGAAGCTTTCACAACCACAGACGATTCAAATAAAAAAAAACATCGAAAAAGCAAAGTCGGGTCGCTCATTCACCGGTAGTCGGTCGGTAACTTACCGATAATTTTCAATTCACATTTTTCAAGTGACTAGCCGTCTGGTTAATGTTCTAATTGATCTGACTATCAACCACAAACGATTCAAATTAAAAAAAATTCGAGTCGCTTACTCACCGGTAGTCGGGTCAGTAACTTACCGACAATTTTCAATTATCATTTGTCAAGTAAAGAACGATTCCACAAACGTTCTAACCGACTCGCAATTAACCAAAGACGATTCAAATATTAAAAAAAAAACATCGAAAAGGCAAATTCGGGTCGCTCATTCACTGAAATACGGGTCGGTAACTTACCGACAATTTTCAATACTCATTTTTCAAGTGAATAACCGTCTGGTTAACTTTCTAATTGATCTCACAATCAAACACAAACGATTCAAGTTAAAAAAAAACATCAAAAAAGCAAATTCGGGTGGCTCATTCACCGGTAGTCGGGTCGGTAACTTACCGACAATTTTCAAGTAAATAACGATTCCACAAACGTTCTAACCGATCTCGCTATCAACGACAAACGATTCAAATAAAAACAACATCGAAAAGGCAAAATCGAGTCGCTTATTCATTGGAATATGGGTCGGTAACTTACCGACAATTTTCAATACTCATTTTTCAAATGAATAACCGTCATGCAACATTTTAGTTGATCTCACAATAAACCACAAACGATTCAAATTTAAAAAAAACATCGAAAAGGCAAAATGGAGTTGCTCATTCACTGGAAGTCGGGTCGGTAACTTACCGACAATTTTCAATTCTCATTTTTCAAGTCAATAACGGTCTTACAAACGGTCTAATCGATCTCACAATCAACCACAGACGATTCAAATAAAAAAAACATCGAAAAAGCAAAATGGGGTTGCTCATTCACTGGAAGTCGGGTCGGTAACTTACCGACAATTTTCAATTCTCATTTTTCAAGTGAATAACGCTCTCCCAAACGTTCTAATCGATCTCATAATCAACAACAGACGATTAAAAAAAAACCATCGAAAAAGCAAATTCGTGTGGCTCACTCACCGGTAGTCGGGTCGGTAACTTACCGACAATTTTCATTTTTCATTTTCCAAGTAAATAACGCTCTCCCAAACGTTCTAATCGATCTCACAATCAACCACAGACGATTTAAAAAAAAACATCGAAAAGTCAAAGTCGAATCCTCAAGTTCACGAATTTACGATCCTACTGGCAAAAATGTGAAGCAACAATCTCCACATCACCGTAGTATCCCAGTCGATAAAATACCGACTGTCGGTAACAAAGAAACGAACTCCAGTCGCCCAATTCTCCCAAAGATGGCGCTCCGCGCGTCGGGGGAATCCCTAACCTAAAGTTGACGAGGACACAGTACACAGTCGCGGGATCGAGCGGCTCGCGCACTCGTTTTCTCTCTCGCTATTAATCATGGCGTCGTCATCGTCGTCGTCGTCGTCATCCCCGAGGATCGACGATCTCGTGAAAACCGTCAGTCTTCACAATCCGCGAAAATTATTGTTCAACGGTTACGTATTGCCGTTCGTGTTGATACAAGCTGTTTGGATTTACGGCTGGTTGTTCGTTTACGGGACAGAGGATTATTACGAGGCGGGCCTAGTCGGGATCGCGGCGATCGGCCTGTTGCAGATATTCACTTGCCTCTGTTGCCAGTGGTCGGTCCACGTGCACTGCTTTCTCAATTGTAGCTCGGTCAGTCTTCTTATCCTCCTCATTCGTCATCTCTCATTCTTATCACGTATTCAATGTGTTCGCCGCTTTTTTTTTTTCGTCCCTCTCAATGCGTAGTGAATTCGATAGCGGCCAATGCGTCGCGCCAACGTGGCGACCACTGAAAAACAACAAAACTATACGGGTCGTCTGCTAGACGAGTCACGTGGCCCGCTGTTTTCAAATATCACTTCGTTTTTATTTATTTTTTCTTTTCTTTTGAGGCTACTCAGTTTTGGAAATTTTGGAGGTTAGAGTTCGCCCGAGTACGTGGGAGGAACATTGTTTTTTTTCTTCTTTTTATTAGTAGTAAGACGTTTTATTTGCATCGCTTTTTTTGGCTTTTTACCAGGTGTACAAGTATGAAATGCGGATTTTTTTTCTAAAAAAACGAACACGTTAAATTCGGAAGAATGATAAAAAGTGCTTTATTCAAAGTACGCTCCATCGTTTGTTACACATTTTTCCCATCTTTCGGGCAATTTGTGAATACGACGCGAGTAAAAATCTTCCCCACTCGCTGCGAACCATTCGTCGAGCCATTTTTTCACATCTTCGTACGAACCGAAGCGCTGCTCGGCAAGTGCGCGACCCGTCGATGCGAACAAGCGGTAATCGGAAGGAGCCGAGTCCGGTGAGTAAGCCGCACCGGGTAGAACTTCCCAGCTGAGTGCTTCCGACATGTCGCGAACCGGTTTTGCCGTACGTGATGGAGCATTGTCATGAAGAAAAATGACTTTGCGTTGCCTCTTTCGGTATTTTGGCCTTTTTTTCAAGCAGCGAACGGTTCGAATCGGTCAATTTTCGTTGGTAACGTTTAGTATTAACCGTTTCCCCAGGTTTTAACAGCTCGTAATAGACCACGCCCCTCTGATCCCACCAAACGCAGAGCATCGTCTTTCTGCCAAAGCGATTCTGTCTTGGGGTCGATGCGGATGGTGCGCCTCGGTCCATAACAAGCGATAGAGCATACTTCGAATAAAGCACTTTTCATCATTCTTCCGAATTTAACGTGTTTTTTTTTTTAGAAAAAAAATCTGCATTTCATACTTGTACACCTACTTCGGCGTGTTTCTTCTCAATCTCATTGCCATCTTGGTACATCTTGACTGCGGCCTCTCTGTTTTCACCCTTCTTTTTTTTTATTCTTATTCGCTCTTTCGATTGCAAAAATAATATATTGGGAGTACAAATTAATTCGGTCTGTTTTTTTGTGGTAAAAAATCTATTTCAAAATAAAAGGTACGAATAGATTAACGAAAGTATTATCCATCGCCGGCTACTACTTTTTCCCACGTCTCAGGCAATTTTTCGAATTCCATCTCGTCTTTTGCGGCGATCCAAGTTTTGAGCCAATTTTCGATTTCTGCGAAAGAAGTGAACCGGTGAGCTGCTAAATCCTACTGCATCCGTCGGAACAACCATTAATCAGAAGGAGTCACCGGAGAATATGCCGGGTGCGGTAAAATATCCCATTTGAGCGTTTCCAAATATTTTTTTACGACTTTTGCGACACGAGGCCGAGCGTTGTCACGCAGAAGAATAACTTTGTCATGTCTTTGCTCGTATTCCGGTCGTTTTTCTCGTAATGCACGGCTCAAACGAATCAATTGTAGTCTATACCTACACAACACCCTTTTGGTTCCACCAGATACACAGCATGACCTTCGAACCATGGATATTCGGCTTTGGTGTTGATGTTGAGGTCGATGGCAACGATTTACCGGGCAAAGCGTAGTATTTTTTCTTCTTGGGGTTGTCGTGGAATATCCATTTCTCATCCCCAGTCACAATCCGATGTAAAAAAACCCTTTCTTTTTTGCCTTTGAATCAGCTGCTCACAAGAGAAAAATCGCCTTTCAACGTCTCGCAATTTCAGTTCATGAGGCACCCAATTTCCTTGCTTTTCAATCAATCCCATGGATTTTAGTTATACGGAAACTGCTTGTTGAGTCACTCCCAATGAATCTGCAAGCTCTTCTTGCGTTTGACTCGGATCTTCATCGAGTAATGCCTCCAATTCGTTGTCTTCGAATTTTTTTGGCTGTCCAGGGCGAGGCTTGTCTTCAACGCTGAAATCGTCGTTCTTAAAGCGTAGAAAACCATTCCCTACATGATTTATCAGTTGGAGCATCATCACCACAAACTTCAACAAGCATTCGATGCGCTTCAGCTGCACTTTTCTTCCAATTAAAGCAGAAAAGTAAAACTTCCCGCAAATGCTGCTTAGTTAACACAAACATTTGACATATCCAACACAGTAAATCAGCTGTCACTATGAAACATTCAAAACAGCCAGAGCCATCTCTTGAAAACGGACCGAATTAATTTGTACTCCCAATAATAAATCTGTAAATTCACATCTAACAACGAATATCTCCTTCATTTGTTGTCTCATCGCGCCAACTTTGGACATTTCTCCCACAACCAAAAATCTACAAAATTACTGTCGAGCTGCGCTTCATCTCGACAACTTTTCCCTTTTGCCGAGACTTTTACTTCCGTAGGATCTTCGAGTAATTAGCTTTGCTGGATTCTGTGTTATTTTTGCACAGACGAAAGATCCGTACGGTGCTCGAATCGCTAAGGTAGTGCCAACGGCGAACAACGGGAGTTCGGAACTCGTGACATTGCACAACGGAAAGGATCGCGAGCCCTGGTTCATTTTTCAAAAAACAAAGTACATATGGTCGTCGGAGAAGCGACAATTTCGTGGCCTCGAGTTTCCGGTCAACAACGCGATCAAGTCTTATCGCGAATGGAAGGGCTATCAGGACGACAAGGACGTCAGCGGAGCGGAGGAGAATTATGGAACAAACACGTAAGTCGCTTCGCGATACGCTATTGAGAATTAATTCACGGCGACTAAATTAAAATATATGTAAATTATTTTATTCAAAATGTTAAGCACATGAAAGAGCAACATTTCAACAATATTTGAAAAAAAAATTCATCCAAAAATTTGGGAAATTCAGCCGGTGGGACCTGGTTTCCGGAGACTCCTAAAAAAAAAAAAACAGTGTCCTCGTGGTGGTCAGGACAACTCATGACAGCTTTATCTGAAATTAAAAAAACCAAATTTCTTTCTGTCAGTAGATACTTACTCCTTGCGGGAACTTTTCTCATTGCAGATTGGACATGGTGGTTCCCGAATTTTGGGAACTCTTCAAGGAACGAGCGGTCGCGCCTTTCTTCGTTTTTCAAGTCTTCTGCGTCGCTCTATGGTGCCTCGATCAATTTTGGTACTACAGCATTTTCACCCTCGTCATGCTAATTATGTTCGAGTGCACGCTCGTGCAACAGCAAATGGTGAACATGGCGGAGATACGGAAAATGGGAAACAAGCCGTACATGATAATGGTCGGTGAGCCTTGAAAATTGTGATATTGCGCGAAATCGCGGGAGAGTTGGTTAGTCATATGCGCGTTCACGATTAAGCCGAGAAAGAATTTTCTATCGATGTTACAGTTTAAATCCGTTTCATGCTTAAGGGGCCAGTCCACTTTGGAGCCACGAAAAAGAGGCTATTTTCGCGATTTTTTTTTTGAGGATTTTATAAAAGATATGAATATAAAAGTTGTTGGGCTTGATAAATAAAGTCTTGAAATACATTTAAAAAAAAAATTTAATTCCTTTTTATTCATTTTTAAGTACAAAAACTATAGTTTAACGTAACGCCTCAAAAATAGGTGGGCTAGGTAGCTCCATCACAACTCGGCAACGGCTTGTTTGAAACAAAAAAATCAAAGTCCATTAGATTCAGTATGATACCAGCTACAGAATGACCCTCGGATATAAAGTTTTATCAAAAAATAAAAAAATGGCAGATGAAAAACGAAAAAAGTAAAAAAAAAACGCGTTTTTTTCGCAGTTTTTCGCAAAAAAAAAAGAGTAAAAATCAAAATTTTAAAACCATCGAGGGTCATCTTGTTGCGAATCATGTTTACAATATGTGGTTGAAATTTCAAGAGAATCGGTTTATTAGTTTTAGAGATACGATGGAGCTAGATTTTGAAAACGTTGTTTCGAGAAAAACGCGTTTGAAGTTTATACTATGAAAAACTCTTACCGAAACTCAATCGGCAATTGCTGCAACGTACAAAATGCCTTCTGATTGCTCATCATCGTCGATTTCTTCGAGTCTTGCTTGCTTTCGTTTGGTTCTGGTCTCTTTTGAGCACTCAGAACTGCGGCGGTTTGCAGAGCGAACACGCTCGTCATCGCGATTGTCGGCGAATCCGATGGCGTTCGGGCCGAGTTTGACGCCCATTATTTCCATTATTTTAAGCACTCGACGAAATCCTTCATTAAAGACACACGCGGAAACTTTGCAGACAATGTCTACGATTTTTTTGCCGTTGAACGTGTGTTTGGGTGCCGTATTCCATACGCAGTTGTTAAAACTTTCATTATTGTTTTGCGTATGGCCACCTAAACACCTTTCGAGCAGTTCTGCTTTGGTGAGATCCTCGTAAATAGGTTTTAAAACTTCCTGTACTTCCTCAGAAAGAGCAAGAGTATGTTTGTAATGTTGCTGAAGTGCCTTAGCTTTGAGGTACTTGCACCATTCTAAAGGCCGATGGGTCGGCCGAGCGCGCTATACGCTCAGGTAGACGAAATGAGGTCCTGACGTTCCGGCAAAAAAAAAAAATACTTAGAGAGCTCGGATTTTCATAAAATTTTGACACAACATTTCCGAATATATGTACTTTCGAAAACAGTAATAAAATCGATTTTTTGAAATTTTCAAAATGGACTGGCCCCTTAAACGCGTTTTTTCTAGCAAAAACTTGTTCTTACTGAACGTTTCTCGTTGCAAGAAACCTAATATAAATCGCGCATCCAACACACAAAATTTCGGAATTCACGAGCTTCAAACCTCCGAGAAATCGCATGTGGCTCACTGTGCCCCGTGACACATTGTGCCCCACTCTCTCTTATTCCATACGTTGGTCCGGGCTTTAATCTGTGCCAAGTTTCAATAAAATTCGTTGACTAGTATCCGCGAGATGCGTGCACAATGGAAAATTTCCATCTCGCTCTCTCGCCATCGTGAACGCAACAATTGCTCTTACAAACGATATTCCACGTAACAGTGACGACTCTGAAACGATTGAATTATACGTACAGGTGTATCGGAATCGTCGATGGCGGCAGACATTCACGAACCAACTTGTTCCCGGCGACATAGTCTCGATAACAAGATCGCACAACGACAATCTCGTGCCGTGCGACATTCTTCTGCTGCGAGGGCCCTGCGTCGTCGACGAGAGCATGCTAACCGGTAATCAAGCTACTTTTCTTTTTTTTTTCTCCATCCTTCCTTCGTGTCCCCTTGTCGCGTGATTTTCCGGGACGAGAATACACGCTCGATTGATTGGCCCCCCCAGGTGAATCGGTGCCGCAGATGAAGGAGCCGATCGAGGAAATCGAGGGCAATCAAGACTTGGACATCGAAGGCGAGCACAAATTGCACGTACTGTTCGGCGGCACAAAGGTCGTTCAGCATACGCCACCCAACAAGAATTCATCCGGTCTACGAGGTCTCACGATTTTAATTGCAAACGAAGCGTTACGAAAACATTTCAATGAGCCATGTAAATCGAATGCAAATTTGTTTTTTTTAATTTTCTTTCTTTTTCGTTCGTACACAGCTACCGACAACGGATGCGTCGGTTACGTTTTGCGCACGGGTTTCTCTACCTCCCAGGGCAAACTCTTGAGAACAATAATGTTCGGTGTAAAACGCGTCACCGCCAACAATCTCGAGACTTTCTGCTTCATTCTCTTTCTGCTCATTTTCGCGATCGCCGCTGCCGCCTATTTGTGGATCAAAGGTATAAGGACTTGGCGAGAAAAGCGACGATACTTTTTTTTTTTATTTTTTTTTTTTAAGGGTTTACGTGGGTTTCGAAGCAAAAAAAGCATATTTTCTCTATTTTTTTCTTAAATATATATAAATTATTTTATTCAAAATGTTAAGCACATAAAAGAGCAACATTTCAACAATATTAAAAAAAAAAAATCCTAACCCCGTAACAATCATAGAATGGGTCACTCTATTTTGGAGAATTTTTTTGAAAGAAAATAAAAAATGGCAATCATCTTAAAAAAAAATATAGTTTCTACTTTCGAAGCAAAAAATACGTGATCCAGTATAGATGAGCATTTTTTTCATTTTGTTCATGAAAGTATGCGTCAAAATGAAAAAAAAAATTATACATTGACATTTGTGGATATATCAATTACACGGAGAGAATTAAAAAGTAATTTTTGTCGTGAATTTGACGGTAAAAATTACCGTGATATATTTCAATGTAGTGACAAGTGAGAAAAGCATAATAATTCGTATGCGACAAGTTTTTTTTTAACTCACGTTACAGAAAATTTCATATACGTAGCTAAAATTTTACTATACAAGAAGGGTAGCGCGCACGATAATTTTTACCGAGAGCACAATACATTTTCCTATAACACTCATTAAATTTTATAATAAATCTTAAAATAACTGTTATAAAGACGATACTTTTTTGTAGACATTTTTGAAAGGCATAAAATAATAAAATGCACAGTAAAATTTCGCTGATATTATATATTTTTTAAATTTAAGTTTTGCGTATTTTGTTACACATCAATATTTACTAGAAAATCTGGTAAAATTTTCTATCTGAAGAAGAAATTTTATTTTATTTTCGTGAAAATCTGTGTTTTACAGAGTAATAATAAGCGAAGTTTCAAGGTTGTCATCTGGTTACCGTTACTGCACGGTAATTTTTAACATTTAATTCTCTCCGTGTAGTTCAGGAGTTATCGGCGTTTAAACGTTTCCAAAAATTTACGAAATCGACATTTTTTTTGGAAAATTATAACTTCTAAAAGAAAAGAGATAAAAATATAAGGTAAATGTTTACAAAATAACCCCCACCTCAGAGGGAGGTGGGGGTGGGAGGTGGGGGGATTTATAGAAAATGACCCCCTGAACACGATGGTGAAGAGAAATCGCGGCGATCACCCCCCCATAAAAAGTTATGGGGTTTTGAAATTTGAAAAAATGCATCGTAGAATAGCGGACCCGAAGACCGGGGAGGGGTCCAGAGGGGTGAAACCCCCCGGGGGGCTTGAGGGGCAGAGCCCCACTAATGCAGAAAACAAGATTTTAAATGAATAAAAATAACACACACACACATGCACTCTGGAAGTGGGAGGTAGGGGGATTTGTCAAAAAAGCTCTCCTGAGCACGATGCCGAACAAAAAACGGCGCGCTCACATCCGTCTCCCCCCCTCTGCCCTCGTTGAAAGTTTGTCAAAATGTATCATTTCAAAGACGAGACTGGAAATCGGCGAAAATGGTGTCTGTGTGGGTTTGCTTGGGTTTGTTTGGGTTTCCGGATTTCCGCGAACTTCAAAACCCCATAACTTTGGGGGGGGGGGGGGGGGGGGGGGTGACCGCCGCGATTTCTCTTCACCATCGTGTTCAAGGGGTCATTTTCTAGAAATCCCCCCACCCTAAAGGGGGGTGGGGTTTATTTTGTAAAGATTTACCAAAAATTCTTTAAATCGACTTTTTTAAATGTAAATTCTACAATTAGAATTTTTATTTATTTTTATTTGTTATTTTTAATGTTTACAGTCAAATTTCCAATTCTTCGATTTAATTTTACTCCAATTTCAATTTCAATATAAATATCGTCAATTTTTTTTAATCGCATCTCGTCATTACAGGAAGCGAGGATCCCAAGAGGAACAAGTACAAATTATTTTTGGAATGTACGCTCATTCTGACGTCGGTAGTCCCGCCAGAATTGCCAATAGAACTGTCACTCGCTGTCAACACTTCACTCATGGCGCTCTCAAAATTGGGCGTCTTTTGTACGGAACCCTTCCGCATTCCGTTCGCCGGCAAAGTCGAGATATGTTGCTTCGACAAGACCGGAACTTTGACCAGCGACAAATTGATCGTTGAAGGTGTGGCCGGTATAAAGTACGTTTTTCTTTTTTTTTTTTCTTTCAACGCCTATACGCATATATCCTTTTGTCCAGATTCCCTTTGCCAGCGAACGTTCGTTGTCAATAAAATCTAATCTTTGTATGAATCTTCCAGAGGTGACCCGAGTGTGAAACCGATCGAGGAAGCTCCACCGGAAACGATTCACGTATTGGCCACATGCCACTCGCTCGTGCAAATCGACGAGGGCATTGTCGGTGATCCCCTCGAGAAGGTCACCCTCAAAGCTATCAATTGGAATCTGACGAAAAGTATTATTATTATTATTATTATTATTATTATAGGATTTTATTGCTCCAGGCAACACATTTGCTCACTTTGCACTGGGAAACATTCACCTAGCTGGAGTGCAGCTAATGGAAACATGATTATCATCATCATCATCATCATCATGATCTTTATTGGACAGATAGATTTATTCCTCATGTCTTGGTCTCGCTATGCCATTTTCCCGCTTACATTTCGCATTCGTTACATTTTTTTTACATCATACACCTATATTACATTTCGCTTAAGGGGCCAGTCCACTTTGGAGCCACGAAAAAAAGGCTATTTTCGCAATTTTTTTTTTTGAGAATTTTATAAAAGATATGAATATAAAAGTTGTTGGGCTTGATAAATAAAGTCTTGAAATACATTTAAAAAAAAAATTTAATTCATTTTTACTCATTTTTAAGTACAAAAACTATAGTTTAACGTAACGCCTCAAAAATAGATGGGCTAGGTAGCTCCATCACAACTCGGCAACGTCTTGTCTGAAACAAAAAAAAATCAAAGTCCATTAGATTCAGTATGACACCAGCTACAAAATGACCCTCGGATATAAAGTTTTATCAAAAAATAATAAAATGGCAGATGAAAAACGAAAAAAGTATTTAAAAAACGCGTTTTTTTCGCAGTTTTTCGCAAAAAAAAAGAGTAAAAATCAACATTTTAAAACCATCGAGGGTCATCTTGTTGCGAATCATGTTTACAATATGTGGTTGAAATTTCAAGAGAATCGGTTTATTAGTTTTAGAGATACGATGGAGCTAGATTTTGAAAACGTTGTTTCGAGAAAAACGCGTTTGAAGTTTATACTATGAAAAACTCTTACCTAAACTCAATCGGCAATTCCTGCACCGTACAAAATCCCTTCTGATTGCTCATCATCGTCGATTTCTTCAAGTCTTGCTTGCTTTCGATTTTTTGAAAAATTTCAAAGTGGACTGGCCCCTTAACTATTGGGAGTACAAATAAGTCTACGCCGTTTGACTAAGGATGGCCCGACCAGTAGGTTATGATTGAAATTGTCAGATGTAAAACGTCATATCGTAAGGTTGGACATCTGGTAAGACCATAACCTTGAATATTGGGTGAAGTAAAAAGTTCTGAGCGTTTTCCGCTAGATGTCTTTAGTGAGCCCCATATCTCACGATGTATACATCGCATCGGGTCATACTATACGGCGATTTAAAGGTGACATTACGCTTCAAAAAAAGTTCTTTGACAGTTTTGTGTTTGGTGACGCCAGTTGTGTGTTACAACCTTCCAAAATAGAGGTAAAAAAAGAGAAAATTCGATACATTTTAGAAGTATACGTACGTCCCAACAATTATGTCCAACGCATTCATAATTCTTAGAATGGAGGAATAGCCTTCATTAAACACCCCAGCAGCAATATAGGCTGCGATTTCAACGATTTTGAGCCCAGAATGAAGGTGTTTTGGAGCTAATCGCCAAACTGTTGCGTTGAAACTCTCGTTCGCGTTTTGGGTATGACCACCCAAGCATCTTTCGAGTAAATCCTTCCCTCGACAAATCTTTGTAAATTGGTAAGAGTTGCTGCTTCGTATTTTCACCAAGTAACGGAGTAAGCTCGCTAGTTCGCGATATGCAGTCTTGGCGCTCTTCACTACGAGTCCGTAAATAACTCCGTAAATATTTCACTCTATAACTCCGTTATAGTGTGAAGTTATATTTCATATTTCGATTTTTTAGCAGTATCTTCTTAATATATTATAGTTTCGAAATATGTAAAAAAAATCGATTTTTTTTTAAATTCTAAAGGGTTTTCTCCCCTTAATATGCCTCCAATCGCTCCTTTATTCCCATTATTCCTTATTAGTTCCAATACTCTCCCTTCTCCTATTTCCTCCATCGCGGTCCTTATTTCATTTATCCATTTCACCATGACCCTTATTATTATTATCAGTAATAACGTGAATTATGAAAATCGTAATGACAATTGCACCAACCCAATTACAAATTGTTAGCACCAACTTCTTACACTAGCCAAACTAATAATTTTCTATTAGCTTCACTATCAATACCGATCACAATTTTTTATCCTCGAATCAATAATCTTCATTCTCGCCTCTGACAAAATAATGCTCCATCTCCAGGCGACTCGGTGATTCCTAAACGAGGAAAAGGTGCAGTTCTCAAGATCTTGTACAGACATCATTTCTCGTCGGCGCTTAAACGGATGTGCGTCGTGTCCGGGTACTCGCTCTCCGCGAATTTGACATCCGAAATGAACTACATAGTTACGGTTAAGGGGGCACCGGAGACCCTCAAAAGCATGGTAACTATTAAGTGTGGTGGCATTCGCTCGGGAAAACAAATTGATTTTCGGATATTGAGACCGGGGAGTCTCAGGGGACAAGATTTTTAGGGGGCGGGGGATAAGTTGAAAAATGTATGCGATTTATAATTTATCATTGTTTGGGTTTTTTTTTGGGTTGTTTATTAAAGAAAAAAACTGGGCTAAAAATACTCTACGAATTAAAAATAACATTGAAAAAGTGCTTCAATATTACAATTAACGAGAATGTAAATTATTTGAAATTTCAGCGAGGCAAAAACCGAAAATTTAAATAGTTATGCTTTTGTACTAATGAAAATGCTAATAAAATGCATTTACGAAAAGTTTTTACTATTTGGTAATTGGTTTCATAAATGTGTTATTTATAATAATTGCAGTGAATTAAATAAACAGAATTCTAGTAACAAAGAGGATGGAAAAATTTTCATGACTGTTTTTATACTATACTATAATTGCATAAAATTTTTTTTTTAACGAATACTTGTTCTTCAATCTATATATATTGGGTGAAGTAAAAAGTTCTGAGCGTTTTCCGCTAGATGTCTTTAGTGAGCCATATCTCACGATGTATACATCGCATCGGGTCATAGTATACGGCGATTTAAAGGTGACATTACGCTTCGAAAAAAGTTCTTTGACAGTTTTGTGTTTGGTGAAGCCAGTTGTGTATTACAGCGTTCCAAAATGGAGGTAAAAAAAAAGAGAAAATTCGATACATTCTTCCGTACCACTACGACCAAGGTGAAAAGGCGGAGCAGACGGCCAACAAAAATTTGTGCTCTTTATGGAGCCAATACAGTGTCGAATGCAACAGCAAAGCGGTGGTTCCAACGATTCCGTTCTGGTAATATGGACGTCGAAGATGGGGCACGCTCTGGTAGGCCAATCGTCGAAAATGTCGATAAAATCATGGAAATCGTCGAGTCGGACCGGCATGTGAGCACTTATTCCATTGCCCAGGAACTGAAGATTAGCCAAAAAACCGTTTGGAACCATTTGCATAAGGCTGATCTCAAGAAGAAGCTCGATGTATGGGTGCCACACGAATTGACGCAAAAGAACCTTTTGGACCGAATTGATGCCTGCGATTCTTTGCTGAAACGTAACGAAATCGACCCATTTTTGAAGTGGATGGTGACTGGCGATGAAAAATGGGTCACATACGAGAACAACAGCCGAAAAAGATCGTGGTCCAATCGCGGTGAGCCGGCCCGAACGATCGCCAAACCCGGATTAACGGCCAAGAAGGTTTTGCTGTGTGTTTGGTGGGATTGGAAGGGAATCATCCACTATGAGCTGCTCCCATCGGGCCAAACACTCAATTCGGACCTCTACTGTCAACAACTGACCAGACTGAAGCAGGCGGTCGACCAGAAGCGGCCAGAATTGGCCAATAGGAAGGGTGTTGTGTTCCATCAAGACAACGCCAGGCCGCACACATCTTTAACGACGCGCCAGAAGCTCCGAGAGCTTGGATGGGAGCTTCTATCGCACCCGCCGTATAGTCCAAACTTGGCACCAAGCGATTATCACCTTTTCAAGCATTTGCAAAATTTTCTTGATGGTACAAAACTGGCCTCAAGAGAGGCTTGTGAAAATGAGCTGGTCAAGTTTTTTTACCAATAGGGACGAGGACTTCTTCAATCGCGGAATTATGAAATTGCCTTCAAAATGGACAAAAGTTATCGAACAAAACGGCGCATATTTGATCTAAATCGGATAATCCTATTTCATTTGATCGTCGAAATAAAGCGAAAAAACGCTCAGAATTTTTTACTTCATCTAATATGAAAGCGAAATACCGCTGACTGACTGACTAATCACGAAATCTGAGAAACTATAAAGCCTACAAACTTAAAATTCAGCAGGTAATTTCTTTATAGGGTGTAGACATCCGCTAAGAAAGATTTTTACGAAAGAGGAAAATTAAGAGGGTGAAAAAGAGGGGGGGGGGGGGGTGAAAGTTTGTATGAAAGTTCCATGTTTTCGAACCTAAAGACACGAGAATCTGGATTTGGGTTAATTATCTCACTTCAATCTTCTATATTATTATATTATATATATTTATATATATAATATAAAAAATATATATATACACTACCGGCGAAAAGTTTCCGGACAAAAATTCAAAAAAGTTCCGGAACGATTTTTTATGCTATTGCGCCGATAGTTGGAATAAATGAATTTAATAAACGGCATTTTGAAGGGGAGGAATTCACCTTCGCTCCGTTTTTTTTTCAAATTTTTTTACTATTTTCTTTACGACTAGTACCCTTTTTCGAAAACGACCATTTTTCGCCTTTTTTTTTGTTCCTTTTCTGGTGAAATCCGTTTAGACAAAAAAATTTTTATGCATTTCTTTGACCGGAACCAAAGGGGGAAGCTCAAGCTTCAATATTGTTTTTTTCTTAAAGCTTCGTACGATTTTTTTTCTAAAGATATTTTGATTTTTTTTTTTTTTTAAAGAGACAATTTGAAAAATAACGCGTAACGCGAAAACGACAAGGATTCAAGGAAAACCTCAAGATAGTAAAAAGTTGAATAGGTTTTCCGCAAAATATTACGAAAATTTCAATCACGTGGAGAATTTGACAAATTCACGAATCATTTCAGTTCTCAAATGTGCCGGAAAATTACGACTCGACGTATCTGTCGTTGTCGCGACGTGGCGCTCGCGTGCTGGCCCTTGGACATCGCCAGCTTCGCCAGGGCACGACGCACCAGGAGGTACGCGAGATGTCGCGCGACGAGCTCGAGCGTGACTTGACGTTCGTCGGTTTCGTCAGCATAAGCTGTCCCCTCAAGCCCGACTCGAAGGCCGCGATCAAGGAGATACTTAACGCCTCACACGCGGTCGTCATGATAACCGGTGACAATCCACTCACCGCCTGTCACGTCAGTCGCGAGCTTCACTTCGCGAGAAAAGACGTCATCCTCATACTCGAGAGAACAGCCGAGGCTTGGTGCTGGCGTAGCGTCGATGAGTCGAAAACCGAGTCACTCGGCCCGGAAAACGTTGCCACGAGGGGAAAGGAAATATGGAACAGATACACGCTCTGCGTGACTGGTGAGGTACGTAGTTGCGGCAAGTTTTCTTTACTTGAGTAAAACGTCAGCCTGAGCTCCATTGTCGTCAATTGTTTGCTTTTTCTTCATTTCGAAGATTTCATTTTGGTATTTATTTTTTTACAATTCTTTTCCGCATGTACTGACGAGCTTTTTTGTACCGTTTATTTATAAAATATCGTTGTTTATTTTGCCGAATATCTCCGCGGTCTTATTTTGTTATATAGGATGGACCATTTAACGTGGCCACCCCAAATATCTCCGTTGCCCTTAGAGTGACGAAAAGTATGCCAGGAGGTAATTTGATTGATTTCGAAGGGCTGATAAAGTGGTGAAAAATTCATTTTTGTCAAGGTCATAGTTTTTGCGTTCTCAAGGATATCAATGGTTTTTCAAATGGGAACATGTTTTTTTATTTTATTGAGACGTTGTAGCTGATATTCGGACGAATCCAACGACCTATGATACCAGGTGTACAAGTATGAAATGCGGATTTTTTTTTCTAAAAAAAAAGAAACGTTAAATTCGGAAGAATGATAAAAAGTGCTTTATTCAAAGTATGCTCCATCGCTTGTTATACATTTTTCCCATCTTTCGGGTAATTTGTGAATACCACGTCAGCGTAAAATCTTCCCCTTTTGCTGCTAACCATTAATCGAGCCATTTTTTCACATTCTTCGTACGAACCAAAGCGCTGCTCAGCAAGTGCGTGACCCATCGATGCAAACAAGTTGTAATGGGAAGGAGCCAAGTCTGTTGAGTAAGCCGCATGGGGTAGAACTTCCCAGCTGAGTGCTTCCAACGTGTCGCGAACCGGTTTTGCCGTATGTGATGGAGCATTGTCATGAAGAAAAATGACTTTGTGTTGCCTCTTTCGGTATTCTGGCCTTTTTTCAAGCAGCGAACGCTTCAAATCGGTCAATTGTTGTTGGTAACGTTTAGTATTAACCGTTTGCCCAGGTTTTAACAGCTCATAATAGACCACGCCCCCTCTGGTCCCACCAAACACAGAGCATCGTCTTTCTGCCAAAGCGATTCGGTCTTGCGGTCGATGTGGATGGTGCGCCTGGGTCTACCCATGATTTTTTGCGCTTGGGATTCTCAAAATAAATCCACTTTTCATCCCCTGTAACTATACGATGCAAAAACGACTTTCTTTTGTACCGAGCGAGCTAAATGTCACATGTGTTTTTGCGCTTTTCCATTTGCCTGTCGTTCAACTCGTGTGGTACCCATCTACCGGTCTTCTGAATCTTTCCCATCTCTCGTAGCCGATTGGAAACAGCTTGTTGACTAACGCCCAATTGCTCGGCGAGTTGTTTTTGTATTTGCGAATCATCTTCGTCCAACAATGCTTGCAATTCCACATCTTCGTATTTTTTTTTGGCGCTTTTCCATGTTCCTTGTCTGCAACATCGAAGTGACCACTTTTGAAACGCCGAAACCATCGTTCACACGTATCTTGCGATGGAGCATGTTCACCATAAGCTTCTCGAAGTAATCGGTATGATTCAGCAGCAGTTTTCTTCAAATGAAAACAAAAAATTAATGCTGTCCGCGAATGCTCTTTGTTCGGTATAAATTTCGACATGAACACAACACAACACAATGCACACACTTTTCCAATTTATCACTCGTTCGCGTCTGACACTTGTTGATGAAACAACAAAATGGCGCAGTGTTAAATCTTTATAGCACAAACTGCATTGGCGCACCATCTGTTGTCTGAAATCTGCATTTCATACTTGTACACCTGGTATCATGACCTTGAAATGATTTTTCACCAAAATATACGTGTAAAAACGGGAAATCGTGATAGTATTGACACTAAGAATATCCGAATAATGTAATTGAATTTTTTGTGCAGAAAATTTATTTTAACAAATGTTCGAAATGATGGCCATTAACCTCGATACATTTTTTAAGACGTCGGATGAATGATTTTCTTGACCTTCGAATAGTTTCTGGTGTGACAGCGGCGCAGGTTATCCAACGGATACAATAATGTCAATAGTCGGAGATGTTTCTGATGTTTGTAAATATTGACATTGTAACGTAGTAAAACTGTAGTAGAGTGAAGAATGTTTACCATCTACCAATATTAGAATCAGTAGACAAGTGTATCCATCCAAAGTTACATGTAATAACCGTATCGAAAATGGTATTGCACAGTCAAGCAGAGTGATTGTACAGTCAAGCACGATGTTCCGACGACGCCGGCGAACATGCGAGAACGAATAACAAGAGCCTGCGCCGCTATCACACCAGAAACTATTCGAAGGTCAAGAGAATCATTCATCCGACGTCTTCAAAAATGTGTCGAGGTTAATGGCCATCACTTCGAACATTTGTTACAATAAATTTTCTGCACAAAAAAATTCAATTACATTATTCGGATATTCTTATTGTCAATATCATCACGATTTTCCGTTTTTACACGTGTATTTTGGTGAAAAATCATTTCAAGCTCATGATATCATAGGTCGTTGGATTCGTCTGAATATCAGCTACAACGTCTTAAGGCAGAACACCACTGTGACCCCCTGTTTTTTTGCCATTTTTCAAGAATTTTTTTTTGTGGGGAAAAAAAGAGATATTCGAAATTTTTTTTTTGTTTTGTTCGTTGTTTATTGAAGATACGTAAAAAAAAAATTTCAAATTTTTCACGCCCCATGGTGACGCTGGGGAAGCTCCCGCGTCAGGTACTGTTGCCTCTGCAGTGGTTCGCGGCACGCAGCAGAACTCTCTTCAAAGTCGATCTGAAAAGAGATACCGAGTGTTTTCGTTAATAATATGATATTTTGAAGAGAAGTACATAGGGATTTGAAAAAATATTGATTTTTTAAAAATAGGCACGCTTTTGAAATTAAAGGACGATTTTCGAGCAAAATTTCTCGTCGAAAATAGGCTATAACTTTTTTTTTTTATTGAGATATCGAAAAAATCCTATGTACTTCTTTAGATAATCTAGTTTTATTGATGCAGTCCAAATTTGAAGTCGATCGGATAAAAATTGCTCGAGTTCTGCTGCGTGCCGCACTCAAAAAAGTGGTTTTGAGAAAAACGCGTTCAAAGTTTTAGGTTTGTTAATTTATGCGATAAATTGGAAACATTTTTTTTTACCTTTAATCAGCGATGCCGGCACCATATAGCTGGCCTTCAAGAAGCAAATGATTGTCCCTAGCATCTTTTCTCGAACTTGTAGAGGCTCTTCTTGCCTCTTTTGCAGCGTCTGTGAGCGAGCGCTCCGCCAGCTCGATCCGCGCTGCGTCGGTTTCAACGCAAAAATTGAAACAATTTGGGCCGATAGTTATCCCCAACGTCTCCAAAACTTTCATGAGGCTTCTCAGGCCATCATTGAATAATAATACCGTGATATCAGCTGCAATATCGACGATTTTTTTGCTCCCGGACTGACACTTGGGGGCTATTGCCCAAACTGATTTGTTGTAGCTTTCGTTGTTGTTTTGCGTGAAGCCGCCCAAACAACGCTGCAGCAAATCGTCTCTGCTCAAATTTTCGAAGACTGGCGTAATTGCCTCCAATACTTCCTCAGGAAGAGGCGGCTGCGCGGGACCCCGAGCGTCACGGAGCGCTGCACCGCTCCACAAAATATTCAATATCTCCGAAAATAATTATTTTTTCGACCTGGGTCCAACGGCATCTTAATCTTAAATGTATTTTAGATTTTTCTAGATGGTTTTCAAAAAATCGAGTTTTTGAAGCCGTCACAGTGGTGTTGTCCCTTAATGAAAAAAAAACATGCCCATTTGAAAAAAACCATTGATGACCTTAAGAACGCAAAAACTATGACCATGACAAAAATGAATTTTTCACCACTTTATCAGCCCTTCGAAATCAATCAAATTAGCTCCTGACATTTTTTTCGTCACAAAGAGGAAGGCTCTTTACTACTCCAAACACGCAGCTGCTCGTTGAGCTCACAAATATTTTTCTCATCTGCAGGGCTTGGCCTATCTGAGGACCAAAGACGCGGGCCTATTGCGCAAATTGTTGCCCCACATCGTGGTGTTCGCGCGTTGCGCGCCGAAACAAAAGGAATTCATAATAATATCGCTCAAAGAACTCGGTTACACGACCCTGATGTGCGGTGACGGTACAAACGACGTGGGCGCACTGAAACATTCGCAAGTCGGTGAGTCGCAAAAATCCACAAAAGTATCGTCGAAAAAAAAATCCGACTCTCCTTTTTCCAAGTTCAATTTTGTCCCAACTCCGTTTTGATTATTTTCACCTCAAGGTGTCGCGATATTGTCGAATCCGCCGCAACAGACGAATTCGGAGAGGAGAGAAACCTCGACGAGCGCGAATTCGACGGCATGGAACAGCACCGCGACGAGGCATTCGTCGCGTCAACAAAACGCGAACAACACGTCCGCGAGGCTGCAGAACGCCTTGAAGGATCTGGAGGAGCAGGATTCACCCGCGATCGTCAAATTGGGCGACGCTTCCATTGCCGCGCCATTCACCAGTAAATTGTCTACCATCACGTGCAGTGAGTAATCTTTTTTCTCAAGGGAGTACTCTACTTTCTTGTGGATTTTTTTTTTTTTTATGGAGCAACGATAACGCGACAGTTTTTTGAGAATTTTGAAAAATCTTGAGTTTTCTCAATGATTTTTCAACAATTTTTTTTTAAAGGTTTTTACATTTTTCGAATTTTTCAGTTTTTTTCAGTTTTTTTTTTTTCGCATTTTTATTATAGGATTTTTCTTGTGGTTTCAGTATGTCACGTGATAAAACAGGGACGTTGCACTCTCGTGACGACACTCCAGATGTTCAAGATTCTCGCGCTGAACGCTCTAATCCTCGCCTACAGTCAGTCCGTGCTGTACACCAACGGTGTAAAGTTTAGCGACGCCCAGGCGACTGTGCAGGGCCTTCTGTTGGCCGCCTGTTTTCTCTTCATATCGAGATCGAAACCCTTGAAAAGTCTCTCCAAGCAGAGGCCACTGCCGAACATATTCAACGTTTATACGATCTTGACGGTCATGCTGCAATTCGCCGTGCACTTTTCCTGCCTCATTTATCTCGTCCGCGAAGCTACGATCTTCTCGTCCGGGTAAGCGAATACGCGGCCATCTTAAAACGTAGATGGAGAGAGAGAGAGAGAGAGAGAGAGAGAGAGAGAGAGAGAGAGAGAGAGAAAAAGGCGTGTTTGGTATTATCACATCCGGAAGGGATGAGAGCATAATTTTCGTTTCCCTCTTTGTTGCCTACGCCTAGCGCAATAACGCGGGATGAGGATAAAAAGGGATAGTGCGGGCGAAGGAATGAGATTATGGAATTTATGCGATAATTCAATATTATGGAATGACTCGTCGGACTCGTCTCCGATTGACTCGTGTTTTATTAGAATTAACCAATCTGGTTAGATCCAATTGATTTGGGAATACGTAGAAACAGAGGAAATATATGAGGCATTCCACGGCAAATGGACCACTTTTCGGCCCGAGCCCTTTCGATTTGGCTGAAACTTTAATATGTTATTGTTTTCATCTTAACACACTGGTGTGATTTTTTTCAATTTTTTTTTACATAATCACAAATACGTAGTGAATTTTTAAAAAAATCGGCCGTTTTTTTTTAATGTTCATAGCTTTCTGAAGAATGGACCGATTACGATCTTTTTTAAAATTCTTTCTGAAATGTTTTTTATGAAAAAAAACATGTTCTCATTTGAAAAATCATTGATGACCTTGATAAAAATGAATTTTTCCCCACTGTATCAGCCCTTCGAAATCAATCAAATTATCTCCTGACATTTTTTTTCGTCACTCTAAAGGCAACGGAGATATTTGGGGTGGTCACGTTAAATGGTCCACCATGATAGATATGCCAGGTGTACAAGTATAAAATGCGGATTTTTTTTCTAAAAAAAAAACACGTTAAATTCGGAAGAATGATAAAAAGTGCTTTATTCAAAGTATGCTCCATCGCTTGTTATACATTTTTCCCATCTTTCGGGCAATTTGTGAATACCACGCCGGTAAAAATCTTCCCCTTTTGCTGCGAACTATTCATCGAGCCATTTTTTCACATCTTCGTACGAAGCAAAGCGCTGCTCAGCAAGTGCGTGACCCATCGATGCAAACAAGTTGTAATGGGAAGGAGCCAAGTCTGTTGAGTAAGCCGCATGGGGTAGAACTTCCCAGCTGCGTGCTTCCAACGTGTCGCGAACCGGTTTTGCCGTATGTGATGTAGCATTGTCATGAAGAAAAATCACTTTGTGTAGCCTCTTTCGGTATTCTGGCCTTTTTTCAAGCAGCGAACGCTTCAAATCGGTCAATTGTTGTTGGTAACGTTTAGTATTAACCGTTTCCCCAGGTTTCAACAGCTCATAATAGACCACGCCCCTCTGGTCCCACCAAACACAGAGCATCGTCTTTTTGCCAAAGCGATTCGGTCTTGCGGTCGATGTGGATGGTGCGCCTGGGTCTACCCGTGATTTTTTTGCGCTTGGGATTCTCAAAATAAATCCACTTTTCATCCCCTGTAACTATACGATGCAAAAACGACTTCCTTTTGTACCGAGCGAGCAAAATGTCACATGTGTTTTTGCGCTTTTCCATTTGCCTGTCGTTCAACTCATGTGGTACCGATCTACCGATCCTCTGAATATTTCCCATCTCTCGAAGCCGATTGGAAACAGCTTGTTGACTAACGCCCAATTGCTCGGCGATTTGTTTTTGTATTTGCGAATCATCTTCGTCCAACAATGCTTGCAATTCCACATCTTCGTATTTTTTTGGCGCTTTACCATGTTCCTTGTCCGCAACATCGAAGTCACCACTTTTGAAACGCCGAAAGCATCGTTCACACGTATCTTGCGATGGAGCATGTTCACCATAAGCTTCTCGAAGTAATCGGTATGATTCAGCAGCAGTTTTCTTCAAATTAAAACAAAAAATTAATGCTGTCCGCGAATGCTCTTTGTTCGGTATAAATTTCGACATATTGAACACAACAACACAACACTATGCACACACTTTTCCAATTTGTCACTCGTGCGCGTCTGACACTTGTTGATGACACAACAAAATGGCGCAGTGTCAAATCTTTATAGCACAAACTGCATTGGTCCACCATCTGTTGTCTGAAATCCGCATTTCATACTTGTACACCTGATATATCTATCGCAGACCGAGATTGGAAATTTTACAAATGAAAATACGATTTGAGATTCGTAGAGTTCGTATAAAAATCGCGTTAAGACTTATATTAAAAAAAGTAGATTGGTGTATAAAAATACGTCTTTGATTCGAATCGTCGGAGACTGAGATCTGAATTCGATGGAAACTGTCGGGAGACTTTTAGTATAAGAATCACGATATGAATTTTCGTACGAGAATCGTTAGACGAGTTGAGTCGTTGAAGGTTGTTGGGAGACTGACTTCGATGGAAACTGTTGGGAGACTGACGTGAAGATTTTTCTTCTATTATGTCGGAGTTTTTGGGGAAGCCGGATTTGCGGGAGAAGGAGGCATACTTTTAGCTCTCGCTTTACGATAAAATTTATTTTCCAGTAGTAACGACGGCAATCCCGCCGATCTTTTGGCATCGAAAAACGCGAG
This sequence comes from Ophion ventricosus, assembly GCA_963932345.1. Classification (NCBI taxonomy): domain Eukaryota; kingdom Metazoa; phylum Arthropoda; class Insecta; order Hymenoptera; family Ichneumonidae; genus Ophion; species Ophion ventricosus. The sequence goes on from OZ010712.1 coordinate 36,749,431, forward strand.
CCATGTCGCCGAGGATAGCTCGATTCACGAGGACGACAAGCCCTACGAGATCAACCTAATAAACAGCGCGGTCTATATGATTTCCATGGCGTTGCAAGTTTCAACGTTCGCTATAAATTACAGGGTAACATCACAAAACGATTCGATATTTTCACGTCACAGTTTTGTTTTTCCTCACAAAACCAATTGTATCCGCTTGCCTATTAATCGACGATCAACAGGGTTATCCCTTCATGGAGGGCCTGTTCGAGAACAAGGGTCTCCTGTACTCGCTGCTCGGGAGTTCGGCTCTCATTCTGGGACTCGCCTTCGGATATTTCCCTAGCATAGCGTCTCAACTAGAAATTCTGGATTTTCCTGTCGAGGTGAAGTATATATAAAAAAAATGAATACTAGGATTTAAGGGGTTAGGCTACTGCGACGACTCAAAAATCAGGGTTTAATTTTTTTTTTTCGAAGGAATAAGTACGATTGAAAAATCATTTCGACGTTTATTTAGATGTATTGGGAGTACAAATTAATACGGTCCGTTTTTTTTTGTGGTAAAAAATCCGTTTATTTCAAAATAAAAAGTATGAATAGATTAATCAAAGTATTGTCCATCGCTGGAAACTACTTTTTCCAACCTCTCAGGCAATTTTCGAATTCCATCTCGAAAAAAAAGTCTCGTCTTTTGAGGCGATCCGAGTTTTGAGCCAATTTTCGATTTCTGCGAAAGAAGTGAACCGGTGAGCTGTTAAATCCTGCTGCATCGGTCGGAACAACCAGTAATCAGAAGGAGCAATGTCCGGCGAATACGGCGGGTGCGGTAAAATATCCCATTTGAGCGTTTCCAAATATTTTTTTACGACTTTTGCGACACGAGGCCGAGCCTTGTCATGCAGAAGAATAACTTTGTCATGTCTTTGCTCGTATTCCGGCCGTTTTTCTCGTAATGCACGGCTCAAACGAATCAATTGTAGTCTATACCGATCGACCGTAATGGAATCGTCAGGTTGTAGCAGCTCATAGTACACAACACCCTTTTGGTCCCACCAGATACACAGCATGATCTTCGAACCATGGATATTCGGCTTTGGTGTTGATGTTGAGGTCGATGGCAACGATTTACCGGGCAAAGCGTAGTATTTTTTCTTCTTGGGCTTATCGTAGAATATCCATTTCTCATCCCCAGTCACAATCCGATGTAAAAAAAAACCCTTTCTTTTTTGCCTTTGAATCAGCTGCGCACAAGAGAAAAATCGCCTTTCAACGTCTCGCAATTTCAGTTCATGAGGCACCCAATTTCCTTGCTTTTCAATCAATCCCATGGATTTTAGTCGTACGGAAACGGCTTGTTGAGTCACTCCCAATGAATCTGCAAGCTCTTCTTGCGTTTGACTCGGATCTTCATCGAGTAATGCCTCCAATTCGTTGTCTTCGAATTTTTTTGGCTGTCCAGGACGAGGCTTGTCTTCAACGCTGTGGTCACCGTTCTTAAGGTAGTACTAGCGGATTGACTAGTCAACAGAATATCTATCAATTTTCGAATCTGAAAAATGCAAAATATAATACATTTAGGTACAATAATAAATATGAGACGGAAAATAATTATTTGAGAAGTGTATGTGATAACTGTGTGCATTATATTATGAAAAGTAAAGTATTAAAATAGCAATCAGATTTGACTTGAGTTGTCTCACCGTCCGCTATTTCATAATTCTGGCAATATTCGTGGCAACGCTGTCCTCAGCCGCTTCCGATCAATGTCAAAAGTTTGTTTATGCCGTCCGTGTGTGTAAGCATGTGTGTAGTACGTGTGCAATGTGCGTATGTACTTCGGTCTTGCATACAATATGGAGTACAAAAAACGCCCGCGAAGATAAAAAAGAATGATAAAAACTTCATTATATAATATTCAATCCATAATTATTTATCATTAATGAGCAAATTTCTCGCGTAAAGAATCTACAACTTTTGTCGTTGCATTCAAATTGACCGGCTCGATTCGGCCTCCCGGATACGAACACAGCTGACGGCATGCGGTTTTGCCAAATCTACGCCATCTCTCCCGCCATGACAGACACGGCTAGCGAACGCAAAAATTAGTCGATTCAATCGATAATATCTGCTCGAAATATCCCGTAACCTATATTTTGTATGCAACATACGTAACCGCGACAGTTTTCTTGTTATTTATCGCTTTTCGCATAGCTCATATCTATTCGCGAACTACTATTATTTTCATTTCAAAGCTCGATCCGCACGCATTCCCCATATGGTATGGGTTAAATGCATTGATTTTGTGAATTAATTACTATTGTATCTAGCCGGTAAGGCATGCTGAGTTTTCGCGGACGTCATTCTGTATGTCTATACTACAGCATACAAAAAAATCAATTTTTTTCCTAATAAGGAGGTTCGTGCACATACTACCTTAAGGCGGGATCCTGAATTAGCCGGTTCGAAAAATCGATATTTTCAGGCATTTTTTTCGGGTAAAAACAAAAAGCAAGTTTAGCGAAATTTTCAGATTATTTTATTACATGTCTGAACATAAGAAAACAATTTTTTTTAAAGAAAAATATCAACAGGCAACCGATTTTTATGCACATTCGTGCCACTGCTGTTTCCATGCGGCGTGACAAATCGAGCTCGTAATTTTCATCTGAAACAAAAAAACCAAAAACCATTTTAATTCTGACATATTTTTCTTCTATATGAACTAAAAAAAACGAAAAAAATTTTGAAATTTAAATGTTTTTTCGGGTTTGAAGTAGAAAATGTGCTTTTTGTGAAAAAAAAAATTATTTCAACTTACTAAAAAAATTGTTAAGAATTTTTTTTTTTTACAATGTTTTTAGTTCAAATAGAAAAGAAAACGATACTGAAGCGAACAAGCTTTGGTTTGTTTCGATTGGACTTCTAGTTTTTTTTGTAATCAGGTACGCCAAATTAGAAAAATCGTAAAAACGAAAACTCGAGAAAACGGGCGCCCTAACTGCCCGAGCGCCCGTATACCTGCTCGACACTCCACTACGTTCAGTGCTGTATCTTTGGAAATATTTCGAATTGGGCTATAAAACTTTGTCTAGACATTCTTAGATACATCAGGAATAGATTTAAACAATTTAAAAAAAAATCGATTTTTTGGACCTTCTAATTCAGGATCCGGCCTTAAAGCGTCGAAACCATTCCCTACATGATTTATCAGTTGGAGCATCATCACCATAAACTTCAACAAGCATTCGATGCGCTTCAGCTGCACTTTTCTTCCAATTAAAGCAGAAAAGTAAAACTTCCCGCAAATGCTGCTTAGTTAACACAAACATTTGACATATTCAACACAGTAAAAAACAAGGTTTTTAATGGAACTCAAAGCGATATAACCGAATGTTATTGACAGATGTCTAACCTCGCTGAAACCACTGAGATCAGCTGTCACTATGAAACATTCATAACAGCCAGAGCCATCTCTTGAAAACGGACCGAATTCATTTGTACTCCCAATACATTATGTAAACGTGTATCAAACTTGAACACGATCCAGTTTTTGAGTTATGATTCCCGCAAATTGAAAAAAAAACGTCGTTTCGAGAAAAAAAAAACACGTTTAAAGTTTGACAAATCAAGAACACAAAGTCGTGTAATCAAATGATAAAGTGTCTTATAATGTTTCGCAGTTCCGGGCGACTCTCGTTCAAGTGCTATTCGCAAACTTCGGTGCGGCGTGGGCGGTCGATCGGGCGTGTCGATGGCTCTTCGGCGAAGGCAAACCTTGCAAGCTGTGATCTTAGCGACAATGCCACCAAGACTCTGGACATCAGTATCGTTTTATTTTCTTTCGTTCATATCTCCTTTCGTACGGAACAAATATTTGTGTAAATATATATATACATATACACACACATATATAAATATATGCGTACGCATTTATTTGATTCGTCCGAGAATTTAGGGCAATGCTAATGCTCTGGATAAATTGGGGTAGCTAAAAAAATAAACAAACTTTTAGGTTTTGTTCATCAAAGGATGTGCGTACGTGTGTCTACGGACGCACTAAGAAATATATACAGGGTGTCGCGAATAAAATGTCGCAAGCTTCTCGTCTGAGATTTTTTCACGTTGACGTTCACGCGCGATATTGGAGCATCCGGGTCCTTTCTTCTCCTTGAAAGCAAACAATTCTAGCAACGTTTTTTTTTTTCTTATTGGGATGCGTATTTTTTTTCGATGTGCGCAGCTTGTAACACGTTCGATTGACCACCCTGTATATGTGCGACGTGATCCATTAGGATTTTTACTATTCCTTTTCTCCCTCTCTCGTCCTTTTTTTTTCTCGACAAGCCCGCAGACCTCTGAAAGTTCGAACTATAATAAAAAAAATGTTTCAAGCAAAAGTTGTTTGATTCGATGAGGATAAAAAATATTACTGTCAATTTTAATCGTGCGTACGTAAAACCGCCAAGGTCGCGGTTGAAGGTCAACTTGGAAAATTATTCAGCAGCTTTAAGAGCTTTCCTCGGGAGATTTTCAATGCACTATGGATAAGTATTATTTTATCTAGTTGTTTTTTTCAGTTGTGGGAACTTGAAAGTTGAATTTTTTTTTAAATAAAAAAAAAATATCCATAGTGTTGCGAAAAGTTCTCGAGCTAAGTCGTAAGAATATACGATGAAAGGAGGCTTCTGATTTTTTAATTTCGAAGTTGACCTTGGCGGTTGTAATCCAAGGTCAACCTGACATCATCTCGTGACCTTGGCGGTTGTAACCAAGGTCAACCTGGCATCATCTTTTTTTTTTCTCTTGAAAAAACAACTTTTTTGTTTGGATTTGTTTGGGTTTGTCAACCCATACCAAGGTCAACCTGACATCATCTCGTGACCTTGGCGGTTGTAACCAAGGTCAACCTGACATCATCATCATCTTTTTTTTTTTCTCTTGAAACACAACAACTTTTTTGTTTCAAGAGGGAAGTGATGGCAATGTCAGGTTGACCTTGGGTATAACTTCCAAGGTCATGGGAAGGTCAATTCCGAAATTTTCTTTTCCCTCTTTCGAAACGAAAGAACTTTTAGTTTTGTTTCCACAGGGGGAAAAGATGGCAATGTCAGATTGACCTTGGGTATAACCGCCAAGGTCATGGGAAGGTCAACTCCGTAATTCTCAATTAGAAGCCGTTTTTTTTTTTTTTTAATCCTTAAAGCTTGCTTCGAGAACTTTTCGAAACACTACGGATAAGTATTTTATTACCGATTATTTTTTCGTTTTTGAGACTCAAAAAATGAAGGAAATTTTCAAGTTTTATACCTTAAAAAAATACACGATGAAAGAATACTCATTCGTATTATTGGGAAAAGTTCTCGAGGCGAGCTTTAAGAATATCCAATAAAAAAAATAAGAAAGGATTCTACTTAACAATTTCCAAATTGCCCTTCACACGACCTTGGCGGTTATGCTCAAGGTCAAGCTGACACTGTCGTCCTTTTTTCTCCTCTTGTAACAAAACAACTTTTAGTCTCGTTTCCAGTGGCCAAAAATATGGCAATGTCAGATTGACCTTGGGTATAACCGCCAAGGCCATGGGAAGGTCAACTCCGTAATTCTCAATTAGAAGCCATTTTTTTTCAAATCCTCAAAGCTTGCTTCGAGAACTTTTCGAAACACTACGGATAAGTATTTTTTTACCGATTATTTTTTCGTTTTTGAGACTCAAAAAATGAAGGAAATTTTTAAGTTTTATACCTTAAAAAAATACACGATGAAAGAATACTCATTCGTATTATTGCGAAAAGTTCTCGAGGCGAGCTTTAAGAATATCCAATAAAAAAAATAAGTAAGGATTCTGATTAACAATTTCCAAATTGACCTTCACACGACCTTGGCGGTTATGCTCAAGGTCAAGCTGAGATTGCCATGTCAAATGTAACATCAAATATAATATTAGCCTTCTCTCTTCCTGAAAAAATGTCCAAGTTGACCTTCACACGACCTTGGCAATTATGCCCAAGGTCAAATTGGCCTATCTAGGCCAATTTGACCTTTTTGCCCGATTTGAACCCAAACAACTTTAGCTTGAAACACTTTTTCCTGTAATTCTTAAGGACGTTGAAATTTGCATCGTTGGAACGCATTTTTTTTTTTTTTTCATTTCCTTTTATCATTTTCCATAACCTTTTTTTCTCGCGAAATTCTAACGAAAATACGTAGAAACGTTTGAGCAAATTTTGGCACAGAACGAACAGAAGGAAAGAAATTGATGAATTGAAAAGAAATGAAAAAAATTTGATTTTTCTTGTATCGCAGCGATTCAAGCTTCAACGTCATTAATTCATACTTTTTTAATATACAAGAAGCTTGCAAGACTTGAAATACGAGAGACATCCTGTGTATCCTATTTACGCGTATAGATCATAGATGGCGTTACTGTGTAACGCAACGATATTTATATACGAGGTGAAAAAAAATTGCTAATCGCAAGCAGAACCAAGAAAAAAAAAAATAAGAATCGCCTTCGCGTAAAACACATTTACGAATTAACGTACGAAGAGTAACCCGAAAATTTGTAAGGATCAACGAGCGAGCTTAGAAGGCGATTGTTGCCCCATTCGCTTTACCGTAGCGAAGGCGACAAGAAAAAAAGAGAAAAAAAATAAGAAAACGGAATAACGAAACTGAACAATAGTGAAAAAGAAGCGCGAATATCCGGATTTCCGTATCTTTCGTATGATCATTCCATTGGGCTCATCACTATCGTAACACTGTAGCGTTACGAGATTTGTAAAAGGCTGGAAAGAAAGAAAAAAAAAAAAAGACAAGCGAATCGTTCTATCGATTGGAAGTTTCGCGGATAATTCTTTTGGCAATTTTTCTCATCACTTGTTTATCGTTCTTCGTTCCAAACGACCGATCGTTTCACTTTCAAAGAAAGAAAAAAAAGAATTTACACAAAATTGCGATAGTTCGCGTCATTTTGATAATTAGGCTGCAAGAATATTAACGAATTGACGAGTGAACAAATAATGACAACGCGCGTATTCGACGTATGGAAAATTTTCATTGAAGAGAACAACAAAAAAGGATACAACGGTGTACATTGACATTGATCGTAACGTACCGGAAGTCGCGATCGTTCACGAATATCGCTAAATCGCGAAAGGACATGTTTAATTCTCATTACATTCGTGTAACAAATACTGTTTCATAAATTAGGTGAAAAAAATGCGTAAACGCAATCACAAGTCGTGTTTGTGTGTCTTCGGTCGTCTTGTGTGTTTTTTTTTTTTTTTTAAAGTGAATTCTCGACGCACTGGCTTTTCGTAATCGTCGCAATCTCTTTTGTAGTCCAGCAGAATTTATATGTGCATTAAAAAAAATAAAAATATACACATAAGTTACCGTTCGGCGATGTAAAATTAAATCGGCAGTGAGCACGAATTCATCACGTGCGCGCCCGCGTTCGCGCGATTTTTTTCGTAACTCTGTATATGTCCGTTGTACCATACATGCGTTTGTCGTGTTGTCGATCGAACGAAATAAATCATTCCAAACGGTGGAAGAAAAAGAAAAAAAATACAAGATGGACAAAACTCGTGTATATTTGTATTAATTAATTTTTTTGTTTTATAATAATACAATATTTTCTTAGGTCCAACGTATACCGTGGCGGCTTTTTACGTATTAGTCTTTCTAATTGCATAAAAATAATTTGTACTTGGGCCTTTTGGGATCCACGCTTTCTGTAATGACAGTTCGATCTCGAAAAAGCGATATTTTAATTAACAAATTAGAGTAAAATTGAATCGAAAAAGAAGACAATTTTATGAGATCGGTACATTTACAATTTAAAATATAAAAATTCTAGTTGTAGGATTTACGTGAAAAATTCAAATTTTAGAATTTACATTAGGCAATTCTAATTTTAGAATTGACATTAGGAAACTCTAATTGCTGCATTTATAATTTAAAAAATCGAATTGTAGAATTTACGTGAAATATTCTAGTTTTAGAATTTACGTGAAAAATTCTAATTGTAGAATTTACGTGAAAAAATCTAATTGTAGAATTTACGTGAAAAATTCTAATTGTAGAATTTACGTGAGAAAATCTAATTGTAGAATTTACATCAGAAAATTCTAATTGTAGAATTTACATTAGAAAATTCTAATTGCTGCATTTATAACTTAAAAAATCGAATTGTAGAATTTACGTGAAATATTCTAATTGTAGAATGTACGTAAAAAATTCTAATTGTAGAATTTACATCACAAAATTCTAATTGTAGAATTTACATCAGAAAATTCTAATTGTAGAATATACATTAGAAAATTCTAATTGTAGAATTTACATTAGAAAATTCGAATTGTAGACTTCACATTAGAAAATTCTAATTGTAGAATTTACATTAGAAAATTCTAATTGTAGAATTTACATTAGAAAATTCGAATTGTAGACTTCACATTAGAAAATTCTAATTGTAGAATTTACATTAGAAAATTCTAATTGTAGAATTTACATTAGAAAATTCGAATTGTAGACTTCACATTATAAAATTCTAATTGTAGAATTTACATTAGAAAATTCGAATAGTAGACTTCACATTAGAAAATTCTAATTGTAGAATTTACGTGAAAAATTCTAATTTTAGAATTTACGTGAAAAATTCTAATTGTAGAATTTACATCACAAAATTCTAATTGTAGAATTTACATTAGAAAATTCGAATTGTAGACTTCACATTAGAAAATTCTAATTGTAGAATTTACGTGAAAATTCTAATTGTAGAATTTACATTAGAAAATTCTAATTATAGAATATACATTAGAAAATTCTAATTGTAGAATTTACATTAGAAAATTCTAATTGTAGACTTCACATTAGAAAATTCTAATTGTAGAATTTACATTAGAAAATTCTAATTGTAGAATTTACATTAGAAAATTCGAATTGTAGACTTCACATTAGAAAATTCTAATTGTAGAATTTACATTAGAAAATTCTATTTGTAGAATTTACATTAGAAAATTCGAATTGTAAAATTTACGTGAAAAATTCTAATCGTAGAATTTACATGAAAAATTGAAATTAAACGATTCAAATTAAAACTGAGTGTAAAAATTATCGGCGAAAAATGAATGACAGTAGACGCGTGTTCAACATCACGGTGGTTATAATTATTTTAAAAAATTATCTTTCCAATCATTTTTCATTCAAATTATTCTTCGTATTCTCTTCTCCATGTTTTAACTTGGCAATAATCTGGCTGCAAGCTAAAAGTCACCCGACGTTGCCTCCAATATTGAGTGACTTATAATTAAGAATCAAAAACGCGTATATATTTTTTTTTGTTCGTAAAAACCATTTTTTTTTCTTCTAAATACGCATGCATAAATTTTTATATCCGCAGTTCCAAAGTTTTCTCTTTTTCCCAAATTCTCAGTCAAGTGTGTGTCATCGCTGTCCAATAGTTTCCTCGATTGAGGCGAGCAAGCCGAGCTGCTCAAACGGCGACTAACTTTCTCGAGTCTCCTCGACTTGTACATACACACACACACAAACACACGCACACGCATAAATAGGCCTCGTGTTCTCCACGCGTGAACACATACGGTCAACCGATCGGCCGCGCACACTTTTGTCACTCTCGGTCTCTCTGTTCCTCGGAGTTTTGATAGAACGCGATAGTGTCTCTCGGGCGCGTGTCAGAGACGCTGCTGTGAATCGCTCTAGCGCCGTCGACTTGTTTGCGAATGGTAAATTTTAATTAACATTCCATTACACATATATATATATATATACAGTACTGAACAACAAAAAAAGTACGCACTGGTCGAAATTTCTTACCGCACTAAAATTAACATAGCGGACTCAAAAATAAAGGCAATTGAATTTCCCAAGTGGCGTTTTGAAGAGAACAAGTTTAGCTTTATTTTGCTTTTTTAGAAAAATCTCTACGATTTTTTTTCGCCCCGGTGCGCAAGTTTGAACGTGGCCATTTTTCGGCTATTTTTTGGCCGTAGAAAATTAACTGCAAAGTTTGTAGAAATTTTTTCCTCAGTTTTTTCCATGGTAAACTTGAAGAGGATATCAAAAGCTACATTTTTGTTTTTTGGAAAGTCTCGTACGATTTTTTTCTCGCCCCGGTATTGCATTTTTGGTTAAAAAAGACATGTTTCAGAAAAAAAGGCGTCATCGAAGAACTATAGGGTTTCAGAGGAAATGTCAAGAGGGTAAAAAGTTGCATGAGTTCACACTGGAGTGGCTAGAATTTTTTCAGAATTTTTTTTACCATGTTTGGTTGGAAATTTGATGATTGGAGAGGTTCCTTTTGAGAGTGGCCATTTTTCGGCTATTTTTTGGCCGTCGAAAATTAACTGCAAAGTTTGTAGAAAATTTTTTCCTCGGCTTTTTCCATGGTAAATTTAAAAAGGATATTAAAACCTACATTTTTATTTTTTAGAAAGTCTCGTACGATTTTTTTCTCGCCCCGGTATTGCATTTTTGGTTAAAAAAGACATGTTTCAGAAAAAAAGGCGTCATCGAAGAACTATAGGGTTTCAGAGGAAATGTCAGGAGGGTAAAAAGTTGCATGAGTTCACACTGGAGTGGCTAGAATTTTTTCAGAATTTTTTTTACCATGTTTGGTTGGAAATTTGATGATTGGAGAGGTTCCTTTTGAACGTGGCCATTTTTCGGCTATTTTTTGGCCGTCGAAAATTAACTACAAAGTTTGTAGAAAATTTTTTCCTCGGCTTTTTCCATGGTAAACTTAAAAAGGATATCAAAACTTACATTTTTGTTTTTTAGGAAGTCTCGTACGATTTTTTTCTCGCCCCGGTATTGCATTTTTAGTTAAAAAAGACATGTTTCAGAAAAAAAGGCGTCATCGAAGAACTATAGGGTTTCAGAGGAAATGTCAAGAGGGTAAAAAGTTGCACGGGTTCACACGGGAGTGGCTAGAATTTTTTCAGAATTTTTTTTCGACATTTTTTTTTACCATTTTTGGTTGGAACTTTGATGAGTGGAGAAGCTCCACTTGGGAATGATGGGGTCTAGGGACAATATATTGAGAAAGGAAATTTGTTTACATATTCATTTTTAATTAACAACAATTTTTTTAGAATTTTTGTTTCATTTTTTTCATTTTCATTTTTTTATTTCGATTTTCAAAAATAAACAAAAAACATCTATTGGGAGTACAAATTAATTCGGTTGTTTTTTTGTGGTAAAAAATCCATTTATTTCTAAACAAAAGGTACGAATAGATTAATCAATATATTGTCCATCGCTGGCTACTACTTTTTCCCACCTCTCAGGCAATTTTCGAATTCCATCTCGAACAAAAAGTCTCGTCTTTTGAGGCGATCCAAGTTTTGAGCCAATTTTCGATTTCTGCGAAAGAAGTGAACCGGTGAGCTGCTAAATCCTGCTGCATCCGTCGGAACAACCAGTAATCAGAAGGAGCAATGTCCGGAGAATACGGCGGGTGCGGTAAAATATCCCGCATTTGAGCGTTTCCAAATATTTTTTTACGACTTTTGCGACACGAGGCCGAGCGTTGTCACGCAGAAGAATAATTTTGTCATGTCTTTGCTCGTATTCCGGCCGTTTTTCTCGTAATGCACGGCTCAAACGAATCAATTGTAGTCTATACCGATCGCCCGTAATGGAATCGCCAGGTTGTAGCAGCTCATTGGCTCATTTGGCTGTCCAGGGCGAGGCTTGTCTTCAACGCTGAAATCACCGTTCTTAAAGCGTCGAAACCATTCCCTACATGATTTATCAGTTGGATCATCATCGCCATAAACTTCAACAAGCATTCGATGCGCTTCAGCTGAACTTTTCTTCCAATTAAAGCAGAAAAGTAAAACTTGCCGCAAATGCTGCTTAGTTGACACAAACATTTGACATATTCAACACAGTAAAAAACAAGGTTTTCAATGGAACTCAAAGCTATATAAACTGAATGAATATATTGACAGATGTCTAACCTCTCTGAAACCACCGAAATCAGCTGTCACTATGAAACATTCATAACAGCCAGAGCCATCTCTTGAAAACGGACCGAATTAATTTGTACTCTCAATAATTGAATTTTTTGTGCAGAAAATTTATTGTAACAAATGTTCGAAGTGATGGCCATTAACCTCGACGCGTTTTTGAAAACGTCGGATGAATGATTCACTTGACCTTCGAACAGTTTCTGGTGTGACAGCGGCGCAGGTTATCCGATACAATAATGTCAATAGTCGGAGATGTTTCTGATGTTTGTAAATACTGGCATTGTAACGTAGTAAAACTGTAGTAGAGTGTGGAATGTTTACCATCAACCAATATTAGAATCAGTAGACAAGTGTATCCATCCAAAGTAACGTGTAATAACCGTATCGAAAATGGTATTGTACAGTCAAGCAGAGTGATTGTACAGTCAAGCACGATGTTCCGACGACGCCGGCGAACATGCGAGAACGAATTACAAGAGCCTGCGCCTCCTATCACACCAGAAACTATTCGAAGGTCAAGAGAATCATTCATCCTACGTCTTCAAAAATGTGTCGAGGTTAATGGCCATCGCTTCGAACATTTGTTACAATAAATTTTCTGTACAAAAAATTCAATTACATTATTCGGATATTCTTATTGTCAATATCATCAGGATTTCCCGTTTTTACACGTGTATTTTGGTGAAAAATCATTTCAAGCTCATGATATCATAGGTGGTTGGATTCGTCTGAATATCAGCTGCAACGTCTTAATAAAAAAAAAAACATGTTCCTATTTGAAAAACCATTGATGACCTTGAGAAGGCAAAAACTATGATCTTGAGAAACATGAATTTTTCACCACCGTATCAGCCCTTCGAAAACAATCAAATTACCTCCTGACTTTTTTTTTTCATCACTCCAAAGGCAACGGAGATATTTTGGGGTGGTCACGTTAAATGGTCCACCTTGTATATACAGGGTGTCCCAGGACGGAATGTCATCCCTGAAATGGGGGGGGGGGGGGGGGGGGGTTGGAGGTGAAATTCCGAGTCGATTGATATAAGCATGTATGGTTCCCAGATCAACCGCTGAATGATTATTAATTTTTAAAGACGGGCCAATCAGGCGCGCCCGATGAGTGGGCTCACGTCGGTGAGCGATACGCGCGTGTAGTGGTGCCTGGCGGAGCACCGCTCCGCCAGGCACCACTACTGAGTCGATTGTATCAATCGACTCAGAACTTCACCCCCAACGTCCCATTCCAGGGATGACATTCCGTCCTGGGACACCCTGTATATATTTTTTTTATAACAACAGCGGTTGTCGGTAAAACGGCCACGTTCGAAGCGGACTCGGCGCGAACAGTGCGTCGCGTGCGGACGGTTGTGTTGCCTCGTTACGCATTTCGCGACGGACACCAATGACGTTTTATGAAAAGTAGACTTTACGAAAGTCTCGCCTATATGGGTGTCTCTTTTACGCAATGGGCTCTATATTGCATTCAATAGATTATTAAAATCTTCTGTGGCCAAGCGGAAACATTTTTTGTTATCTTCTTCGCATGATATATTGTTGAAAAGTTTATTTTCATATTATGACCCATATATTTTATGACCCACCAACAAGGTTTTTCATTCTTTTTATGTAGTTATATATATAAAAAATGTATGAATATTTTATATATATATATATATATATGTTTGAACGTACTTTGCCAAATGATTGTCAATGTGAAGTTCTGTTGAAATATATATATATATATATATATATATATATATATATATATATATATACAGGGTGGACCACGCAACGTGTGCACCTCTTTTACGACCAAAATATGCGTTGCAAAAAAAAATGTTTTATACAAAAGTTACATGGTTTATAAGGCTACACTATGTGGTGCATTTATTTTTTTTATAGGTGGAGCCACTTCGAAGATTTGAAGGTCAACTTTATTTTTTCAAATGGAATGCTATATTTTTTATAGCGTAATATGATAGAGTATCGAATTCTGAGTAAAAAAGTATAGACCTTTATTAGCCCTAGAGTTAATAGCTAACGAGTAATTTCACTTTATTACTTAAAAATTTTCTTCACGTAATATCAAGTTGGAGACTCAAATCTACTACAAATTTCTGAATGACAGTGTTTACATCACAGTGTTTATCAATATGAACACTTTTGCCACATCACACACACTTATCATGATTCACAATCTTCTCAATGATTGTAATCCAGTATTAAAGTATCCTTCGGTGATTGTGCGTGATTATTATCAGAAAGATAAAAGTGAAAATGAATGAACGAATCTCCAACTTGATATTACGTGAAGAAAATATTAAAGTAATAAAGTGAAATTACTCGTTAGCTATTAACTCTAGGGCTAATAAAGGTCTATACTTTTTTTACTCAGAATTCGATACTCTATCATATTACGCTATAAAAAATATAGCATTCAATTTGAAAAAATAAAGTTGACCTTCAAATCTTCGAAGCGCCTCCACCTATAAAAAAAAAAAAATGCACCACATAGTGCAGCCTTATAAACCATGTAACTTTTGTATAAAACATTTTTTTGTGCAACGAATATTTTGGTCGTAAAAGAGGTGCACACGTTGCGTGGTCCACCCTGTATATATAAAACTTTTGTGTTTCCCAACGATCGAGGCCCGTAGAACGATCGGAGGTGATCGAAGGGTTACATTTTATTTTAGCACACGCCGCCCGAGACACTATCCAATTCCGGTGTACTTTCGCGAGGCAAACTCGCACACTGCGGACCCGGTGCGTACGCGTTTCTCACGTTCATCTCAGCGCGCACAAACTTCACAACTTTAACTATAAATACAAAGGAATCTTCTATTTATACGAGTTTCGAGGTAAGTTTAACCGTTTCGCACAGGATAAGCGCGAGTCCGGAAGCCCGCCGTGAGAGAAAATAAAAAGAGCCTGACAAATATGTTGTGTTCGCGAGTTTTGCGCTTCCCGGCGCTATGTATGATCTGGTGATGAGTGGGGGGGGGGTGTCGAATTTCAATGCCCGAACACTGAGGACGTTTTCACTGACGACTCGCCTGAAGACCGATCGAGACGAACCCATTTGCTTGGCACTTTTTTCTTTCTTCTTGAATATTTAAATGCAAAATTATCAGAATAATTCGAGTTCGTGTTTTTTCAATTAATTTTTGTATATTAATTTAAACATTTATATTCTAGTTAATATACAATAAATATATTGAAAAAAAATTAACTCATTTTCTTGTGTTATATATACTAGTAGTAATAGTAATATTTGTTCCTTTAAGGCGGGCAACCACTTTGGGAGACCGAAAATTAGATGATTTTTGGGATTTTTTTTTATTGTGACAAAAAAAAAAAACGGATATTTCCGCAACTCTGACAATAATTTATTCATATTTTCATACATCTCTGGTAATTTTTTCAAGTTGTTTCATGCATTAATTAAGGTGTAATCCGCTGGGTCCGTTGGCGTTTTCTCATCGTCGTTGTCGATTTGCGGCAATTGTGCAGCTCGCAATTCGCATCTGAAATAGTCCAACAAGTTTTTGTACACTCTTGAGATGTTTTTTAAGAACATGAACCTGAATTTTGAAAAAAAATCGGAAATTGAATGTTGGAACGTGTTTGAAAAAAAAAAATGATCGATTTTTAGCATTTTTTTCCCCGGCATTTTGCAATAATAAATATGTTTTAAACAATCGAATCTTTCGAACTTTAGGTTGATGTTTTAATAAATTATATTAGATGAAGTAAAAAGTTCTGAGCGTTTTTTTTTGGTTTGTTTCGAAGATGAAATTAACATAGGATTATCCGATTTAGATCAAATATGCGCCGTTTTGTTCGACAACTTTTGTCCATTCTGAAGGCAATTTCATAATTCCGCGATTGAAGAAGTCCTCGTCCCTATTGGTAAAAAAACTTGACCAGCTCATTTTCACAAGCCTCCCTTGAGGACAGATTTGTACCATCAAGAAAACTTTGCAAATGCTTGAAAAGGTGATAATCGCTTGGTGCCAGGTCTGGACTATACGGCGGGTGCGATAGAAGCTCCCATCTAAGCTCTCGGAGCTTCTGGCGCGTCGTTAAAGATGTGTGCGGCCTGGCGTTGTCTTGATGGAACACATCGCCCTTCCTATTGGCCAATACTGGCCGCTCCTGGTCGATCGCCTGCTTCAATCTGGTCAGTTGTTGACAGTAGAGGTCCGAATTGAGTGTTTGGCCCGATGGGAGCAGCTCATAGTGGATGATTCCCTTCCAATCCCACCAAACATACAGCAAAACCTTCTTGGCCGTTAATCCGGGCTTGGCGATCGTTTGGGCCGGCTCACCGCGATTGGACCACGATCTTTTTTCGGCTGTTGTTCTCGTATGTGACCTATTTTTCATCGCCAGTCACCATCCGCTTAAAAAATGGCTCGATTTCGTTACGTTTCAGCAGAGAATCGCAGGCATCAATTCGGTCCAAAAGGTTCTTTTGCGTCAATTCGTGTGGCACCCATACAATCGAGCTTCTTCTTGAGACCAGCCTTATGCAAATGGTTTCAAACGGTTTTTTGGCTAATCTTCAGTTCCTGGGCAATGGAATAAGTGCTCACATGCCGGTCCGACTCGACGATTTCCATGATTTTACCGACATTTTCGACGATTGGCTTACCAGATCGTGCCTCATCTTCGACGTCCATATTACCAGAACGGAATCGTTGGAACCACCGCTTAGCTGTTGCATTCGATACTGTATTGGCTCCATAAACAGCACACATTTTTTTTGGCCGCCTGCTCCGCCTTTTCACCTTGGTCGTAGTGGTACTAAAATATCTTAATATATAATCTAACGATTTATGAAGTAAAAAAAATGATTTTTGGAAGCATCTAAAGTGGTGCCCGCCTTAAGGGTGTTTATATTAGTGAATAGGATAGGAATAGGAAAAAACCTATTTGATTTAAATAGATTCTATTTAAATTAAATATTTTTTTTTATTCGGCAGTGTACGTTTACCAGTTGTACAAGTATGAAATGCGGATTTCAGACAACAGATGGTGCACCAATGCAGTTTGTGCTATAAAGATTTGACACTCCGCCATTTTGTTGTGTCATCAACAAGTGTCAGACGCGCACGAGTGATAAATTGGAAAAGTGTATGCATAGTGTTTTGTTGTCGTGTTCAATATGTCGATATTTATACCGAACAAAGAGCATTCGCGGACAGCATTAATTTTTTGTTTTCATTTGAAGAAAACTGCTGCTGAATCATATCGATTACTTCGAGAAGCTTATAGTGAACATGCTCCATCGCAAGATACGTGTGAACGATGCTTTCGGCGTTTCAAAAGTGGTGACTTCGATGTTGCAGACAAGGAACATGGAAAAGCGCCAAAAAAATACGAAGATGTGGAATTGCAAGCATCGTTGGACGAAGATGATTCGCAAATACAAAAATAACTCGCCGAGCAATTGGGCGTTAGTCAACAAGCTGTTTCCAATCGGCTACGAGAGATGGGAAAGATTCAGAAGACCGGTAGATGGGTACCACATGAGTTGAACTACAGGCAAATGGAAAAGCGCAAAAACACATGTGACATTTTGCTCGCTCGGTACAAAAAGAAGTCGTTTTTGCATAGTACAGTTACAGGGGATGAAAAGTGGATTTATTTTGAGAATCCCAAGCGCAAAAAATCATGGGTAGACCCAGGCGCACCATCCACATCGACCGCAAGACCGAATCGCTTTGGCAGAAAGACGATGCTCTGTGTTTGGTGAGACCAGAGGGGGCGTGGTCTATTATGAGCTGTTAAAACCTGGGGAAACGGTTAATACTAAACGTTACCAACAACAATTGACCGATTTGAAGCGTTCGCTGCTTGAAAAAAGGCCAGAATACCGAAAGAGGCAACACAAAGTCATTTTTCTTCATGACAATGCTACATCACATACGGCAAAACCGGTTCGCGACACGTTGGAAGCACTCAGCTGGGAAGTTCTACCCCATGCGGCTTACTCACCAGACTTGGCTCCTTCCGATTACCACTCGTTTGCATCGATGGGTCACGCACTTGCTGAGCAGCGCTTTGGTTCGTACGAAGATGTGAAAAAATGGCTCGATGAATGGTTCGCAGCAAAAGGGGAAGATTTTTAGCTGGCGTGGTATTCACAAATTGGCCGAAAAATGGGAAAAATCTATAACAAGCGATGGAGCATACTTTGAATAAAGCACTTTTTATCATTCTTCCGTATTTAACGTGTATTTTTTTTTAGAAAAAAAAATCCGCATTTCATACTTGTACACCTGGTATTCCTTTCCGCATTTTTCCCGCTATTATTTTCGTGTATTTCTCAAAAGTGTTTCCTCTTGAGAAACACACTCCCAGGTCCTTCTATTCCTTCACTATTTCCAATCCTACTCCTCGGTAGTTCCACATTTACCGTCTCTTCTCTCTTCCTATCTTCTCAAAAATCATTATTTTTATTAACATATTTCTTTCAATTTAATAAATTCTAAAATTGCATTAAAAATGGCATTTCGAAGATTAAAATTCGTAAAAAAAAATGTATTATAAATTCAATTTTCTCGTCAGACGAAGAAAAAAAGTATCGTAATTATGTTTACGCAGGCTTTCAGTAACGAACGTATATTACGCATATGTCGAGACGAATACCATTCTGCCACTCTTTTTTTTTATCAACACATACATATGCATTACGATTTTTTTTGTTGTTGTTGTCGTCTGACCGAAAAAAAAAGATTTTAAATTAAATATAGTCGGTCTGATCGCAACAGCCTTTTTCCACTGTCCAATTCAAAACCAAAGAATCTCCGTTAATTTTTCACGTATTGGACTTCGCGCGGGAATATTTCTCGACTTTATTGCGCGTTCAACATCAACGAGGAATTAAAAGCCGTAATATTTTTGTTGATGCCACGCTAGACTCGCTGACCGATGACCATTCTCGTTACTCGACACGCGTTGCGTTAATTTTGCTTCGTTTAAAACTTGCCAGTCCACGATACAGCTTTTAATGCAACACACGTAGCTCAATCGCTCGCAGTAGTCGCAAAGATATTTCGCGCGAACGCAATCCTTCAGTTTCGCGCGTGAGGAGGAAAAACAAAAACACATAGGAAATTTTGTCTGTTCGTTGAAGAAAAAAAAAGAGTGTTTCGAGTGCTTTCCGAATTTTTGTGCCCTTTTTTTTCAAAGAGGATCGAGCCTCTCAGTCACCAGCGTTGAGGGATATCAATTTTTTTTCTTCAGACGCAAACAAAAGTTGACGTCGAAGTTTTCACATTAGATCATTTTCGAGAGAGTAAATCACAAGATTTACACAATTTATCAGAGCTCTCAGGGAACATTTTTTAAGTTAGATCGTTGATTTTTTTTTTAATTAGCTATTAACAATTCTTTGTAATTATCAATTGAATTACAATTAATTCAATTACTTAATATTTATATTGTAAAAATTATAGTATCTGGTATTAAGTCTATTTTTTTAATGTATTTATTGTTATTTATCAATTATATATTAATTGCTTTAATTACAGCTGTTTAATATTTAATATTTTTATATTATTATATCTTTATATCGTGTGTAAATAGATGGACATATATACATATATATATTTATATATATATATATATATATATATATATGGGGGTATGTACAGTGGGTAAAAAAAGTTTTTGTGCACCGCGTATTTTTCAAATTGTCCTACAAAAAAAAATGTTTCAGCATTTTCTTTTTTTTCGAAAATTTTTGTCGAACATTTTTTTTTTTTGAAAAAAAAAACTGCTAAAGTATTTTATTATTTTGCAGGATAATTTGAAAAACACGCGGTTTACAAATACTTTTTTTACCCTCTGTATATATACATAGGAACAGCTAGATTTGTGTGTGTATATATATATATATATATATATATATATATATATACCAGGTGTACAAGTATGAAATGCGGATTTTTTTCTAAAAAAAACACGTTAAATTCGGAAGAATGATAAAAAGTGCTTTATTCAAAGTATGCTCCATCGCTTGTTATACATTTTTCCCATCTTTCGGGCAATTTGTGAATACCACGCCAGTTAAAATCTTCCCCTTTTGCTGCGAACCATTCATCGAGCCATTTTTTCACATCTTCGTACGAACCAAAGCGCTGCTCAGCAAGTGCGTGACCCATCGATGCAAACAAGTGGTAATCGGAAGGAGCCAAGTCTGGTGAGTGAGCCGCACGGGGTAGAACTTCCCAGCTGAGTGCTTTGAACGTGTCGCGAACCGGTTTTGCCGTACGTGATGGAGCATTGTCATGAAGAAAAATGACTTTGTGTTGCCTCTTTCGGTATTCGGCCTTTTTTCAAGCAGCGAACGCTTCAAATCGGTCAAATGTTGTTGGTAACGTTTAGTAGGTTTCCCCAGGTTTTAACCGCTCATAATAGACCACGCCCCTCTGGTCCCACCAAACACAGAGCATCGTCTTTCTGCCAAAGCGATTCGGTCTTGCGATCGATGTGGATGTTGCGCCTGGGTCTACCCATGATTTTTTGCGCTTGGGATTCTCAAAATAAATCCACTTTTCATCCCCTGTAACTATACGATGCAAAAACGACTTCCTTTTGTACCGAGCGAGCAAAATGTCACATGTGTTTTTGCACTTTTCCATTTGCCTGTCGTTCAACTCATGTGGTAGCCATCTACCGCTCTTCCGAATCTTTCCCATCTCTCGTAGCCGATTGGAAACAGCTTGTTGACTAACGCCTAATTGCTCGGCAAGTTGTTTTTGTGTTTGCGAATCATCTTCGTCCAACAATGCTTGCAATTCCACATCTTCGTATTTTTTTTGCGGTTTTCCCATGTTCCTTGTCTGCAACATCGAAGTGACCACTTTTGAAACGCCGAAAGCATCGTTCACACGTATCTTGCGATGGAGCATGTTCACCATAAGCTTCTCGAAGTAATCGGTATGATTCAGCAGCAGTTTTCTTCAAATGAAAACAAAAAATTAATGCTGTCCGCGAATGCTCTTTGTTCGGTATAAATTTCGACATATTGAACACAACAACACAACACTATGCACACACTTTTCCAATTTATCACTCGTGCGCGTCTGATACTTGTTGATGACACAACAAAATGACGCAGTGTCAACTCTTTATAGCACAAACTGCATTGGTACACCATCTGTTGTCTGAAATCCGCATTTCATACTTGTACACCTGGTATATATATACATAGAAAACAGCTAAATTTGGAAAAAATTAAAATCTATCACACATTATTGCAATCACGCCTCGTGTGATTGCAACACTCGTCTTTGGCTCGTGCTGCAAACTCACACTCGTTAGAAAAAGTTTTTTCGTCCTCGTGTCATAATGTACTATCTTTTAATTAAATTAAATTCTTCAGTCTTTCTATAATAAATTTTTTTTTCAATACAAAAAAGTCAAAATCTACTCAAATTCTTTTGTTTTAATAAAAAGTCTTCTTGTTTTTATTTAAAAAAAATTAAAATCTATCACACATTATTGCAATCACACCTCGTGTGTTTGCAACACTCGTCTTCGGCTCGTGCTGCAAACGCACACTCGTTAGAAAAAGTTTTTTCGTCCTTGTGTCATAATGTACTATTTTTTAATTAAATTAAATTCTTCATTCTTTCTGTAATAAGTTGCTTTTTTCAATACAAAAAAATTAAAATCTCAATTTTTTTTTGTTTTAATAAAAAATCTTGTTTTTATTTTTAAAAATTAAAATCTATCACACATTATTGCAATCACACCTCGTGTGATAGCAACACTCGTCTTTGGCTCGTGCTGCAAACGCACACTCGTTAGAAAAAGTTTTTTCGTCCTCGTGTCATAATGTACTATTTTTTTTATTAAATTAAATTCTTCATTCTTTCTGTAATAAGTTTTTTTTTTCAATACAAAAAATCCAAATCTACTCAAATTCTTTTGTTTTAATAAAAAAAACCTTTCGTTTTTTTTTTTTTTCATTAAAATCTATCCAAAATCTCACAGTATAGTACAAAAAAAAATCTTAGTATCTTTCAATGGCCATTGACGAAACGCTCGATCCTCTTTCAAGTGTCACTATCATAGATGCTTGGAAAAAAAAATTAATCACGAATGTTCACCTAGCAATCGGGATGGGGAACATCGAGGAAACATCGGTATGGGACGAGGGTGGAGTGATGCGGGGGTGGTATCGTCGGTGTATTTTTCCTTCCATTGATGATAGCTGACAAATATTAATTTGCATAGAGTATGATCGGAGCAAACGAACGATGGTACTTTCACTGGGCGGACTGGCTCGTGTTCGCCGCCATGCTTGGACTCTCAGCAGCAGCTGGACTATGGCACTTCAGAAGAGCCAAAAAATCAAGCACCCTCGAGTATTTACTGGGCAGTCGTAACATAGGACTTTATCCAATTGCGGCGTCGCTTATAGCCAGGTAATTACAGTATGACCATCGTCGTTGCTTTGATTACAATTAAGGCCTTATATACGCGATTTCGCCGATTTTCGAAGGTACTTTTCTAGACGCGGTTAAAAAAAAAAATGACGCATATATTGACAACATTTTTTTTACAGATCGTTTATGCACATGGTTAAGTATATGTAAAAAAAAAAACGGTATTTATACAAAATGATAAAGACTCTACGCTCGACTCCCAAGCGCGCTCAGGTATCCACGAGCGCTCAGTTATGTAGTTTGTTTGGGTTTGTTTGGGTTTTCATAACCCAAACAAAGCCAAACACGACCGTTTGGCGATTAGCTCCAAACATCTCCATTCTGGGTACAAAATAATCGAGGTAGCGGCATTTCTTGCTGCTATTTTATTCAATGAAGGAAATTCAGTCCTACTTATGGTTATGAATAAACGAAAAATCGTAGTTGGCAGGCAGAGCTACGGATATGCCGAGCAAATGGAACAGATGCGCGTGCCTCGGCAAAATAGAAAAAGTTTATTAGAGACAAAAGAAGTGGCATTGCAACTTCTTTTGTCATCTTTGAGTGCCACTGCAACGCATGACGGGTACAGCTAGTTGCTTATAAAAATTGCTCTAATTTAAACCTTTCTTTTTTTTTTTAATATCCTTATATTCATAGTACTAATATCTTTTTTTTTTTAAATAAAGTTTCAAATTAGAGCAATTTTTACTTGTCCTTTTTATTAAAACCTCAATATAACGAATTTTTGGAACATGACCTCCATATAACGAACTTTTTTGCTCTTCCCTAGAGATTCGTTATATCGAGGTTCGACTGTACCAGGTGTACAAGTATGAAATGCGGATTTCAGACAACAGATGGTGCACCAATGCATTTTGTGCTATAAAGATTTGACACTGCGCCATTTTGTTGTGTCATCAACAAGTGTCAGACGCGCACGAGTGATAAATTGGAAAAGTGTGTGCATAGTGTTGTGTTGTTGTGTTCAATATGTCGAAATTTATACCGAACAAAGAGCATTCGCGGACAGCATTAATTTTTTATTTTCATTTGAAGAAAACTGCTGCTGAATCATACCGATTACTTCGAGAAGCTTATGGTGAACATGCTCCATCGCAAGATACGTGTGAACGATGCTTTCGGCGTTTCAAAAGTAGTGACTTAGATGCTGCAGACAAGGAACATGGAAAACCGTAAAAAAAATACAAAGATGTGGAATTGCAAGCATTGTTGGACGAAGAATGATTCGCAAACACAAAAACAACTCGCCGAGCAATTGGACGTTAGTCAACAAGCTGTTTCCAATCGGCTACGAGAGATGGGAAAGATTCAGAAGACCGGTAGATGGCTACCACATGAGTTGAACGACAGGCAAATGGAAAAGCGCAAAAACACATGTGACATTTAGCTCGCTCGGTACAAAAGGAAGTCGTTTTTGCATCGTACAGTTACAGAGGATGAAAAGTGGATTTATTTTGAGAATCCCAAGCGCAAAAAATCATGGGTAGACCCAGGCGCACCATCCCACATCGACCGCAAGACCGAGTCGCGTTGGCAGAAAGACGATGCTCTGTGTTTGGTGGGACCAGAGAGGCGTGGTTTATTATGAGCTGTTGAAACCTGGGGAAACGATTAATACTAAACGTTACCAACAACAATTGACCGATTTGAAGCGTTCGCTGCTTGAAAAAAGGCCAGAATACCGAAAGAGGCAACAAAAAGTCATTTTTCTTCATGACAATGCTCCATCACATACGGCAAAACCGTTGTTCGCGGAACGTTGGAAGCACTCAGCTGGGAAGTTCTACCCCATGCGGCTTACTCACCAGACTTGGCTCCTTCCTATTACCACTTGTTTGCATCGATGGGTCACGCACTTGCTGAGCAGCGCTTTGGTTCGTACGAAGATGTGAAAAAATGGCTCGATCAATGATTCGCAGCAAAAGGGGAAGATCTTTAGCTGGCGTGGTATTCACAAATGGCCCGTAGAATGGCAAAAATGTATAACAAGCGACGGAGCATACTTTGAATAAAGCACTTTTTATCATTCTTCCGAATTTAACGTGTTTAACGTGTTTTTTTTTTAGAAAAAAAATCCGCATTTCATACTCGTACACCTGGTATATGTATAGATTTATTATTGTGGATATATATTTATGAAAATCGTTTTTTTTTTCTTTTCGATCGGCAGTTTCGTGTCAGGCGTAACGATACTCGGTACCCCGGCGGAAATTTACAATTTTGGCACGCAATACTGGGTGACGGTAATATCGCTGATGTTCTCCGGTATCGTCGTCGCCAATGTCTATCTTCCGGTCTTCGCGACCCTCAAGCTCAATTCGGTTTACGAGGTTTGCATCGCGAATGCTTTTCTTTTCTTTTCTTTGTTCTCCTCTTATCTTCAGCATCATCTGAGACGTGATCTCAGTATTATTTTTCATCTTTATTACGAGACGAAAAAAAAAAAAATCATTTGATACAAAACCAACAATGAAAAGAATAATCTTTTGCAGTATCTTGAGCTTCGATTCAGTCGAAGTGTCAGGATCCTAATATCGCTGATTTTCGTCGTCGATGTCGTGCTCTACCAGTCAATCGTTGTTTACGTACCCTCCCTCGCGCTCAATCAAGGTAACAGCATTATTTATTCTCCAATCAATCAATAAAACATAATTGATCGAATATTTTATTTTTTTTTCATTTCCGCTTCAATTGCATTTTTCTTTTTCAGTGAGCGGAATAAACATTCATCTGATTGGAGGGGTCGTCTGCTTCGTCTGTATGTTTTACACGGTTCTGGTGAGTGTAAAAAAAAATATATATATATATATATGTTATATTTAGAGTACGTGGCATTTTTTTCAGATTTTTATCGGCTCGTTAACTCGGCTAATTCGGAGATTTTTTTACCGCTCTACGACCATTTTTCGCCAAGTTATAGCGTTTTGAAAAAAAAAATCTAAAAATTAAGAAATTTTGTTGTGTACTTTAATTTTTGTGACTAGTGTATATAAACAAACTCGCGGAAAATATATAAACAACCCAATAACATATAAATCAAATAAACCCAAACCAACAAAGCCAACAATACAAACAGCAATTCCAAACAGCTCAAAGCAAACCCAAACAGCTCAAAGCAACCTCAAACAGTTCAAAGCAAACCCAAACATCTCAAAGCAACCCCAAACAGCTCAAAGCAACCCCAAACAGTTCAAAGCAAACCCAAACATCTCAAAGCAACCCCAAACAGCTCAAAGCAATACCAAACAACTCAAAGCCAACCCAAACAGCTCAAAGCAAACACAAATAGCTCAAAACAAATATAAATAGCTCAAACAAAACCGAAATAGCTCAAAGTAAACCCAAACAGCTCAAAGCAAACACAAACAGCTCAAAGCAAACACAAACAGCTCAAAGCAAACACAAACAGCTCAAAGCAAACACAAACAGCTCAAAGTAAAACCAAACAGCTCAAAGCAAACCCAAACAGCTCTAAGCAAATTCAAGCAACTCAAAGCAAATTCAAACCGCTCAAAGCAAATTCAAATCGCTCAAAGCAAATTCAAACCGCTCAAAGCAAATTCAAACCGCCCAAAGCAAATTCAAACGGCTCGAAGCAAACCCAAAAAGCTCAAAGCAAACTCAAACGGCTCAAAGCAAACCCAAAAAGCTCAAAGCAAACTCAAACGGCTCAAAGCAAACGCAAATGGCTCAAAGCAAACTCAAACAACTCAAAGCAAATTCAAACGGATCAAAGCAAACCCAAACAGCTTAAAGCAAATTCAAACGGCTCAAAGCAAACCCAAACAGCTCAAAGCAAATTCAAACGGCTCAAAGCAAACCCAAACAGCTCAAAGCAAACTCAAACGGCTTAAAGTAAACTCAAACAGCTCAAAGCAAACACGAACAGCTCAAAGCAAACTCAAACAGCTCAAAGCAAACTCAAACAGCTCAAAGTAAACCCAAATACCTCAAAGCAAACCCAAACTAACTATTGAACCGCGGAAAATATACATGGAGCTTGCTTGTTAGAGAGAGAGAGAGAGAGAGAGAGAGAGAGAGGGAGAGAGAGAGATGCATAGTGAACAGCTAGAGAGAACGGACAATGTCGAGTATAAGGAGGCTCTTTGAGGAGGGTTGAAATGTTTATGGAAGGAAAGCGGTGCACGGGTGTGGTGGGCTCGACAATGGGTCTCGGGTCGGAGACAATGGCTTGATGGGCCCACGTGGCATCGAGTGGCTCGTTGCTGTTTCAGTACCAGGTCACAAAGCCTCGTGCAAAAGTGATTAATAGCTCGCTCGTTTGTCCTCGAACTGCAACCACTCTGTTCCCCTCCATCCTCCTAACGCCCCCCCCCCTATTGCCGCATCCTTTCGCGCGCTCCCAGCGTAATTATTCCAACAATTTGTTAAACTTTGAATTAACGGGGATTTATCGCGCATGACTCGACCCTCCTGGCACAATTGTTTGTTGCGAGCGTTATACACGGGCGAGGCTTATTGCGCTGTGAGCTTCGCAATTCTGCCGGAGATCGTAACTTTTGCATGACCAAGCTCTTCCGCGTCATCCCTACTGGCCATTTTTCTGTACGCAAGCACGGTAACTCGTCAGGTCGGGACATCGATTTTTGAGACTAACGACGTCGAACAATTATTCGGGTGTTTCGTGAAAAGAGTCGTTGGTAAAGAAAAATCCAAACAGACTGAAACAGAAAAAAATCTCAACAGTTGCATATAAACAAACGCAAACAAGCACAAACAACCGAGTCCGAGCAGCTCCAATAAAATCCAAACGAGCCCAACCTTAAACCCAAACAAACCCAAACTTAAACCTAAACAACCCCAAACAACCCCAAACTTAAATTTAAACAAACCCAAACTTAGACCAAACCAAACCCGAGTTTAACCTTGCACCCGGTAGTGCAACATTAAACTCGACATAACTTTAAAAGTATAAATATTAGAAAAAAATGTTTCAAGTAAAAATTATAGAAAATTAATTATAATTTAAAAGTTGTTATTAGCATTTTAATATTTAAGCAATTATTCGAAGAGTTATCGGCCGAAATAGAAGAAAAAGTTCATTAAATGAGCTATAAGTTGTAAACGGTAAGTTCTATAAAAAAAATTATTCGAACAAAAAGATGGGAAATTTAATTATCTATAATAATAGTTATTATGGTTTTGGACTAAAGTGCATGGTTACCGAGGTATAGGCACATAACGTTTTTTTCAAGATTGCGACTTTTCCCGTACCGGAATCTGTCAGCATTTTGTGATTTTATACTCAGGAAGTCACACTAAACCCGATAAAAAAATAACTCCTGTATTTTAGTGAAAATCAAACAAGAGTGCTGGGCTTCTCCATTGACTGGCCTATAAGCGTTTGAAGGCGAGCAACCACTTTAGGAGACCGAAAATTAGATGATTTTTTGGATTTTTTTTTATTGTGAAAAAAAAAAACGGAAATTTCTGCAACTCTGACAATAATTTATTCATATTTTCATGCATCTCTGGTAATTTTATTAAGTTATTTCATGCATTAATTAAGGTGTAATCCGCTGTGTCCCTTGGCGTGTCCTCATCGCCGCTGTCGATTTGCGGGAATTGTGCAACGCGCGATTCGCATCTGAAATAGTTCAACAAATTTTTATACATTCTTGAGATGTTTTTTAAGAACATGAACCTAAATTTTGAAAAAAACATCGAGAATTGAATTTTGGAACGTGTTTGAAAAAAAATGATCGATTTTTAGCATTTTTTTTCCCGGCATTTTGCAATAATAAATATGTTTTAAACAATCTAATCTTTCCAACTTTAGGTTCATGTTTTAATAAATTATATTATGTAAACGTGTTCCAAATTTGAAGATGATCCATCAATTAGTTTTTGAGTTATGATTCTCGCGAATTGAAAAAATGTCGTTTCGAGAAAAACACGTTTAAAGTTTCACAAACGAAAAGCTCAAAGTCAAATGTGTTTAATGAAATGATAAAGTGTCTTACCGATTAATCAGCGATTCCAGCACCATACAGCAGTCCTTCCTCTTCCTCGTGCAACTCATTTGAAGCTTGCATTTCCTCTTTACGAGCTTTTCGAGCTTCTTTTGTCTCTAATAAACTTTTTCTATTTTGCCGAGCCACGCGCATCTGATGCCATTTGCTCGGCATATCCGTAGCTCTGCCAGTCAACTACGATTTGTAGTTCATTCATAACCATGAGTAGGGCTGAATTTCCTTCATTGAATAAAATAGCAGCAAGAAATGCCGCTACCTCGATTATTTTGTACCCAGAATTGAGATGTTTTTGGAGCTAATCGCCAAATGTTCGAATTTGGCTTTGCTTGGGTTATGAAAACCCAAAAAAATCCAAACAAACTACCTAACTGAGCGTTCGTGGATACCTGAGCGCGCTTGGGAGTCGAGCGGAGAGTCTTTATCATTTATATATTAGTTGTGTGAATTAATTTTTACAGTTTTTTTCCATACTTGTGGTTTATTAGAAAATAGACAAAACCTTGTTTAATCCGGATAATATCCCCCGTTGCTTTCAACAACCTTCTGCCACCGATCTGGTAGCATACAGATACCATCACGATAGAAGCTGGCTGGTTTCGAGGCGATAAAGTCATCGACGAATTTCCTAATATCGTCTTCTCGGAAGTGGCTCCCTCTTAAGCTGTGCGCCATTGACCGAAATAGATAATAGTCGGATGGGGCCAAGTCCGGTGAATATGCCGGATGAGGAAGAACTTGCCAGCCCAGGTTTAAAATAGTTGTTTGGGTCGTACGAGCAACGTGAGGTCGAGCGTTATCATGCAGGAGAATGACTTTTCGCCTTCCGTGTCCTGTGAATGGCCTTTTTTGCTCAATTGCTTCGCTTAAACGATTTAATTGGTCACTATATCGTTCTGCAGTGATCATCTGACCCGGTTCTTGAAGTTCATAATAAAGGACACCCTTTATGTCCCACCAGATACACAAAAGCATTTTTTTTGACGTTCATTTGCAGTTTGGGACTTGATGTTGTTGGTTCTCCAGGCTTCACCCATGATTTTTTCCGCTTGGGATTCTCATAAAGGATCCATTTTTCATCCCCCGTCACGATTTTCCAGAGAAAGTTCTTCCTTCGTTGTTTGCTAAGCAACCAAAGACACGTGTTCATCCGTTGTCCGAGGTTATATTCGGTTAGTTCATGTGGGACCCATTTCCCGAGCTTCTGAATTTTTCCCATCGCGTGTAACCTCTTGGCAACGGTTGATCGATCAACTCCTAGTTGGGCTGCAAGTTCTTCTTGTGTCTGTGAAGAATCTTGGACCAGTAAAGTTTCCAAATCATCGTCCGAAAATTTTTCAGGCTGTCCAGTACGCGCACGGTCACTGAGTTCGAAATCATTGTTTCTAAAACGTTTAAACCAATAATTGCATGTTTCGTATGACACAATACTCTTCCCGAACACAGAACAAATTGCCTCCCACGCTTTGTTGGCACTTTTTCCTTGTTGGAATTCGTAAAGGATGCAGTGGCGAACGTGCAGCTTATCGGTTGCCATTGTTCCTGCTACTTTATTTTAAGGTTATGATGCTCGCCGAATAAATTCACACAGCGTCTTGAACAGGGCTATATCAATACTTTAAAATCCTAAATGGACGTTGAAATATTTCAACTTGAAAGAGGATTTCCAGCAAGCTAGAAAAATCTGTAAAAATTAATCCACACACCTAATAAATACCGTTAGAAGGAATCCCAATATCGTTTTCAAATTTTCCGGGTGTATTCTTAAGATATTTTGCTAATGATTTATGAAATACAAAAAAAAAAAATGATTTTTTGAAGCATCTAAAGTGGTTGCCCGCTTTAAGGAAGCCTCTTACCCTCAATCAGCGATGCCTGGTCCATTCCCTCAGCTTCATCAAAAGCTTCACTTTCTTGGGATTTTTGGTTTCGAATCTCTGTTCTGCGAGCTTCGAACCCTCCACACGAAGGTTACGCGCTTACCGCGCACAGACGTTTCAATTCTATCACTTTTTTTTAGTCCCTTATCGATCACTCCGACCAAAATAACATTCTCTACCTCATGTCCACAGGTATGAAGTATACGAAACTGATGTTTTTTTTGAGAAAATCGACAATTTCCGAAAATAGACCGATACCGATCCCTTAAACACCATTGTTTTTTTTTTCATTCTTCTCATTACTTGCTTTTTTTCTTTCTTTCAGGGTGGCCTGAGAGCTGTAGTATGGGCCGACGTGTTTCAAGTGGCCATTATGATAACAGCCGTTGCAACCGTAACTGTACTTGGCACTTGGGAGATCGGTGGAGTCGCCGAGGTCTGGCGTCGATCCGAACAAATGAATAGAATTCATTTTTTAAAGTAGACCCATCTTTCGGTAGATCAAAATCGTGAAAATTCACGTGTATTTTTTTTTTCAGCAGCACAATTTGACATTTTTTTAAAATTTATTGTCTTTTGCTTTTTTTCTCTTGCTCTCTCTCTCTCTCTCTCTCTCTCTCTCTCTCTCTCTCGCGTGCAGCACGGATCCATCACCGTACACGAGGCACACACTCTGGACGGTTCTCGTAGGATCCTTTCTCTACAGCACTTCCTACATAGCTGTCAATCAAACGATGGTTCAACGATACACGTCGCTGCCCACTGAGAAACTTTCAAAAGTGTAAGTGTCCACTTTTGTCACGGTTAAAATTTATTTATTTCAATTGATTCATTTTCTTAAATTAAATTTGCTTCAAATTAAATGCATTTAAGGCCCGACACCACGGTAAAAAAATTTTTTTTGTCATTTTTTTTTGTCATTTTCTGAAAGATACATTTCTTAAGAATGCTCTCACCAAATTTTTAAAAGAAATTTCGTAAAATTGGCGGAGATACAGAATTTAATGTGAAACCGTTCGAAGCGCACGACCGCGCCGAGCGGCAGATGTGCGGCAATAAAACCGATATACGTGGACCTTAGTAAAGACGAGGCTTCTTCAACGATGTTTAGGCGCTTTTCACCAGAATAACAACGAGTGTTTGAACTCTGTTATATGGAAATTTGCGCCAAAGACATCGCGGAGCGGCAGACCCACAGTTGAAACTGCCGCTAATATTGCTTCGATACTTTTCAACAATGGTCGTATCGGCCTCATAAATGTATTGGAGATATTAAACATAAAAATTGGTGAAACACTCGACCGATATTGTCAAAACATCGACGAGAAGCGAATACGCGAAGCCGAGCACGAAGCCGAAAAAAGCACGCACGAGGGTCGTCTGCGTGGAAAACATGAAAAAAAATGATGAGTCTCTGGATGCTGAGGACCTGTTGTATGGTCCAGGAATAGCTGACTAACGGTGAGAAACAAAACAAAAAAGAGACAAATAAAAAATTTAGTTTGTACGTTGAATTATCCTTCAGCAAAATTTTGAACGCGTTTTTCTCGAAACTACGTTTTTCAACCTGGTTGACAACATATTGAACAAAACTATTCATCCGATTTGCATGCGCCAGGTCTTAAACTGTTCGAAAATCCAGTCTCTATGGCACCACGTAGGGATTTTTTTTATAAAGGGCCCCCTTCTATTTTTTTTTATGAACGATGAAAATTTTCCATGAAAATCGTAAATAAAATTCGCTGGTCCGCCATTTTTTTTTTTAGATAGCGAAATTCCCCTACGTGATGCTGTAAACCTATATGTCTAGTTTCTAAATATATTTTTATTTGATTTTTCAGATGAACCGTATGGCTTAATCGCTGTCAAACGCCGAGCAGCAATTTCGTCGGAGTGTCCTCTTGGAAGCGGCGTACACCGCAAACTATACTTTAGATTCGAG
The DNA here is from genome assembly GCA_963932345.1 of Ophion ventricosus. NCBI lineage: Eukaryota > Metazoa > Arthropoda > Insecta > Hymenoptera > Ichneumonidae > Ophion > Ophion ventricosus. Next base: position 36,781,696 of record OZ010712.1, read on the forward strand.
TAAAAAAATTTATATACAGTCTTCTATATGTATACATTGACTATGAGTATTAATAAAAAAAACAACTCCATTCATCGTTTGCTTGAAAATGAATTACGAAAAATACACCCTCGTACCGCGCACGAACCGTGCTGTGGGGGCCTTAAAGCTTCGGGAGAATATTCTAGACATATTAGATAATAAAATTGAAAAGAAAAAATGAATTTTTCGAAATTTTCATACGTAGCCCCTTCTGGAAATAAGGAATAGCATGATTTCTGATTTTTAGAGTCCTAGGGATATTCACGATAGGCGTGATGGCCTTCGTATCCCTGTGCTGTTGGTGCGGTCTCGTCCTTTTGTCGTGGTGGTCCGCGCCTAAGTGCGATCCTCGAGCTACCGGATTGATCGACACCGACGATCAATTGTTGCCGGCTTACGTCATGGAGATTGCCGGAAGTTATCACGGAATTCCTGGACTCTTCACGGCCGGTATATTTGGTGCTGCACTCAGGTAACATTCTTCCACTCATTGGCATAAAAGGAAGAAAAAGAAAAAAATCTTCACCTCTGAACGTTATATTTTTACGAATATGATGGACGACTCTGTTTCCTATTAAAGTACTCTCTCCGTCGGTCTTAATTCCACGTCGGTCGTTCTTCTCGAGGATTTCGTCAAGGGTTGTTTCCGGTTAAAGCCGAGCGAGCGCACCGCCAACATCTTCGTCAAAAGTGTTATCATCGCGCTCGGGCTCTCGGCTTTTGGATTTATATTTCTCGTTGAAAAATTGGGCGGTGTTCTTGCCGTGAGTTGAAGAGAGAGAAGACAAAAAAAAAAGATTACGAAATCAAAAGTAATGAGAACGGTGTTATTTATAAAATTCGTTGACTGTTTTTTTTTTATTTCTAAACGTCATTTTTCGACGTCACAGTCAAACGTAAACAAACCTAACAAATTAAACCCAAACAAACACGAGTAATCAAACCCAAACAGAGCTAATTGTAAGCGAACAAGCAAACTCGAGGAAAAAAAAAACTAACCCAAATAGAACGAAGGAAATAAGCGAACGGAAAACAAATGGAACCCAAATAAACCCAAACGGAAAGTGATACAAACCGGACCCAAACTAATTCGAGCAATCCAAATAAACCAACTAACGATCAAACCCAATTAAACATAAGCCAGAAGCGGACAAACCCAAACTAATCTCAAACGATCGAGGCCAAATGAAACCCAAACAATAAAAAAATTCAAACCGGAAATGCACAAGTCCAGACGATAAAAAAACCTAAACCGAAAACGAACAACTTCAAACTTACTCGAACGATAAAAAAATCCAAACCGGAAATGGACAAGTCCAAACTTAAGCAAACGACAAAATACCCAACCAAGAAGCGAACGAACCAAAATTTACCCAAACGATAAAAATTCCAAACCGGAAATGAACAAGCCTAAACTTATCCGAACGATAAAAAAATTCAAACCGGAAATGCACAAGCCCAGACGATAAGAAAACCTAAACCGGAAACGAACAAAACCAAACTTACCCAAACGATAATAAAATCCAAACGAGAAATAAACAAGCCCAAACTTACCCAAAAGAAAAAAAACCCAAACCGGAAACGAAAAAAACCCAAACCTACACAAACAATAAAATTTCCAACCTTAATGAGCAAGTCTAAACTAACCCGAACGATAATAAACCCAAACCGGAAAAGAGCAACCGCAAACGATAAAAATCCAAACCGGAAACGAACAAGTCCAAACTTACCCAAACGATAATAAACCCAAACCGGAAATGAACAAGTCCAAACTTACCCAAACGATAAAAAATCCAAACCGGAAATGGACAAGTCCAAATTTAAGCAAACGACAAAATACCCAAACAAGAAGCGAACGAACTAAAATTTACCCAAACGATAAAAATTCAAAACCGGAAATGAACAAGCCTAAACTTATCCGAACGATAAAAAAATTCAAACCGGAAATGCACAAGCTCAGACGATAAGAAAACCTAAACTGGAAACGAACAAAACCAAACTTACCCAAACGATAATAAAATCCAAACGAGAAATAAACAAGCCCAAACTTACCCAAAAGATAAAAAACTCAAACCGGAAACGAAAAAACCCAAACTTACACAAACGATCAAATTTCCAACCTTAATGAGCAAGTATAAACTAACCCGAACGATAATAAACCCAAACCGGAAAAGAGCAACCGCAAACGATAAAAATCCAAACCGGAAACGAACAAGTCCAAACTTACCCAAACGATAAGAAACCCAAACCGGAAATGAACAAGTCCAAACTTACCCAAACGATAAAAAATCCAAACCGGAAATGGACAAGTCCAAACTTAAGCAAACGACAAAATACCCAAACAAGAAGCGAACAAACCAAAATTTACCCAAACGATAAAAAAAGCCAAACCGGAAATGAACAAGCTCAAACTTACGCGAACAATAAAATACCCAAACCGTAAAAAAACAAACCCAAAACTTACTCAAACGATAAAAAATCCAAGTCGGAAACGAACAAACCGAAACATTCCCAAACAAGCCAAAACAATCTAACAAAAAAACTCAAACGATAACAAACCCAAACCAGCAACGAAAAAAATAACTTACCCAAACAACAAAAAACCTAATTTAACCTAAACAATCGAACCCACATAAACCGTAGTAGCAATAAAGAAAACCCAAACCCAAATGTACCCAAACAAACAGAATCTTCCTCGAAGAGACAGTAACCAAGTGTAAAAGTGATTTTATTCTCTTTGCAAAAGGTGACAGGAAGTCTAGCCTCGATAGCTGCCGGTACTTCCTTCGGTGTTTTCACCCTTGGCATGTTGTTCCCCTGGACCAACTCGAAGGTATAGTTCATCCCGTATTATTATCACGTTCGTCCCATCGTGTAGGCACATACCCGCGTGGAAGATAATTATTATCGAGATTTTTCCGTATCACCGGAGCGTAGGGTGCATTTGTGGGTGCAGTTGCAGGATTCGTGGTGGCTGGCTGGGCCAGTCTCGGGGCTAACGTCGCGATCGGCACGGGTCTCTTGGTACCGAAGAAACTTCCGGTGCCTCTGGATCATTGCCCGGCCAATTTGACCGAGACTTTTCTCCAACAGTTCGTAGCCAATCCGCGGTAAGTCCGTTCTTCTTCTTCATTAAATCGAACTGAAAGAACAAAACAAAACAAACAACAAAAAAAAAAAAAGAAAAGTTGTTCGAATCCAGAGAGAACGAAGTTTTCCCGCTGTACCGGATCTCGTATCATTTGATCGCCGGTTTGGGCACCGTCGTCGTCATTCTAGTCGGTTGCCTCGTCACGTGGATAACAGGACCGCAAAATCCTTCCGCCCTCGACAGAAATTTACTCTCGCCCGTTATTCACAGGTTTGCTTGGTCTCGTTTGTTCGAATACTTCCGGTTTGCGAATACGAAAATACTTTTTTTCCGCTCTCAATGAGTCTCTCAAAAATAAAAAACATAAACATATCTAACTTTTAATGCTCATGAGGGGAAATAAAGTGGATAAAAATAATCGGCACTGACAAGAACAAAAATCTTGTTTTTTTGTTTCTTCGCTTACACGATGAAAATCGGATGAAACGGGTGATCGTTCAGGTGGTTGCCCCAGCCAAGGTACAACATGGAGGTGGGCAGGTGGCAGCAAAGATCGTCGCTCGACGATCAGGCGAGCTCGCATTTTCTCACGAAGGACGTCACGACCAAGCGAAGAGACGCAATTCCATTGACCGATGTAAGATCCACATTAAGGCAGAACATCACGGTGACCCCCTGTTTTTTGCCATTTTTCAAGAATTTTTTTTTGTGGGAAAAAAAAGAGATATTCGAAATTTTTTTTTTTGTTTTGTTCGTTGTTTATTGAAGATACATAAAAAAAAAAATTCAAATTTTTTACGCCCCATGGTGACGCTGGGGAAGCTCCCGCGTCAGGTACTGTTGCCTCTGCAGTGGTTCGCGGCACGCAGCAGAACTCTCTTCAAAGTCGATCTGAAAAAAAATACCGAATGTTTTCGTTAATAATATGATATTTTGAAGAGAAGTACACAGGGATTTTAAAAAATATTGATTTTTAAAAAATACGCACGCTTTTGAAATTAAAGGACGATTTTCGAGCAAAATTTCTCGTCGAAAATAGGCTATAACTTTTTTTATTATTCAGATATCGAAAAAATCCTATGTACTTCTTTAGATAATCTAGTTTTATTGATGCAGTCCAAATTTGAAGTCGATCGGATAAAAATTGCTCGAGTTCTGCTGCGTGCCGCACTCAAAAAAGTGGTTTTGAGAAAAACGCGTTCAAAGTTTTAGGTTTGTTGATTTATGCGATAAATTGGAAAAAAATTTTTTTACGTTTAATCAGCGATGCCGGCACCATATAGCTGGCCTTCAAGAAGCAAATGATTGTCCCTAGCATCTTTTCTCGAACTTGTAGAGGCTCTTCTTGCCTCTTTTGCAGCGTCTGTGAGCGAGCGCTCCGCCAGCTCGATCCGCGCTGCGTCGGTTTCAACGCAAAAATTGAAACAATTTGGGCCGATAGTTATCCCCAACGTCTCCAAAACTTTCATGAGGCTTCTCAGGCCATCATTGAATAATAATACCGCGATATCAGCTGCAATATCGACGATTTTTTTGCTCCCGGACTGCCACTTGGGGGCTATTGCCCAAACTGATTTGTTGTAGCTTTCGTTGTTGTTTTGCGTGAAGCCGCCCAAACAACGCTGCAGCAAATCGTCTCTGCTCAAATTTTCGAAGACTGGCGTAATTGCCGGGACCCCGAGCGTCACGGAGCGCTGCACCGCTCCACAAAATATTCAATATCTCCGAAAATAATTATTTTTTCGACCTGGGTCCAACGGCATCTTAATCTTAAATGTATTTTAGATTTTTCTGGATGGTTTTCAAAAAATCGATTTTTTGAAGCCGTCACAGTGGTGTTGTCCCTTAAGGCAGTAGTCTGGTCTAGAGCGAGATTTTTGACGTCATTCTTGGGTTGGAATAACTTTTAAACCGTTGAAGTTGTCTTGATGAAATTTTACATATTTATTTATTGTTCCTTTGAGAATGTATCTACATTAAAAAAAAATTATTTTAAATATTTTCATGTAGTTTTTTATTTTTTTACAACATGGTCCGCCGAAAACCGGCTCAATCGGCGCCCACTCTGGCTGATGTTGTATGCATCTGAAAAAAAAAAAATATATTCTCAATCTGCATGAGTATTCTGAGCACTGGTAGCAGAGTTAGTACTTAAAAAAATTTTGTTACAAAATGGCAGCCTGTTAAACTTTGATTAACGATATTTCATACGTTATCGGGTATTCGATGAGTTATAAAATGTGAGCAAAATTATTGTTCGACTCAATTCTGCTACCAGTCCTCAGAAAGAGGCTACCGAAGGTATGTGCAAAATTTGAGCTCGATCGGTCAATTAGTTATCGAGATATCGTGGGCGCCGATTTGAAAAACATAGTTCTGAGATAAACGCGTTCAAAGTTGCTTCCCGATCGCGCTACCTGAGCACGCGGCTTGCTTATAATTTTTATTACTCTGCTCATTTTTGAAATATCAATAAACGGTTTTCACGAGCGTATTAACCCTGGAACCGTAACCTGGGGTGAAAAACCACCCCAGGCGAGTTTAAATCTCGCGCCCTTTCTCCCTTCCTCACGTTTACGACTGACTTCTTTTAAATTCCCAAACTTCGATGCCCGGAATAAATAGACTTTTTCGAAAATCGTGTAAAACTAACCAGCCTCTCTCAAAACTGTATATTTTCACTTTATAACGCCGTTGGATTTGTTCAATTTCGTTAAAAATCAACGGAGATATTGCAAATTCAATAAAAAAAAGTAATTTTTACGAATTTTTCATGTTTTTCACCCTTTTACCTCATTTTTTTTACCAACTTTTCCTACTTCAAGCGGAATCGCCGTAGGCCTACCTGATTCTGCATAAAAAAAAAGAAAAGAATGAGCCCAAGTTGAACTCTTTTCGTGAAAGGGTCTAGCCAGATAAGAATGATGAATCTGTCCCCACCGTATTTTGTGGCGCTGATTTTTACCTATGTTTCTAACCTAAAAAAAAAATATTGTGCAAAATTACAGCTTTCTACATCGATTCCGAGGGGTCTTCCTGCTGAAAACGTGTTTTTTTTCTTCTATTTTTGCAGTTATTAAATACTAAGAGGCGACCGAAAAATCTGAAAAAATTCTGTAAAATCAGAAACATGTCAATGTTGATGGAAAAATTATTTTCGTTTTTTTTAAATCCTGAACTCTATTTTTAATCATCGAATCTTCCTTCAAAAATATTAATTTGTAGCTAAGAGATTTTTCTACTATTATGACAAAAATTTACATGATTTTACTCTTCATTCCCTGCATTAAAAAAAAAAAAAAGTCTCAAAATTCGATCTGCAACACATTGGAAAAAAATAAAAACGACAAAATTTTTCATTTTTCATTGGAAATCCATACATAAATCATTCTTTCGGTTTAATAAATGGGTGCTCAAAGCTGGAGTAGTTGTCAGACATAACAAACAGATGTAAACAATAGGATTTTTACGCTGATTTTGGATATTTTTTATTTTTCGACGTCATTTAATAACACGTCGATGAGAAAATCATTGAGTATGTTTATGCAGACACTTGCTCACGTTACGCTAAGATATTCTAGTTACGTAAACGGTCAAACACGCATGCATAATAACATGAAGAACGAACTGATGGCGTTTACGCGAGTTTTTTCTACAGTAGTAAGGTAACAGCGCAGCGTTACAGAATTGCGGCTTGCGTAAACGTACCCTCTCACAGTTGTTTGACAGTTTACGCGGATCTGAATATTTCAGCTCATTAGCTTGACCAAAAGTCCGCGTAAACATACTCATCTCGGCATAGCTGTCGGTAAAACCGCACAGTTCAAGTGGCGCCACTAGTGTGGATGCATCGAACTAAATTGAATTACGCAATTGATCTAGATGTCATGTCTCATTTCTCATAACTACTCCAGCCATGAGCACCCATTTATTAAACTGGAAGAATGATTTATGTATGGATTTCCAATGAAAAGTGAGAAATTTTGTCGTTTTTATTTTTTTTTCAACGTGTTGCAGGTCGAATTTTGAGACTTTTTTTTTTTTGAAATGCAGGTAATCAAGTGTAAAATCATGTCAATTTTTGTCATAATAGTAGAAAAATCTCTTCACTACAAAATAATGTTTTTAAAGGAAGATTTGATGATTAAAAAATGAGTTTAGCATTGAAAAAAAACGAAAAAAAATTCCCATTAACACTGACATGTTTCTGATTTTTCCGAATTTTTTCAGATTTTTCGGTCGCCTCTTGGTATTTAAAAACTGTAAAAATCGAAAAAACACGTTTTTTTTTCAGCAGGAAGACCCCTCGGCATCGATGTAGAAAGCTGTTATTTTGCACAAAATTGTTTTTTTACGTTAGGGACTTGGGGAAAAAATCGGCGCCACAAAATTCGGTGGGGGCAGATTCACCATTCTTATCCGGCTGGACCCTTTTACCGGAGATATGAATTTTTCAAAATTGGGGTGGTTTATCACCCCAGGTTACCATAATAGGTCAAAAAAATAAGGTTACCATTCTAGGGTTAAGAAAAGTTTAAGGAATAATAAAATGAAAAACAAAACAAATAAATCGATTTTGTCAAATTTCTAGACCAGACTACTGCCATAAAGTTAGTAGAAAGTCACGACACGAATCAAGAGGGGTTGCGCTAGAATTCGAAAATCGACTATTTAGACATTTTTCACGCCCACAATCTTTTGGAATATAATTCTATAGGTACTAAGGTACATTTTTAACAAAAAAAAAAATCGATTTTTGGAAAATCCTAGGGTGGCCTAGGCCTTAAAAGTCCACTTGATAAAATGGCTTACGATTTTTTTTTTCGCCGAGATATTCAATTTTTCGTCATAGAAAATTTACAGGGTGCCCAATACTTTTGAGCGAGGCTGTACATTGATAAATCCGTCCTCTAAAATTCATTGGCAAAGCGCTCGATCCTTTCCAATTCCGATCACTCATGAATTTATCCTACGATCTGAATTAAAATTTTTCAGAATCCCGATCGCGGCGATGCGAACAATGGATCGCTCCCTTAAGGGGGATTCTCTTCGATTCGTAGAAATTTTATGTTCCCGCGTTCGTCGTACGACATCTCGAACGTTTTTCCACGCAGGAAAAACAACTCGTGGACATCGAAGACATCGTGACGTCGAGTCGGAATTAAAAAAAAAAGTCAAGGCGGACGCCAAGCTGGCACACGATAAATATTTTTTAGAGCAGCTTGTAAAAAAAATATGTAATTGAGCAAAATATACGTAACATTTGTTTTTGTTCCTACTTATGTCTTTTCCACATTACATTTTTTTTATAAATAATAGCATAAGGTCAAACGAATTCCATCAGGCAAAACAAAAAAACGTTTGTCCATTTGCGAACGAAAAAAAAAAATCGTCTATAATAATCCAATCAGGCCAGTGTGTAATTATTTTCCGTTTTACGACAAATGGTATTCTCGAACACTTTTCGAACAACGCTCGGATATTGACGCACAGGTATACTCGTTGTGAGAGCGAGGAAAACGTCGCGCCGACAAAGTCCCTCCTCATTAATATTCAAGGCTAGAAAATACGTAAGAAAAATACTGCGAATAAAGGAATATCGAACGATTGAGCACATTCGAACGAAATTGAAATAATAAAATGTTTCGTCCAAATCGTCGTCGTGACGAAAAAAAAAAATACACTAAAAAGTTGAAAAAATACACGTGAAAGTTAAAAAAATAGACGCTAATAAAAAAAAATTGAAGGAACAAAACATTTAAAATATTTTTTGAGTCATTTTTGAAGCGCTGTAACTTCTAGACAAATTATCGTACAGAAACGTAAAAAAAAAGTATTCTGATGCTTGAAATCTCTAGTTTACGATCCTTGCATTGAAATTTTTTTTCGAAGTTTCCGTTGGACAGCAAAAAAATGAAATATACCGTAAGAAAAATTTTCGAATTTTTTTTTTCAACTTTAAAGAACTCCACGGACTTTAAAATGTTTTCTGGACTTGTTCAACGCCAGGATTGAAAAGCCTGATCATTTAGCTTTGATTTGCTTTTTGAACGAACTCTGTACGACCATTCGTTTTGAAGATATCGACGATTTAGTGAAAAGTGAAAATTTTGTCTTTGATCTCTGACATCTCATGACACTCGTAAGTCCTTCAGAATATGCTTGTGTGTTCTGGAACACTCATATTTCGATTCAGATCAGGATAAAATAACGGAAAATGAGATGATAACATTTTATCCATTTGGGGGATGAATTTCTCTCAATTGAGGGTTAGTTCGTAAGGGTTGATTGATCCGTAAGTTCTTCAGAATCCCACTACGTGTTTGTTTGGGTTTGTTTGGGTTGTCATTCCAAAGTCATTCCAGAACACTATGTGTTCTGGAATGACACTATGTGTTCTGGAATGACTTTTCCTCAATTTCTGGCAGAAATGAACGATGGGAAATGAAATTAAGATGTTTTCAAGCGATTGGGGTGGTTTTTTTTTCACTCGGGGGTAGTTTCCAAGGGTAAAAAAATTCTCGAATAATTTTTTTTCTCACATTGGATACTCGTGAATTCAGATTCACCATGTATCAACTTTGCCAAACGCTTCAACAAAACTCAGCTGTTAAAGGGCTAAATTTAGTAGAAAGTCACGACACGAATTAAGAGGGGTTGCGCTAGAATTTGAAAATGAAGTACTTAGAAATTTTTTACACCCATAATCTTTTGGAATATAATTTTATAGGTACTAAGGTACATTTTTAACAAAAAAAAAATCGATTTTTCGAAAATCCTAGAGTGGCCTAAGGCCTTGAGGCCCCACACCATGGTAAAAAAAATTTTTTTGTCATTTTTTTTTCATTTTCTGAAAGATACATTTGTTAAGAATGCTCTCACCAAATTTTTAAAAGAAATTTCGTAAAATTGGCGGAAATACAGAATTTAATGTGAAACCGTTCGAAGCGCACGACCGCGCCGAGCGGCAGATGTGCGGCAATAAAACCGATATACGTGGACCTTAGTAAAGACGAGGCTTCTTTAACGATGTTTAGGCGCTTTTCACCAGAATAACAACGAGTGTTTGAACTCTGTTATATGGAAATTTGCGCCAAAGACATCGCGGAGCGGCAGACCCACAGTTGAAACTGCCGCTAATATTGCTTCGATACTTTTCAACAATGGTCGTATCGGCCTCATAAATGTATTGGAGATATTAAACATAAAAATTGGTGAAACACTCGACCGATATTGTCAAAACATCGACGAGAAGCGAATACGCGAAGCCGAGCACGAAGCCGAAAAAAGCACGCACGAGGGTCGTCTGCGTGGAAAACATGAAAAAAAATGATGAGCCTCTGGATGCTGAGGAGCTGTTGTATGGTCCAGGAATAGCTGACTAACGGTGAGAAACAAAACAAAAAAGAGACAAATAAAAAATTTAGTTTGTACGTTGAATTATCCTTCAGCAAAACTTTGAACGCGTTTTTCTCGAAACTACGTTTTTCAACCTGGTTGACAACATATTAAACAAAACTATTCATCCGATTTGCATGCGCCGAGTCTTAAACTGTTCGAAAATCCAGTCTCTATGGCACCACGTAGGGATTTTTTTTTATAAAGGGCCCCCTTCTATTTTTTTTTTTACGAACGATGAAAATTTTCCATGAAAATCGGAAATAAAATTGGCTGGTCCGCTATGTTTTTTTTTAGATATCGAAATTCCCCTACGTGTTGCTGTAAACCTATATGTCTAGTTTCTAAATATATTTTTATTTGATTTTTCAGATGAACCGTATGGCTTAATCGCTGTCAACCGCCGAGCAGCAATTTCGTCGGAGTGTCCTCTTGGAAGAGGCGTACACCGCAAACTATACTTTAGATTCGAGTACAAAAATTTGTATACAGTCTTCTGTATGCATATATTGACTATGAGTATTAATAAAAAAAAATTCCATTCATCGTTTGCTTGAGAATGAATTACGAAAAATACACCCTCGTACCGCGCACGAAGCGTGCTGTGGGGCTTTAAATCCGATCCTGGATGACGAGCAAATCCACAGGCCTTCATCTCCGTAGACACGCTAGAGGGGAACAATTATAAGCCTCGCGCTACTATATTTACGTAACGAGACGACGACGTAGATGGCGCTAGCTCAGTCTCAGGCACAGCGAGACTGTTCTCGCTCCTCCTCGTCTCGTTCCTATCTGTGCCTGAGAAGCAGAATTCCGTAACTGAGTTAACCTTCGGTTTTCAAGCTTTGGTGGTTCTTCTTCTTATTCAACGTTGCCGGGATCGCCGCGTAGGGTTGGCCGGATATACACGAAGTCGCGGTCATATCCGCCTTCGAGACTTTATAGGGGAAAATCGGAGCAGAAGACTGCTCGCTCGGGCGCAAACGATATTTAGCGGGCTTGTTAGAACCCCGAGAACGCTTCACGTCAAACATCCTTATTAGGGACGCGGCAAATGGCTCGACCGTTTGCACGCTATTTTCGGCAAGGAAATTCAATTTTCGCTGAGCAAAGTGGCGCTCGATCTAACTATTCGTATATATATATATATATATATATATATATATATATATATACCGTACTGGACAGAAAAAAGTACGCACTAGTCGAATTTTCTTACCGCACTAAAATTTACATAGCGGGCTCGAAAATAAAGGTAATTGAATTTCCCAAGTGGCGTTTTAAAGAGGACAAGTTTACCTCTATTTTGCTTTTTTATAAAATTCTCTACGATTTTTTTTCGCCCTGGTGCGCACTTTTGAACGTGGCCATTTTTCGGCTATTTTTTGGACATTGAAAATTAACTGCAAAGTTTGTGAAAAATTTTTTCCTCGGTTTTTTCACATGGGAAACTTGAAAAGAATATCAAAACCGACATTTTTATTTTTTAGAAAGTCTCGTACGATTTTTTTTCGCCCCAGTATTGCATTTTGAGCTAAAAAAGACATGTTTCAGAAAAAAAAGCGTCATCGAAGAAATATAGGGTTTCAGGGGAAATGTCAAGAGGGTAAAAAGTTGTATGGGTTTACACTGGAGTGGCTAGAATTTTTTCAGAATTTTTCTTGGACATTTCTTTTTTACCATTTTTGCTTGGAACTTCGATGAGTGGAGAGGCTCCACTTGGGAATTATGGGGTCTAGGACAATACATTGAGAAAGGAAATTTGTTTATATATTCATTTTTAATTAACAACCATTTTTAAAAAAAAATTTTAATTTTAATTTTTTAATTTTAATTTTCAAAAATAAAGAAAAATTGTAGTTAATTAAAAAAGAAATTGTAAACAATTTTCCTTTCTTAATTGTCCTAGAACCCATAATTCGCAAGTGGAGCTTGTATATATATTGGGTGAAGTAAAAAGTTCTGAGCGTTTTCCGCTAGATGTCTTTAGTGAGCCATACTTCACGATGTATACATCGCATCGGGTCATACTAAACGGCGATTTAAAGGTGACGTTACGCTTCAAAAAAGTTGACAGTTTTGTGTTTGGTGCAGCCAGTTGTGTGTTACAGCGTTCCAAAATGGAGGTAAAAAAAGAGAAAATTCGATACATTCTTCAGTACCACTATGACCAAGGTGAAAAGGCGGAGCAGGCGGCCAAAGAAATCTGTGCTATTTATGGACCCAATACAGTATTCAATGCAACAGCAAAGCGGTGGTCCCAACGATTCCGTTCTGGTAATATGGACGTCGAAGATGAGGCACGCTCTGGTAGGCCAATCGTCGAAAATGTCCATAAAATCATGGATATCGTCGAGTCGGACTGGCATGTGAGCACTTATTCTATTGCCCAGGAACTGAAGATTAGCCAGAAAACCGTTTGGAACGATTTGCATAAGGCTGGTCTCAAGAAGAAGCTCGATGTATGGGTGCCACATGAATTGACGCAAAAGAATCTTTTGGACCGAATTGATGCTTGCGATTCTTTGCTGAAACGTAACGAAATTGACCCATTTTTGAAGCGGATGGTGACTGGCGATGAAAAATGGGTCACATACGAGAAAAACAGCCGAAAAAGATCGTGGTCCATTCGCGGTGAGCCGGCCCAAACGATCGCCAAGCCCGGATTAACGGCCAAGAAGGTTTTGCTGTGTGTTTGGTGGGATTGGAAGAGAATCATCCACTATGAGCTGCTCCCATCTGGCCAAACACTCAATTCGGATCTCTACTGTCAACAACTGACCAGATTGAAGCAGGCGATCGACCAGAAGCGGCCAGAATTGGCCAATAGGAAGGGTGTTGTGTTCCATCAAGACAACGCCAGGCCGCACACATCTTTAACGACGCGCTAGAAGCTTCGAGAGCTTGGATGGGAGGTTCTATCGCACCCGCCGTATAGTCCAGACCTGGCACCAAGCGACTATCACCTTTTGAAGCATTTGCAAAATTTTCTTGATGGTATAAAACTGGCCTCAAGTGAGGCTTGTGAAAATGAACTGGTCAAGTTTTTTACCAATAGGGACGAGGACTTCTTCAATTGCGGAATTATGAAATTGCCTTCAAAATGGACAAAAGATATCGAACAAAACAGCGTATATTTGATCTAAATCGGATAATCCTAACTATGTTAATTTCATCCTCGAAATAAAGCGAAAAAAACGCTCAGAACTTTTTACTTCATTTAATATATATATATATATATATATATATATATATATATATATACAGGGTGAACCATTGTATGTAAAATACAATTTTACATAGGGAGGTAATATTGTATGTAAAAACTAATAGTGACTATTTATTATTACTTTTGATACTGACAATACCAATACCAATACCAATACTTACAATAATAATACCCATCACTACGTTAGGTAATTATAGGTAAGTGTAAGTAGGTTAGGTAAGTCTAAATATAAATTTGTATGCATGAAAATAAAAATAAAAATAAAATTTTTATTTTAAAAAAATTACAAAATTGTACAAAATTGAAACTAAATTTTGATAAAATTAAAATTTAATTTTAATCGAATTATAATTTAAATATAATAAAATAGCAATATAATTTTAATTTTTTTTCAGATAAAAATAATATAATATACTAAAGCCAACGAAATCACGATCTTTTCGAAAATGCCACCACGAACCATCCCTGAGTGCTTTTTTCTCAGCTCCAGACATCTAACTTTTACTAGCGAACCAACATTCCTAAAGTGATCCCGAACTTTCGCACGGGATAGTGTAACTATGTATTATATGTGCCAGGAATCGATGAATGTACACGCGGTGTGAAATCGAGATAAAGCGGGCTATGGTGTATATATATATATATATATATATATATATATATATATATATATAAACACGCATATATACAAATGCACGTACAGGAGAGGTCGGTAGTTTGAATGGCGCTAGTTTGAGATAGTTAGCGGGCTTTCAGGAGCGCACAATCGTACCGCGATTGCCGGGCCTACAATCACACGTCGCATTATATACATCCTTTAGTGCGAACGGTCAAATGGAATCTCGCGAATCCCGATCACGCGCGCGCACAATTTTAACGATCGCGCGCGCGACTATACCTACTACCAAATTATCGCGGTTCGGATCGCGAACATGATTCGCTCGTACGTATACGTATATGGATATATGTATATATACATATATATATATATATATAAGGTGTAGTAAAAAGAAATCTATTATTTTTGCATGAAATTGAAGGCTTTATTTAGCATAGTTAGAATGATCTGATTTAGGTCTAATATGCACCGTTTTGATCGATAACTTGTTGCCACTTTGAAGGTAATTTCATTATGCCATTCTCATAGAAACCCTCGTCCCTATTGGCAAAAATCTGGGACAGTCGATTTTCACAAGCTTCTCTTGAGGCGAATTTTTCACCAGCAAAATCTTTCGCCATAGACAGGAACAGGTGGTAATCACTTGGTGCCAGATCCGGACTATAAGGTGGATGCATAAGAACCTCCCAACCAAGCTCCCGGAGCTTCTGGCGAGTCACTATCGATGTGTGCGGCCTGGCGTTGTCCCGATGGAACACAATTCCTCTCCTATTGGCCAAAGCTGGCCGCTTCTGGGCGATTGCTTCCTTCGGACGGTCCAATTGTTGACAGTACAGGTCCGAATTAAGAGTTTGGCCGTAGGGGAGCAGCTAATAGTAGATGATTCCCTGCCAATCCCACCAAATACACAGCAAAATCTTCCTGACCGTCAATCCTGGCTTGGCCACCGTTTGCGCCGGCTCACCGCGATTCGACCACGACCGTTTTCGCTTGACGTTGTCGTAAGTGACCCACTTTTCATCACCGGTCACCATCCGCTTCAGAAATGGGTCGATTTTGTTGCGATTCAGCAGCGATTCGCAGATGGAAATTCGGTCCATGAGGTTTTTTTTTGCGTTAACTCGTGTGGCACCTATACATCGAGCTTCTTTTTGTATCCCGCCTTATTCAAGTGGTTCCAAACGGTTTTTTGTGCAATGTTTAGCTCCTGGGTAATCGAAGCAGTGCTTACATGACGGTCGGACTCAACGATTTCCATTATTTTATCGACATTTTCGACAATTGGCCTTCCAGAGCGTGGTGCATCTTTGACATGAAAATTACCGGAACGGAATCGACGAAACCAAAATTGCGCGTGATTGGCTGTTACAGTATCAGGACCATAAACACTATTCACATTTACAGCCGCCTGGCTTGCGTTTTCGCCTTTATCGATGAAAAACTGTAAAATATGGCGTATTTTCACTTTGCTGGTGGGCATCTTTGACGCGCGCTCAAAAAATATTGAGTCAAGCAATCACAAAACTGTCTGAGATGTTTATTTTAGTACGAAATCTTATCTTTCTAACGCCATCTAGCGTAATCCGATCGCACTTATACAACGCGAGATAAAGATTACTAAAGCCATCTATTGCAAGAATAATGGATTTCTTTTTACAACACCTAATATATATACAGGGTGACTTTTATAAGGTGGCCATGTGTTTTTTAAGGGTCTTGTGCGATGAATTTGCGACTGAAAAAAATATAATTTTCAATAGTTTTTCAAGCCCTCCCTGAAAAAAAAAAATAACGCATTTTTGTCATGAATAATATTTGCCGAAGAAAATAGGAAATTATGGAAAAAAAATGAAAATTCCATTTTGAGTGCAGGAGAATGCAGTTTTTTTAAATTCCGAACACAGAACACTCCCGAAAAACTTTATTTGTGCCCCTCCCCCCCCCCCCGTCACGGGGAAAAAATTATCGAACATACGATTTAAAGTTGATAGCTCGGAATTTAATGAGTGGAACAAATGAATAAAATCTGTAAAAATTAAGTCATACACCTAATAATAATTAGTAAATGAAAAATGTAATGAATAAAAAACGTTTTCTCGGTTATTTTCTTGCCAGCCTTACGCGAAGACACCTTTATTATTGTACTATGCCAGAGATTTTCACGTGCAAAAAATCGCAGCCTCAAACGTTTTGTTCTCGTTCTCACCCATCTCGTTTCTCCGTCGCACCTTCGTGGCTCATCTTACGCACCACCACGATGTCTCATGCTCGCACGCCCGCTCTATCCAATTAATACACCGAGAATTCAATTCTCTGCAGGCTGAGCAGATTATATTCCAAGATGGTGCGCGTTACGATCGCGCTTCCACATGTGCGCAGCCCTTCAACGTTAACACGGGCTTATTTCGTTGCTCGAGGATTAGACGAGCTAATATTTGTCGTGAGGATATCTTTTCTTCCGCAGGAGCTTCGAATATCCCACGTGGCACTGTCTTGCACCCTTAAACTCACGAAACTCTTGCTTTGTTGATATATGCATACGTACACGGAGGTGTGTGTGTGTGTGTGTGTGCGCAAACAAACTTGATACTTCAAGCCTTTATCTTCTGCTGGATGAAGATATGAGCTTTATATTGTTATTAGGAATATTACAATATTGTTATTAATAACCAATTTTCGATATTATTCGATGGATAATTTGCATATTCATATATTGGAATGTTGAATAAATTTTTGCTGTTTTTTTTTTCGCGAATATTAATGCTTTGTTTTTTTTTAATTAGTAAAATTGTCACTGAAAGTATTGTCCATCGCTGGACACTACGTTTTCCCATCTTTCTGGTAATTTTTTAATTTCACTTCGGAAAAACGACACGTCTTTTGAGGCTATCCAAGAGTTGACTCATTTTTTTTTGGCATATTCATAAGAATGGAAGTGCTGCTCAGCCGGACCATGTGCCATCGGTCGGAACAAGTAATAATCGGAAGTGGCAATGTCTGGTGAATGCGGCTGGTGGGGTAGGACTTCGTATTTAAGGCGGGCAACCACTTCAGATGCTTCGAAAAATCAATTTTTCTTGATTTCATAAATCGTTATCAAAATATCTGAAGAATACACCCTGAAAAATTCAAAACGATATGAGGATTTCTTCTAACGGTATGTATACAAATGGTAAAGACAACCGACGCTCGTGGTTGGGCGGTCGGGGTGCGACTTGGGCGATCACTGATATCAAGCAGCCTCGGACGGGGTCAATACTTGGTGCGGTGACCGCTTAGCCGTGCTCTGGCTGGCGCATCGACGAGCGAGCGGGAGGCCGTTTTTCTGAGGCCTTGGTGTACATACCTTGAGCAAAAGGTCTGTATGCCAAGGAATCAGAGAATACAGGGCCGTCTATACCGGTACGGGTTTTCCACAGTTTCCCCGTACCCTCGGCAAATGCGGTATAGTGTAGCGTAAGTCGGCTGTGGCCGCAACGGGGGTTAGGTAACGAGTGGGGTACTGGAAGGAATGGAAAAATATGGGACTGGTAATAAGCGCAAAAAGGCGCGTGACATTGGAAGACACCAATAAAAAAAAATATATATAAATGGTAAAGATTTTCCGCTCGACTCCCAAGCGCCCTCAGGTATCCACGAGCGCTCAGTTAGGTAGTTTGTTTGGGTTTTCATAACCCAAACAAACTCAAACTCGACCGTTTGGCGATTATCGGGTGTACAAGTATGAAATGCGGATTTCAGACAACAGATGGTGCACCAATGCAGTTTGTGCTATAACGATTTGACACTGCGCCATTTTGTTGTGTCATCAACAAGTGTCAGACGCGCACGAGTGATAAATTGGAAAAGTGTGTGCATAGTGTTGTGTTATTGTGTTCAATATGTCGAAATTTATACCGAACAAAGAGCATTCGCGGACAGCATTAATTTTTTGTTTTCATTTGAAGAAAACTGCTGCTGAATCATACCGATTACTTCGAGAAGCTTATGGTGAACATGCTCCATCGCAAGATACGTGTGAACGATGCTTTCGGCGTTTCAAAAGTGGTGACTTCGATGTTGCAGACAAGGAACATTGAAAACCGCCAAAAAAATACAAAGATGTGGAATTGCAAGCATTGTTGGATGAAGATGATTCGCAAACACAAAAACAATTCGCCGAGCAATTGGGCGTTAGTCAACAAGCTTTTTCCAATCGGCTACGAGAGATGGGAAAGATTCAGAAGACCGGTAGATGGCTACCACACGAGTTGAACGACAGGCAAATGGAAAAGCGCAAAAACACATGTGACATTTTGCTCGCTCGGTACAAAAGGAAGTCGTTTTTGCATCGTATAGTTACAGGGGGATGAAAAGTGGATTTATTTTGAGAATCCCAAGCGCATAACATCATGGGTAGACCCAGGCGCACCATCCCACATCGACCGCAAGACCGAATCGCTTTGGCAGAAAGACGATGCTCTGTGTTTGGTGGGACCAGAGGGGGCGTGGTCTATTATGAGCTGTTAAAACCTGGGGAAATGGTTAATACTAAACGTTACCAACAACAATTGACCGATTTGAAGCGTTCGCTGCTTGAAAAAAGGCCGGAATACCGAAAGAGGCAACACAAAGTCATTTTTCTTCATGACAATGCTCCATCACATACGGCAAAACCAGTTCGTGACACGTTGGAAGCACTCAGCTGGGAAGTTCTACCACATGCGGCTTACTCACCAGACTTGGCTCCTTCCGATTACCACTTGTTTGCATCGATGGGTCACGCACTTGCTGAGCAGCGCTTTGGTTCGTACGAAGATGTGAAAAAATGGCTCGATGAATGGTTCGCAGCAAAAGGGGAAGATTTTTACTGGCGTGGTATTCACAAATTGGCCGAAAGATGGGAAAAATGTATAACAAGCGATGGAGCATACTTTGAATAAAGCACTTTTTATCATTCTTCCGAATTTAACGTATTTTTTGTTTTAGAAAAAAATCCGCATTTCATACTTGTACACCTGGTATATATATATATATATATATATATATTTATAGATTTGGGGAGGCCAAGGCTTGAGGGAGAGAGAGGGATGGAAACGTACCGCGATAACTCTGTTAAAAGCCAGCGGTGTACAGGACGACTGTCTGTTAAACGAAGACGACAGGGACGACGACGACGATGAGGACGATCTCTCTATGCTGGATACGACTGACGGAATAACTAATTTATCAATTCTTCGGTTCGGTTGGCTTCGATATCAGAGACTATTTGCAAACTCGTGCAAATAACGACGAGAGGACTCGCTTGGTCTCTACATACTCTCCTTTCAACCCTCTCTCTCTCTCTCTCCCTCTCTCTCTCTTTCTCTATCAATCTAGCTTTCGCCCTTGCTCTCTTCCTCTCTCTATTTGTACCGAAGACCCAAGGGGTGCAAGTAGCAATTGGGACGGTGTATATCATCGCAAAATATTTGAACGTGTCGCGGCGAAAAGGGCTGAGAGTGAGCGACCAGAAATAATGCAGCTTTGCGTATTCCCGATAGTACGGAAAAATTCACAACTTTGGACAGTGAGAATAGTATCGTAAACATTTAGGGAAAAAATAGGGAGGAATTGGTGAGATGAGTAGGAAATGCTAGGGTGATGTGGGCAAGGCGAGGAAGGGGAGTAGGGAAGAGTAGGCAAGAATAGTGAAGACTAGGGGAAAAAATTGTGGAACTTTAGGGAAAAAAGTGGGGAGTAACTGGGGACAGCTAGAGGGAAATTCAGGCAAAGCGAGAAGGGTAATAGGGAAAAGTAGGAGAAAGTGGTGGACTAGAGAAAAACTGGGTGATAACATTTAGGAAATGTAGGGAAAAACTAGAGACGAAATGGGAAGTAACTTGCGAAAGGTAGTGTTGTCTATTTTGGGAAAACTAGAAAACAATGGTGAAGACTAGGGGAAAAAGTTGTGGAACTTTAGGGAAAAAACTGGGGAGTAATTAGGGATAGCTAGAGGGAAATTCAGGCAAAGCGAGAAGGGTAATAGGGAAAAGTAGGAGAAAGTGGTGGACTAGAGAAAAACTGGGGGATAACATTTAGGAAATCTAGGGAAAAACTAGAGACGAGATGGGAAGTAACTTGCGAAAGGTAGTGTTGTCTATTTTGGGAAAACTAGACAGCAATGGTGAAGACTAATGGAAAAAGTTGGAATATTTAACGATAAAGTAGGGAAGAAAATTTGTGAGTTTTGAGATCAGAGTTTTGAGACCTCACAGATATTGATTTGTGTGGTCTTCGATATATGGAATGTTTTTTGTTTGTTAATCATTCATATTCTTTTTTTTTGACAATTATGTAATTTTGTATGTAATATATAAACCAATTTTGTATTTCATTTTTTAAATATTTGTATTTTCTTTTTCAATATTGACCGAATTTTCTATTTTATTTTTCAATCATTTATGTTCTATTTTTCGATAATGATTGAATCTTTAATATTTTTAAATAATTGATTATTATTAAATTTCGTATTTAATTCTTCAATATTTACCTAATATTGGATTTTATTTCTTAATCATTTGTATTCTTTTTTTTGATAATTATGTAATTTTGTATGTAATATATAAAATAATTTTGTATTTCATTTTTTAAATATTTGTATTTTGTTTTTTTAATATTTACGTAATTTTCTACTTTATTTTTCATAATTTATATTCAATTTTTGATAATTATTGAATTTTTAATATTTTTAAATAATTGATCATTATTAAATTTCTTATTTCATTTTTCAATATTTAGCCCCGTAAAAATGTTAAGGACGAACTAGGGATATATAGGGACAAATGTGGGGAAAAAATAGGGACGAACTGGAAAGTAATACTAGGGAAAGGTGGGGGAAATGTAGGCAAGGCGAGGAGGGAAATAGGGAAAAGTAGGCAAGAATGGTGAAGACTAGGGTGAAACGTTGGGGAAATTTAGGGAAAAAGTTAGGAAGAACTGGATAGTGGCTAGTGACAGCTAGGGGAAAATGTAGCCAGAGCGAGGAGGGAAATAGGGAAAAGTAAGCAAGAATGTTGAAGACTAGGGGAAAAAGTTGGGGAAATTTAGGGAAAACTGGAGATTGGCTAGGGATAGCTCGGGAAAAATGTAGGCAATGCGAGGAATAGGGAAAAGTTGGCAAGGACTGTAAAGATTAGGGACAAACTGGGGGAAAAAAGTGGAGGGAAATGTAAGGAAAAATTATAGACGAGCTGGCGCGTAACTAGGGAAATCTGGTGTAAATAGGCAAAGTGCCAAGGGAAATGGCAAAAACGCGGCTAAAGTGATGAAGACCAGGGGAAAACTGTGAAAGAAAGTTAGAAAAATCTGTGGAAAAACTTGTGAAGAACGAACCAAAAGTAGACAAAAACACTAGGGTATACCAGGACAATACCAGAAGCAAAAAAAAACTAGGAAAAAGTAGGGAAAAGCGGTGAAGGCTAGGGAAAAACTTGGCAAGTACTAGCGACTAACTAGATAAAGCTGGGATAAAAGTGCCAAGGGAATGTCAAAAAAGCGTCTAATGTGGTGGAGACTAGGGGAAAACTGGGGAAGAACGTTAGAAAAAATCTAGGGGAAAACTAGGGAATACCGGGACAAAACCAGAAAAAAAACTAGGGAAGTCCAGGGGCAAAAACTAGGGAAATCTAGGGGGAAATTATGGGATCTCTGTGACAAGAAACGGTAAATAGCAAGCTAGGTTAAAACTAGAATAAATAAAAAAAAATCTTCTGAACAATAACAGATCTTTTAAAAATAAATTATTCTTTAGAGGGAAAAAAAACAATACAAAAAATATTTCGAGACGTCAGGGATGCGCGATGAGGGCGGACCGGAAATAAATGAAAATTGAGATTTCAGCGATAGTTCACCGCGTTTAATGCGGAGTAATAATTTACTATGTCACTGTCATCCACGATGAAACGAGGGATACATGAGGACCGGGGGGGGGGGGGGGGGGTGAATGGAAGGGGAAGACATTAAGCGTAATGAATTACCAGCGAACGGAGATGGGGGAAGGGGGGAGTGGAGCGGGAGGAGTAATGTGTCTTAATTATGGCCTGCGGCACAATAATTATGTAATTAGGCATTGTTTGCCAACCGGCCCCTAATAACAATCTGCCGCAATGTGTCTCTCTCCGCGCGCTCTCGTGACGAGAGAAGGGACCCGGAGTGTGTGTGCATGAGAGAGAGAGAGAGAGAGAGAGAGAGAGAGAGAGAGGGCCGAGCATAAACTATATACGTGTACACTAACCGTCGATCGATTCATGTTTCCCGTTAGTTTCGCCTTTCATCCTCCTCTTCCTCCTTCCCTTTCCATCCTCATGGCACATAATAGTTTGCTATTCTCCAACATTTCGTCACGATAATAAATCATCAATGATAATTAGAAAGAAGATCGGCAATGGTGAAAAAAGATCGGCAATGGTAAAAAAGATCGGTAGTGGTAAAAAAAAAGATCGGATACGATGAAAAAAAATATCGGTAATTGTGAAAAAAAGATCGGCAATGGCGAATGAAGATCGGCAAATGTGAATGAAGATTGGCAATAGTGAATAAAGATCGGAAATTGTGAAAAAAAGATCGGCAAAGGAGAAAAAATATTGGAAACGGTAAAAACGAATGGATACGATGAAAAAAAATATCGGTAATTATGAAAAAAGATCGGCAATTGTGAATGAAGATCGGCAAAGGTGAATGAAGATCGGCAATAGTGAATAAAGATCGGAAGTTGTGAAAAAAGATCGGCAATGGTGAAAAAGATCGGCAATTGTGAAGAAGATCGGCAACGGTAAAAAAGATCGGCAGTGGTAAAAAAGATCGGATGGGATGAAAAAAATATCGGCAATGGTGAATGAAGATCGGCAAAGGTGAAGGAAGGTCGGCAATAGTGAAAAAAGATCAGCAAAGGAGAAAATTGATCGGCAATGGTGTCAAAAGATCAGCAATGGAGAAAAAATATCGGCAATTGTGACGAAGATCGGCAACGATGAAAAAAGATCGGCAATGGCAAAAAAGATCGGCAGTGGTAGAAAAAGTGGTCTTTCTCCGCGCGCTTTCGTGACGAGAGAAGGGACCCGGAGTGTCTGTGCATGAGTGAGAGAGGGAAAGAGAGAGAGAGAGAGAGAGAGAGAGAGAGAGAGGGCCGAGCATAAACTATATACGTGTACACTAACCGTCGATCGATTCATGTTTCCCGTTAGTTTCGCCTTTCACCCTCCTCTTCCTCCTTCCCTTTCCATCCTCATGGCACATAATAGTTTGCTATTCTCCAACATTTCGTCACGATAATAAATCATCAATGATAATTAGAAAGAAGATCGGCAATGGTGAAAAAATATCGGCAATTGCGAGGAAGATCGGAAGTGATGAAAAAAGATCGGCAATGGTAAAAAAGATCGGTAGTGGTAAAAAAAAAGATCGGATACGATGAAAAAAATATCGGTAATTGTGAAAAAAAGATCGGCAAAGGAGAAAAAAGATTGGAAATGCTAAAAACGAATGGATACGCTGAAAAAAATATCGGCAATTGTGAATGAAGATCGGCAAAGGTGAATGAAGATCGGCAATAGTGAATAAAGATCGGAAATTGTGAAAAAAGATCGGCACACAGAAGAAAGTGGAGAGTGAGTTTGTTTGGGCTTGTTTGGCTTTTTTTGGGCTTGTTTGGATTTGGTTGTTTGAGTTTGTTTGTTGAGTTTTGATTTTGATGGATAGTGAGAATGTGAGTGGGAGAGTGCGAGAGTGAGAAGAGAGTGGGTAGTGAGTTTGTTTGGGTCTGGTTGTTTTGGGTTTGTTTGTTGAGTTTTGGTTTGGATGGATAGTGAGAATGTGAGTGAGAGAGTGAGAAGAGAGTGGAGAGTGAGAAGAGAGGGGAGAGTGAGAGAGAGAGAGTGAGAGAGAGAGAGAGAGAGAGAGAGAGAGAGAGAGAGAGAGAGAGAGAGAGAGAGTGCAACTCATATTATTTGCATGTACTTTTTTTTAACACTCGGAAAGTCTGATTACATTTTCAATGCCATGAAAGTCTGATTACATTTTCAATGCCATGCACTTTTTGTAATATCCGTACAATTGTTTTGGGAATACCGAACAAAAATTGTGAATTGTGAATTTCAGGTCTTCAGTCCCATGTGCTGCAGTCTGAAGGAACACACGACCTTTCCTTATGCAAATTCGAATCGGGAGAGACTCCGCAGCGTGTGTTTAAGTAAGCCCTCACCGCTGTCGATGGGTGGTGGGGGGAGGCGGGCGGAGTGGGGGGTGCTTTGTCGATGTATTTATAACCTCTTACTTCCCCTTAGTGAGGCTTGGAGTTCCGGCATTTTCTCTGATGCATAACCCCGGTTTCTCGATTCCTTTCTTCCCCCGTGTACATGCATGCACAGGAAGCAAATTTTCGTGTTCATTATATTCTCAAAACCCTATTGATGATTTTTTTTTGTTCTGCAGCGACGATGATACGGATGTATATAGATAGTCGAGACGTTAGTCACAGTGTTAGAAATCATTTTGCAAAATAGAAAGTTTTTTTTTTCTTGATGGATTCATATTTTAAACTGATTTGTGAGGTCTATGGTATATGGAATATTTCGTTTGATAATCATTTGTATTCTATTTTTCGATAATTATGTAATTTTTTATGCTATATGTAACATAATTTTGTATTTTATTTTGTAAACATTTGTATTTTGTTTTTCAATATTTACGTGGTTTGATATTGTATTTTTTAATCATTTATATGCTATTTTTCGAGAATTATTGCATTTTAATATTTTAAAATAATTGATCATTATTATTATAAATTTTGTATTTAATTTTTCAATATTTACCTAATTGTGGATTTTATTTCTTCATCATTTGTATTCTTTTTTCGATAATTATGTAATTTTTTATGTTATTCCATATATAAAATGACTTTGTATTTTATTTTTTAAACATTTGTATTTTGTTTTTTAATGTTTACGTAGTTTTGTATTTTATTTTTAAATCATTTTTATGCTTTTTTTCGATAATTATTGCATTTTTAATATTTTTAAATAATTGATCATTAATATTATAAATTTCGTATTTAATTTTTCAATATTTGCCTAATTTTGGATTTTATTTCTTCATCATTTGTATTCTTTTTTCGATAATTATGTAATTTTTTATGTAATATATAAAATGACTTTGTATTTTATTTTTTAAACATTTGTATTTTGTTTTTCAATTTTTACGTGATTTTATATTTTATTTTTTAATAATTTATATGCTATTTTTCGATAATTATTGCATTTTTAATATTTTTAAATAATTGATCATTATTATTATAAATTTCGTATTTAATTTTTCAATATTTACGTAATTTTTGGATTTTATTTCTTCATCATTTGGTGGTTTGATATTTTATTTTTTAAACATTTATATGCTATTTTTTGATAATTATTGCATTTTTTATATTTGTGAATAATTGATCTTTATGATTATAAATTTCGTATTCTATTTTTCAATATTTACCTAATGTCTGGATTTTATTTCTTCATCATCTGTATTCGTTTTTCAACATTTACGTGGTTTGATATTTTATTTTTTAATCATTTATATGCTATTTTTTGATAATTATTGCATTTTTAATATTTTTGAATAATTGATCATTATTATTATAAATTCCGTATTTAATTGTTCAATATTTACCTAATTTTTGGATTTTATTTCTTCATCATTTGCATTCTTTTTTTCGATAATGATGTAATTTTTTATGTTATATGTAAAATAATTTTGTTTTTTATTTTACAATCATTTATATGAGATTTTTCGATAATTATTGAATTTTTAATCTTTTAAAATAATTGATTATTATTAAATTTGGTATTTTATTTTTCACTATTTACCTAATTTTGGTTTTTATTTCTTAATCATTTACATTCTATTTTTCGATAAATGTTGAATTTTCAATATTTTCAAATAATTAATTATTATTTACTTTTTTAAATTACTCTTTTGTTTTTCAATAATTCTTTATTCTTTGATAATTTTTCATCATTTTAAATATTAAATTTTCTATGTTATTTTGTAATAATTAATAATTATTCATTGCTGTATTTTATTTTTCATGAATAAATCATAATTTAAAAAAATAATAATTCAATGAAAAAATCGAAAGTACAAAGAAAGAAAAAAAAATTACCGAACGAATGACACCAAAGTTATCAAATTGTATTTTTATTATTTTACTATTTCTTTCACAATAACAACCGCGCGATTTTGCATGAAATTCGTCAAAAACGCATTGAAGTGACAAAACTCTCGGAAGAAATTCGCAAAATTTGATTTCACATCCGGAACTTCATCACTACCGTAATCCTGGAGAATTCCAGCGACGTATCGTCGCCGCGGTAGTAAAGCGATGCAAATTTTACATTCAATCCGGATTGCGCCAAAGACGGCGTGGGTGGGAAGGGGGTGGGAGGGGAGGGAAGGTGGCTGAGGGAGCGCAGAGGTGGCGATGATGGCAGGAAGAGAAAACATCGAGCTACATACGGAAGGATGTGTATCGCCGCAGTCGTGAGAGATCGCACGAGCCACGAGAAACCCTTCGTGTTTGTCTTGACGCGGCGTTTCGGGGCTTGAATTCAACGAAGATTCTCGCACGCGAAGACTCGTCATTTTAACGATGTAACCCCCGCTCCTATCCCCCATCCACCCCGTGTGAGGGAAGACACCGAAATGTCTTGATTTCGAGTATAAATATTAATGCTCCCGTTCGCTAAGGCTTGGGAGAATACTTGGGAGATTCTAAAAATGAGTGACATGAATTTCGAGCAACGGTGTGCTATCAGGTTTTGCTTGAGACTTGGCCACAGTGCAACGGAAACTTGTGCAAAACTTCAGCAGGCCTACGAAGACAGTGCTTTGTCCAGGTTTTTCGGTAGTTTCAGGCGGTCAACCACTTTGGATGGTTCGAAAAATCAATTTTTTAAAATTTCATAGATCGTTAGCGAAATAAGGAGCAGACGGCCAACAATATTTGTGCTGTTTATGAAGCCAATACAGTATCGAATGCAACAGCAAAGCGGTGGTTCCAACGATTCCGTTCTGGTAATATGGACGTCGAAGATGAGGCACGCTCTGCTAGGCCAATCGTCGAAAATGTCGATAAAATCATGGAAATCGTCGAGTCGGAACGGCACGTGAGCACTTATTCCATTGCCCAGGAACTGAGGATTAGCCAGAAAACCGTTTGGAAGCATTTGCATAAGGCTGCTCTCAAGATGAAGCTCGATGTATGGGTGCCACACGAATTGACGCAAAAGAACCTTTTGGACCGAATTGATGCCTGCGATTCTTTGCTGAAACGTAACGAAATCGACCCATTTCTGAAGCGGATGGTGACTGGCGATGAAAAATGGATCACACACGAGAACAACAGCCGAAAAAGATCGTGGTCCATTCGCGGTGAGCCGGCCCAAACGATCGCCAAGCCCGGATTAACGGCCAAGAAGGTTTTGCTGTGTGTTTGGTGGGATTGGAAGGGAATCATTCACTATGAGCTGCTCCCATCGGGCCAAACACTCAATTCGGACCTCTACTGTCAACAACTGACCAGATTGAAGCAGGCGATCGACCAGAAGCGGCCAGAATTGGCCAATAGGAAGGGTGTTGTGTTCCATCGAGACAACGCCAGGCCGCACACTTCTTTAACGACGCGCCAGAAGCTCCGAGAGCTTGGATGGGAGGTTCTATCGCACCCGCCGTATAGTCCAGACCTGGCACCAAGCGATTATCACCTTTTCAAGCATTTGCAATATTTTCTTGATGGTACAAAACTGGCCTCAAAAGAGGCTTGTGAAAAAGAGCTGGTCAAGTTTTTTACCAATAGGGACGAGGACTTCTTCAATCGCGGAATTATGAAATTCCCTTCAAAATGGACAAAAGTTATCGAACAAAACGGTGCATTTTTTATCTAAATCGGATAATCCTAACTATGTTAATTTCATCGTCGAAATAAAGAGAAAAAACGCTTAGAACTTTTTACTTCATCTAATATTTTAAGGAGTTTCGGGACATTTAACGAAATGGTGCCATTTGATTCGAATTTATATAGTATATTCTCGGTCATATACCGAGTGTACCCTCCAAATTTTAAATCGATCGTCTACACCGTTTCTATAAAATTTACAATAGAAGAAACACTTTTTAACATAGAGCATTTAACATTATGACACTGATGACGGTTTTGTCATAATGTACTGAGTGATTTGACAGTTTTTCAAAATATTAACAAAAAATAAACACATTTGACTTTGAGTTTTTAGTTTGTGAAACTTGAAAAGTGTTTTTCTCGAAACGACATTTTTTCAATTTGCGGGAATCATAACTCAAAAATTAATTGATGGATTATCTTCAAATTTGAAACACGTTTACATAATATAATTTATTAAAATATGAACCTAAAGTTGGAAAAGATTAGATTGTTTAAAACATATTTATTATTGCAAAATGCCGGAGAAAAAAAATGCTAAAAATCGATCATTTTTTTTTCAAACACGTTCCAACATTCAATTCTCGATTTTTTTTTTCAACATTTAGGTTCATATTCTTAAAGAACATCTCAAGAATGTATAAAAATTTGTTGGACAATTTCAGATGCGAATTGCGAGCTGCACAATTCCCGCAAATCGACAACGACGATGAGGACCCGCCAAGGGACACAGCGGATTACACCTTAATTAATGCATGAATTAACTTGAAAAAATTACCAGACATGTATGCAAATATGAATAAATTATTGTCAGAGTTTCGGAAATTTCCGTTTTTTTTTCACAATAAAAAAAAAATCCAAATCATCTAATTTTCGGTCTCCTAAAGTGGTTGCCCGCCTGAAGACATTTTCAGAAGGAAGAGAGTCGATTGAAGATGAACCACGCAGCGGAAGACCTTAATCTTCAAGAACCGATGAAAATGTCGACAGAATTCGGGATCTTGTGAGTTCAGATCGTCGCTTGACAGTCAGAATGATCGGTGAAGAGTTGAATTTCGACTCACACCACCGTTCATCAGATTTTCGCCAATGAATTGGAGATATGAAAAATTGCTGTCACACAGCAATTTCGAATAAACGAGTTTTTGGCTAGTAAAAAACATTCGTCTGGCTCCTCAGCCTTCTTGTTCGCATGACTTGCGTCCTTGTAACGTTTTTCCTCTTCCGGAGATTGAAAAATCACCTCAAGAGATGTCATTTTGGGACACTCGAAAACATTGAAATGGCTCTAACCGGTTCCGGTTAGAGCCATTTCCGGTTTTGGGACACTCGAAAACATTGAAATGGCTCTAACTCTAAGCTGAAGGCTATTCCGGTATCCTAGTTCCAGCACTACTATGAAGATGGAAAGAACCGTCTCCAGCGCCGTGTGGCCTTTCAAGGAAGTTATTTCGAGGGTGACAACATCGAATTGTAATTCTATTCGAATAAAACAAAATTTCAAAAAATCAGTCTCATTACTTAATTTACACACCTAGTAATTCATTTTATAGAGCTCTCCGGACTCTTCGTAAAATAAGAAATAAAATGAATTCTCTCATTTTAGCAATCATTTTAGCATTATCGAGAGTAATCGAAAACTTTTGACCGGTACTGTATATGCGTGTGTGTGTGTGTGTGGAATAAATTTTGCGCGGAGTGGTAAAAGGATACGCGATCCAGAACGGACACGCCACTTTGCTTTTGCCGCGTGTATCGACGATATAATCATCCATATGGAAATTAAAACGCAGAAAAGAAGAGAAGTAGAGCTACGCGCCCTTATAGATCGCTATCGTTTGCCTTGGCGTCGAACCCTGGCAGAAAAGGTTAGAGCCATAGACCGACGCCGAGATAGGAATTTTGCATACGTAAATAACATATAATACGTACAAACATATAAATATAAAAATATATATATACAGGGTGGACCACGCAACGTGTGCACCTCTTTTACGACCAAAATATGCGTTGCACAAAAAAATGTTTTATACAAAAGTTACATGGTTTATAAGGCTACACTATGTGGTGCATTTATTTTTTTTATAGGTGGAGGCGCTTCGAAGATTTGAAGGTCAACTTTATTTTTTCAAATGGAATGCTATATTTTTTATAGCGTAATATGATAGAGTATCGAATTCTCAGTAAAAAAGTATAGACCTTTATTAGCCCTAGAGTTAATAGCTAAGGAGTAATTTCACTTTATTACTTAAAAATTTTCTTCACGTAATATCAAGTTGGAGATTCAAATCTACTGCAAATTTCTGAATGGCAGTGTTTACATCACAGTGTTTATCAATATGAACACATTTACCACATCACACACACTCATCATGATTCACAATCTTCTCAATGATTGTAATCCAGTATTAAAGTATCCTTCGGTGATTGTGCGTGATTATTATCAGAAAGATAAAAGTGAAAATGAATGAATGAATCTCCAACTTGATATTACGTGAAGAAAATTTTTAAGTAATAAAGTGAAATTACTCGTTATCTATTAACTCTAGGGCTAATAAAGGTCTATACTTTTTTACTCAGAATTCGATACTCTATCATATTACGCTATAAAAAATATAGCATTCCATTTGAAAAAATAAAGTTGACCTTCAAATCTTCGAAGTGCCTCCACCTATAAAAAAAATAAATGCACTACATAGTGTAGCCTTATAAACCATGTAACTTTTGTATAAAACATTTTTTTGTGCAACGCATATGTTGGTCGTAAAAGAGGTGCACACGTTGCGTGGTCCACCCTGTATATATACAGGGTGGATCAATAACTATTAGCACCTTGGATATCTTCGAAATTATAAGGTTTACAGAAATATTTGCTGAAATGAAATTGCACAGTTCGAAAGGGACCAGCCGATAGCGATAATAGTTTTTTTGCAGCTGGAGGTACTTCGGACATTTGAAGGTCAACTCCATTTTTTTAAATGGAGCGGTATGTTTTTTTTCTGTATCATGAAAGAGGAGCTTCAAACGAGTTCAACGACCTATAACATAAGGTCATTGAAGGTCATAGAAAGTACAGAAAGGCGATAATACTTACGGTTCGCTAGTAAATAAAATTACTACGTTTATAGTAAGTGTTCGAAATGACGGCCATCAATATCAATGCGTACGTTATTATGTACGTTTACACGTTTCTTAGACAGGTACAGAAAGTACAGAAAGGCGATAATACTTACGGTTAACTTCACTGAGAATAAACACTGTTTGAAGGACACTTTAATAAGTTTGCAGGATAAGATAAACACGATAAGATTATTATCGATGAATCGGTCAATCGAGTACAATGTATTTACTACCGGTTTATTTACTACCGAAACTGTAAGTATTATTGCTTTTCTGTACTTTCTATGACCTTCAATGACCTTATGTTATAGGTCGTTGAACTCGTGTTAAGCTCCTCTCTCATGATACAGAAAACAAAACATACCGATCCATTTTAAAAAATGGCGTTGACCTTCAAATGTCCGAAGTACCTCCACTTGCAAAAAAAAAACTATTATCGCTATCGGATGGCCCCTTTCGTACTGTGCAATTTCATTTCAGCAAATATTTCTGTGAACCTTATAGTTTCGAAGATATCCAAGGTGCTAATAGTTATTGATCCGCCCTGCATATACAGGGTGTCCCTCTTATCTCTGCCACCCGAAATAACTCGGTAATTATCGACGTCGCAAAAAAAATGTTCCCAAATGACCTCCACCAGCCTCCAAACATGTACCATTCCATTTAAAAAAGTGGAGGTTACCTTCACTGTGCGTCAGCGCCTCCACCGAAATGAAAAAAAATTGGTCACATTTGATGGTCCCCTTCGCACCGGACAACTTTTGTCTGGAACATTTTTTTTTGTCACGTCGATAATTACCGAGTTATTTCGGGTGGCAGAGATGAGAGGGACACCCTGTATATCTAGATAGTTGTACACACGCGTCTATGCCCCGTGTTTTTGTTACGCTTTCACACGTTATGCGAGAATACAAGTGAGGTGCACGGTCAACTTATTATGGAAATTAACTGAAATTCTTGGCTACTCCACAAGAACAATGCAAATACTAAGTGAGTCATTATCAGATCGTGAATATACACGTACTCCTTATAGGCGAGCGAAATCCAAAGCGAAATAATGATAATGATATTACAAGAATAATAATCTTCATCATCATAATCATAATAATAGTAGAGTCGGAGCGATGTCTTCCCGGAGACTGGTTTTATGACTGCTATACAAGATCAAGTGATCGCAACAAAAAAACTACCGGAGTTATATCATCAAAGACCCGCTAATACAGGACGATAAGTGCGGACGACCTCATATTTGCCCCAAGACCATTCAACACGTAAGTGTTCTAGCCTCCTATGAACACTCGCAGGACCCATTTCATTTGTAATGCACAATCCGCCAGCCTTCGTTGAAGCTACCAAACCCTTGTTTGTCGAGTTCAGTGCCATGAAGAAGCCGCCGTTTGGTCCAGTTTTGCCTCTGTCAGTGCTACCGAACCTTATTTCGACTGCCCAGTTTCAGTGAAACGTACAGAACACCAGGCCTATGCAAGTCGCGGATTCGAGCGTTCGAAGGCACGGCTTGTATACCGGCCTGTGCAAGTCGCGGATTCGAGCTTTCGAAGGCATGGCACCACCCTAATATATATATATATATATATGAGGTGTAGTAAAAAGAAATCCATTATTTTTGCATGAAATTGAAGGCTTTATTTAGCATAGTTAGAATGATCCGATTTAGGTCTAATATGCACGGTTTTGATCGATAACTTGTTGCCACTTTGAAGGTAATTTAATTATGCCTTTCTCATAGAAACCCTCGTACCTAAAGGCAAAAAACTGGGACAGTCGATTTTCACAAGCTTCTCTTGAGGCGAATTTTTCACCAGCAAAATCATTCGCCATAGACAGGAACAGGTGGTAATCACTTGGTGCCAGATCCGAACTATAAGGTGGATGCATAAGAACCTCCCAACCAAGCTCCCGGAGCTTCTGGCGAGTCACTATCGATGTGTGTGGCCTGGCGTTGTCCCGATGGAATACAATTCCTCTCCTATTGGCCAAAGCTGGCCGCTTCTGGGCGATTGCTTCCTTCAGACGGTCCAATTGTTGACAGTACAGGTCCGAATTAAGAGTTTGGCCGTAGGGGAGCAGCTCATAGTAGATGATTCCCTGCCAATCCCACCAAACACACAGCAAAATCTTCCTGACCATCAATCCTGGCTTGGCCACCGTTTGCGCCGGCTCACCGCGATTCGACCACGACCGTTCTCGCTTGACGTTGTCGTAAGTGACCCGCTTTTCATCACCGGTCACCATCCGCTTCAGAAATGGGTCGATTTTGTTGCGATTCAGCAGCGATTCGCAGATGGAAATTCGTGTGGCATCCATACATCGAACTTCTTTTTGTATCCAGCCTTATTCAAGTGGTTCCAAACGGTTTTTTGTGCAATGTTTAGCTCCTGGGCAATCGAAACAGTGCTTACATGACGGTCGGACTCGACGATTTCCATTATTGTATCGACATTTTCGACAATTGGCCATCCAGAGCGTGGTGCATCTTTGACATAAAAATTACCGGAACGGAATCGACGAAATCAAAATTGCGCGTGATTGGCTGTTACAGTATCAGGACCATAAACAATATTCACATTTTCAGCCGTCTGCCTTGCGTTTTCGCCTTTATGGAAGAAAAACTGTAAAATATGGCGTATTTTCACTTTGCTGGTGGCCATCTTTGACGCGCTCTCAAACAATATTGAGTCAAGCAATCACAAAACTGTCTCAGATGTTTATTTTAGTACGAAATCTTATCTTTCTAACGCCGTTTAGCGTAATCCGATCGCACTTACACAACGCGAGATACAGTTTACTAAAGCCATCTATTGCAAAAATAATGGATTTCTTTTTACTACATCCAATATATATATGTATATACTTCAAACCGATTGATAGTGAATATATCCGTATATATATTCACTGTCAATCGTTTTGAAAATCGCAATTACCTCGGCACCGATTCCCGCGAGGCAACAACGCGCTAATTAATATAACCTGCGACTATTCGTCCGCGATTGACAGGAAAATTCGCGGCTACATCGCAAAACCGACCCCGGCTGCACGCTACGATCTTTCTATGTAGAAAATGAACGTACACGTATATACATATGTATACGTGTGCATATGTTTATTTGTATGGGGTGGACCATTTAACGCGACCACTCCAAATATCTCCGTTGTCTTTAGAATGACGAAAACAATGTCAGGAAGTAATTTGATTGATTTCAAAGGGTTGATACAGTGGTGAAAAATTCCTTTTTCTCAAGGTCATAGTTTTTGCGTTCTCAAGGTTATCAATGGTTTTTCAAATGGGAACATGTTTTTTTTTTATTACGGAGTTGTAGCTGATATTCAGACAATCCAACGACCCATGATATCATGAGCTTGAAATGATTTTTCACCAACATACACGTGTAAAAACGGGAAATCGTGATGGTATTGACAATAAGAATATCCGAATAATGTAATTGAATTTTTTGCGCAGAAAATTTATTGTAACAAATGTTCGAAGTGATGGCCATTAACCTCGACACATTTTTGAAGACGTCGGATGAATGATTCTCTTGACCTTGGAATAGTTTCTTGTGTGATAGCGGCGCAGCCTCTTGTAATTCGTTCTCGCATGTTCGACGACGTCGTCGGTACATCATGGTAAACACGATCCTTTATAGCTCCCCATAGGAAGAAATCAAATGGCGTTAGATCCGGCGAACGAGCGGGCCAAGGCATTACTGCACCACTCCCAATACAGCGTCCGGGAAATTTTCGGTTTAACACTTCGCGAGCTATAACTGCCCGATGAGCTGGACAGCCATCATGTCGATACCACATTCGGTATCGCTGTGCTAACGGGACATCTTGTAGCAATTCTCCCAAAGTATTGTTAAAAAAATCGACGTATTTTCGTCCATTCATATTGCCGTCTATGAAAAATTCAATTACATTATTCGGATATTCTTATTGTCAATACCATCACGATTTCCCTTTTTTAAAGTGTATTTTGGTGAAAAATCATTTCAAGGTCATGATAGCAGAGGTCGTTGAATTCGTCTGAATATCAGCTACAAGGTCTCAATTTAAAAAAAACATATTCCTATTTGAAAAACCATTGATGACCTTGAGAACGCAAAAACTATGACCTTGACAAAAACGAATTTTTCACCATTGTATCGGCCCTTCGAAATCAATCACATTATCTCCTGACATTTTTTTTCGTCATTCTGAAGGCAACGGAGATATTGGGTGAGGTAAAAAGTTCTGAGCGTTTTCCGCTAGATGTCTTTAGTGAGCCATGTCTCACGATGTATACATCGCATCGGGTCATACTAAACGGCGATTTAAAGGCGACATTACGCTTCAAAAAAAAGTTCTTTGATAGTTTTGTGTTTGGTGAAGCCAGTTGTGTGTTACAGCGTTCCAAAATAGAGGTAAAAATAGAGAAAATTCGATACATTATTCAGTACCACTACGACCAAGGTGAAAAGGCGGAGCAGGCGGCCAAAAAAATTTGTGCTGTTTATGGATCCAATATATTATCGAATGCAACAGCAAAGCGGTGGTTCCAACGATTCCGTTCTGGTAATATGGACGTCGAAGATGAGGCACGCTCTGGTAGGCCAATCGTCGAAAATGTCGATAAAATCATGGAAATCGTCGAGTCGGACCGGCATGTGAGCACTTATTCCATTGCCCAGGAATTGAAGATTAGCCAGAAAACCGTTTGGAACCATTTGCATAAGGCTGGTCTCAAGAAGAAGCTCGATGTATGGGTGCCACACGAATTGATGCAAAAGAACCTTTTGGACCGAATTGATGCCTGCGATTCTTTGCTGAAACGTAACGTAATCGACCCATTTTTGAAGCGCATGGTGACTGGCGATGAAAAATGGGTCACATACGAGAACAACAGCCGAAAAAGATCGTGGTCCAATCGCGATGAGCCGGCCCAAACGATCGCCAAGCCCGGATTAACGGCCAAGAAGGTTTTGCTGTGTGTTTGGTGGGATTGGAAGGGAATCATCCACTATGAGCTGCTCCCATCGGGCCAAACACTCAATACGGACCTCTACTGTCAACAACTGACCAGATTGAAGCAGGCGATCGACCAGAAGCGGCTAGAATTGGCCAAAAGGAAGGCTGTTGTGTTCCATCAAGACAACGCCAGGCTGCACACATCTTTAACGACGCGCCAGTAGCTCCGAGAGCTTGGATGGGAGGTTCTATCGCACCCGCCGTATAGTCCAGACCTGTCACCAAGCGATTATCACCTTTTCAAGCATTTGCAAAATTTTCTTGATGCTACAAAACTGGCCTCAAGAGAGGCTTGTGAAAATGAGCTGGTCAAGTTTTTTACCAATAGGGACGAGGACTTCTTCAATCGCGGAATTATGAAATTGCCTTCAAAATGGACAAAAGTTATCGAACAAAATGGCGCATATTCGATCTAAATCGCTAATCCTAACTATGTTAATTTCATCCTCGAAGAAAGCGAAAAAACGCTCAGGACTTTTTACTTCATCTAATATTTGGGGTGGTCACGTTAAATCGTCCACCCTGTATATATAGTGAGAGAGAAAGGTCATTTTGAAGCCCTTCAACTCCGAGGACCGTCTTCAAAGCAGCCGGATGTACTGACAGCCAACATTGCTTGAATAGAACGAGTTGAAAATATACTTTGGCTGTATACATAAAGAATGTGGGATTCGAGTATCGGTGGCATCGGATCGGCAAGGGGGGCGGTGAGGCGAAGGGGTTGGAGGGTGGTTTGAAAGCATCGGTTGCTGTAGAGAGGGAGAAAAGTGCAGCCTGAACCGCTCGGACGTGCGAGAGAAAGAGATCGAATTGTCGGGCGGCGGGGGCGGGGGGGGGGGGGGGGGGGGGCGGGTAGAGTCCAGTTCTCTCTTGTTTTCTCTATCGACCTCGTTGCATGCGGGACGTGTGCGGCTGGAGTTTCGCAATTTGTCAGGTGACAGTCGAGGAGACGGGAATAAATGGACAATTACACAAATACAATGTTTGACGTCATTTCAATGACGCGAGAGACACCTGTGATTGATTGTTAATTGCCTCGGTTTGTTACCCCCGCGCGAGCCCGTGGAAGGGACGTTTTGAAAATACTCGAAGGGCCGAGAGGGGCGAGTGGGGTTGGGATATGGAGGGATGGAGACTGAAGGGAATCGGACCTTGGGGTGGTCGGAAGGGTCAGGGGTGACGCAGGGGTGTGGGCGGAAGTTTCGGCAACGGCTTGCCAACGAGTAATTCAATAGAACCGATCGATGCAGAAGAGGTTTTCGTCGCGCTTTTGTTTTTTCTTTTTCGTTTGTTGGGATTTTTTTTTTGTTTTGCATCAATTCGCCTCGGTTCACTCTAGGACGAAACAGTTATTTTTTTCTTCGAACCTGGAAAATGTGCAACAAATATATATATATATATATATATATATATATATCGGGCGTCTGTACGCCGGAGGCTGAATTTTTTGCCTCGCGAAATTAGCTCGGAAGTGCGTAATCGAGGAAAAAGATTCCGCAAATTTGTATCTGTGGCTGCATTGGTTTTTGTTTTTTTTTTATTTTCTGAATCTCTCTCTCTCTCTCTCTCTCCCTCTCTCTCTCTCTCTCTCTCTCTCTCTCTCTCTCTCTCTCTCTCTCTCTCATATGAGGCATTTCACGCCATTTCACCTAGTCCGTGACCCCGACCATTTTTTTATTTTCCTGATTTCTTTTATAAAATTATACCACATGAAGGGAATAACTAGGCCAATTTTTTTATTTTCATCTCTTCTCTTTTAAGAGTTATAATTTTGCAAAAAATGTTGATTTCAGAAGTTTTGGAAACGTTTGAACGCTGACAAGTCCTGAACTAATTGAGATATCGACAAATGTCAGTATATATACCAGGTGTACAAGTATGAAATGCGGATTTTTTTTTCTAAAAAAAACACGTTAAATTCGGAAGAATGATAAAAAGTGCTTTATTCAAAGTATGCTCCATCGCTTGTTATACATTTTTCCCATCTTTCGGGCAATTTGTGAATACCACGCCAGTAAAAATCTTCCCCTATTGCTGCGAACCGTTCATCGAGCCATTTTTTCACATCTTCGTACGAACCAAAGCGCTGCTCAGCAAGTGCGTGACCCATCGATGCAAACAAGTGGTAATCGGAAGGAGCCAAGTCTGGTGAGTAAGCCGCATAGGGTAGAACTTCCCAGCTGAGTGCTTCCAACGTGTCGCGAACCGGTTTTGCCGTATGTGATGGAGCATTTTCATGAAGAAAAATGACTTTGTGTTGCCTCTTTCGGTATTCTGGCCTTTTTTCAAGCAGCGAACGCTTCAAATCGGTCAATTGTTGTTGGTAACGTTTAGTATTAACCATTTCCCTAGGTTTTAACAGCTCATAATAGATCACGCCCCTCTGGTCCCACCAAACACAGAGCATCGTCTTTCTGCCAAAGCGATTCGGTCTTGCGGTCGAAGTGGATGGTGCGCCTGGTTCTATTAATGATTTTTTGCGCTTGGGATTCTCAAAATAAATCCACTTTTCATCCCCTGTAACTATACGATGCAAAAACGACTTCCTTTTGTACCGAGCGAGCAAAATGTCACGTGTGTTTTTGCGTTTTTCCATTTGCCTGTCGTTCAACTCATGTGGTAGCCATCTACCGGTCTTCTGAATCTTTCCCATCTCTCGTAGCCGATTGGAAACAGCTTGTTGACTAACGCCCAATTGCTCGGCGAGTTGTTTTTGTGTTTGCGAATCATCTTCGTCCGACAATGCTTGCAATTCCACATCTTCGTATTTTTTTTTGGTGCTTTTCCATGTTCCTTGTCTGTAACATCGAAGTCACCAGTTTTGAAACGCCGAAACCATCGTTCACACGTATCTTGCGATGGAGCATGTTCACCATAAGCTTCTCGAAGTAATCGGTATGATTCAGCAGCAGTCTTCTGCAAATGAAAACAAAAAATTAATGCTGTCCGCGAATGCTCTTTGTTCGGTATAAATTTCGACATATTGAACAACACAACACTATGCACACACTTTTCCAATTTATCACTCGTGCGCGTCTGACACTTGTTGATGACACAACAAAATGACGCAGTGTCAAATCTTTATAGCACAAAATGCATTGGTGCACCATCTGTTGTCTGAAATCCGCACTTCATACTTGTACACCTGGTATATTTTTCATTATGAAGGATACTTTCACGAAAAAATATGAAAAAAATTATCATTCATGCTGGAACACATGTTTTTTGCTTCGAAAGTGAAAAGTATTTTTTTTGAAGATGATACCCATTTTTTATTTTTTTTTTCAGAAAAAATTAAAAATGAGAAAAAAAATCACACTTTTTTTAAATCTAAAATAGAGTAACCCATTCTATGATTTTTAAGACCAGTCTATCGTGAACCCATTTTTTTCTTGATGACTTTTTTACCATTTTAATCTCCAATAATGCTATATATCTTTATTTTAATCTTGAATAATGCTAATAATTAAACGGTTTATTTTTCATTTGTGC
Organism: Ophion ventricosus; assembly: GCA_963932345.1. Classification (NCBI taxonomy): domain Eukaryota; kingdom Metazoa; phylum Arthropoda; class Insecta; order Hymenoptera; family Ichneumonidae; genus Ophion; species Ophion ventricosus. The sequence continues at coordinate 36,821,651 of OZ010712.1, forward strand.
TCAAATTAACGAAAAAAAAATTTTTTTCGCAAAATTATTTTTCTTTCACTAATAATATTGATCAATACTAGTAGGGCAATTCTCAATTGGATCTGATAGTCATAATAACTATTCCAGTTTCTATACTTATCATAAATAAAATGAACTAAATAAAGAATTATAAGGGAATACGTGAATTTAAAAAAGAAAGAAATTATATATATATATATATATATATATATATATGAGCCTGACCTTCTTCAATCTTTTTCAAAGTTGGTGATGTTTTTGTATCGTATATTTTGAGTACGTGGCATTTTTTTCAGATTTTTATCGGCTCGCTAACACGGCTAACTCGGAGATAAGATTTTACACCTGATAACATTTCAAATGATCGTATCGTAGTGATCTTCTCGTCGTACGAAAAAATGTCCACTACAAAAAAAGATGCGTTTTTCTATGAACTATTTTGAAAAAAAAATTCAAAATTTTCCAAGTACTACAACACTAAAAAAAAAAGAAAAATCTTTAATTTTTAAATTTTTTAACTCCAATGACTAGGTTGATCCTGCTGAAATTTACACTGAATTTTGTTTTATTAGTGTAAAACAACGTGTGTAATTTTCATTCTGGGCTGTGCTTGCGCTCAGTTAATATCGTCGTCTTAAATGTTAATGGGAAATTGTTTTTGTCGAACCAAAATGGCAACTTACAACATAGACATCCCACCCAAATTGAATTTCATCCGAAACCATATTTTTCAAGTTTTTCGTTTTCTTCTTTCTGCAAAAAGTACTCTTCTGACGATCGAATAATCATCCTCGAGAGGGAAATTCCCGAAAAAAAGTTTGTAAATATCGGAATTACGAGTTGAGCTTTGGTGAAAAATGCACAAAACAGATCTGAAACGTATCAACATTTTTTTCAGAGTTTTAAAAACGGCCCAAGTGGACTTTTCGAATTTTCGCAACTGCGCAAGGGTTGGGGAAAAAAAATTGAAACAAAAATGAGTGTTTTTTTTTTTTCATAGCAGGAGTGAGGTTTTTCACTGCGAAAATTAATAATGAACGATGTTAATTTCGTCCACAACAAACATTCCCAGACGTCAGGGCAAGTTTTCCAAATTCCGCCAAAAAAAAAAAAATAATAATTCCCAAAGATCGTAGACTAGCGCCGTCTAACATTTCTTATCCCGCAGCCGGAAGTCGCGAGAAAAACCAGGTCTTGCGGCATAAGAAAAAAAAAAACGAAAAAAAAAAAAACGATCGAACGTCAGGACTAAGAAAATGCGGAATGTAGGATCAGGTGTAGAATTTCCCGGCTCTGGTTCCTTTTTCTCGCGCCTGTGCTAACCGGAAGTCTTCGTGCGAGTGACGTAGGCGCTTGGTCCCCGATATGCAGAGGGCCCTGCTCTCTCACGGCCGCGACCACTTGACTACTCTCGCCGTTACGTCCTTACGTGGCTCAGCGATCCTCACGTACATTTACTTTGACTCTCTCTACTCCCCACCCCCCCTAACCCTCCCGCTGTCTGTCTTTCCTCGTGAAGGGTTCGTGCGAGGTCTGCCCCGCAACTTTGTGCAAAAAGCCTCGGGGGCTGGAACATAATGTTTTTCTTTCCAACCGGAAGACAGGTGGAGATAAAGTTCACTGATGTACGTAACAGGAGAGACGTTATTTTTCGGTGGCGCGTTTGTACTCTCTCTCTCTCTCTCTCTCTCTCTCTCTCTCTCTCTCTCTCTCTCTCTCTCTCTCTCTCTCTCTCTCTCTCTCTCTCTCTCTGTTGTCTCTCACGAAAGCGTTCGAATGAATTAGTCATCGAGAAAAGCGAAGCATCTGTGACTTCTGTTCGAAATAAATTCCCTTTTTCTTCCCAAACTTCTTCCCAAACGAACCCAAACTTCGCTATGCAAAGATGGTGGAAAGTAGCTCCGTAAAATTGTGTCATTTGACGGGGAGAAATTTAATCGAAACTGTTTTCTAGGCTCAATTTATTGGACTCATCAAAATAAAAAGTAATGTAACCATATACACGTGTAAATTCTTATATAAATTAATGTAATGTAGCCGAGTAGAAATATAGTCAGGCTGGCCTGATATTTGATTCGGGCCTGATCAAGTTGTAGTACGGCGGAATTACTTAAGGCATGCCTTAATTTGCCTGATCCGGCTGCTGTCAGGCAATGGTCAAGCAATTGGACTTACGGCTTACGTCAATTTGCCTGATCCTGCTCGCTTCAGGCGATGGTCAAGCAATCGGACACGGCTTATCTCAATTTGCCTGATCCTGCTCGCTTCAGGCGATGGTCAAGCAACCGGACTTACGGCTTACCTCAATTTGCCTGATCCTGCTCGCTTCAGGCGATGGTCAAGCAACCGGACTTACGGCTTACCGCAATTTGCCTGATCCTGCTCACTTCAGGCGATGGTCAAGCAACCGGACTTACGGCTTACCTCAATTTGCCTGATCCAGCTCGCTTCAGGCGATGGTCAAGCAATTGGACTTCCGGTTTACCTCAATTTGCCTGATCCTGCTCGCTTCAGGCGATGGTCAAGCAATCGGACTTACGGCTTACCTCAATTTGCCTGATCCTGCTCGCTTCAGGCGATGATCAAGCAATTGGACTTACGGCTTACCTCAATTTGCCTAATCCCGCTTGCTTCAGGCGGTGGTCAAGCAACCGGTCGTACGGCTTACCTCAATTTGCCTGAAGCTAGCCGGATTGTATCTATCGAGTCGGTGGGGTTAGTGGGGTTTGCTCCTCGCTACCGTAGCACCGCTACTCGACCGCATGTGTATAATAACCAGACGAATATAATTTTGACAACATCTTCATGTGTTTTCTTCCGAACTGACGATTGTTGACAAAAATTCTAAGGAGGCAAAATGAAGGTAAATTTGTCCTCTTTAAAACGCCGCTTGGGAAATTTGATTATCTTTATTTTTGAGTCCGCTATCTAACTTTTATTGCGGCAAGAAATTTGGAACGGTGTACTCAAACTTTTGGCTAGCAGTGTGTGTATATATATATATATATATATATATATATATATATGTGTGTGTGTGTGTGTATATATATATATATAAGCCGAGCACCTATGCTTAAAACACTCGGTACAACGAAGAGTCGTTCCACATATGCAAATTTCCATTTTATTGTCGCAGCCTCTCCTTCGCCTGAATATATTATACATAGGTATATAATAAATAAATATATATATATATATATATATATATATATATATATATATATATATATATGAAGTCAACTTGCAGACTCGTGTAAACGGCTCGTCTTCCATCGAGTGGAGCAGAAACAGGGAGTGAGAGAATGAGAGAGAGAGAGAGAGAGAGAGAGAGCCGACTTAATTTCATTTCTCTCAGCCACGGTCGTCCAGCTTTCCTTCTTGCTCCCCGTTAATTACTGCCAATTCGGGCCCCACACGCAAATTATGTCATTTAGCAAAACGCTGGCTGCTCAACGCTGCTGTGCCAATACGGCCAAGCGACAAGTCACAATGCCGAGGTGCACATAAACGGTCAGGATATATATATATATATATATATGTGTGGTAAAATTACGTTATTATATTCGGAGATGCATGCTAATGAGCGACCAATTATTACGACTCAATTAGGCGACTCGTCCATACGAAAAAAAACATTAATTTATCACATTCACCGTTAGGTTATTTTCTTTTCTCAACCACCGTAATACTCTCCCGTGTCTTTGCTCCATTTGCTGCTTTTACTCTTTTACTTTTTTGCATTTTTTGTGTTCTGCTGTTTTTTTTAGCGGATCTGCGTAGGGGTTGGTTCTCTACGTGCGGGTACGAGCTACTGAGAAATTCCGTCAGATGTCGCTCGCAGTTGTTTCTCCGCTCGCACATGCGTCAACCACACGAAGTGTCGTATATTAAAAGAAAGCTGAAACTTGTGCGGACATTTTGAAAAAGTATTCATCGAGATCCGCGACGTACAGGAAGTTTAATGATATTTTGGAACATGGAAGGAAAAAAAGTCGGGTGGAAATTTCGATTGGGTCCGATTCAGAACGTTATCAAGTTTGCCTGACTGCCCTGGTAGGGATTCCGAAAAAAACAAAATAAAATGTAAATTTCACTTACCGCTACGAAACACCAATGGCAACTTTAGACTGGGGTTGATAACCACCCCGGACATTCTTGAGAAGACTTTTGCTTAACAACCAGCGAGCAACTGATGTCATTCTTCGTCTACCATCATAGTCAGGCAATGAAATTGATTTGTCATCGCGCTTTCCAGTTGATAATATCGATTTATAATATAGATTTATAGCTTGGGGAATTGCTACCCCGTACATGAGTTCTTCACTGACAGGAATCAGTATCGGTACTGACAGAAAATAGAATTTATTATTAATTCAAGTAAGTACAAATACAAAGTAAGTCTTAAACTGTTCAAAAAGCCAGTCTCTATGGCACCACGTAGGGATTTTTTTTATAAAGGGCCCCCTTCTATTTTTTTTTTATGAACGATGAAAATTTTCCATGAAAATCGGAAATAAAATTCGCTGGTCCGCCATGTTTTTTTTTTAGATATCGAAATTCCCCTACGTGATGCTGTAAACCTATATGTCTAGTTTCTAAATATATTTTTATTTGATTTTTCAGATGAACCGTATGGCTTAATCGCTGTCAACCGCCGAGCAGCAATTTCGTCGGAGTGTCCTCTTGGAAGCGGCGTACACCGCAAACTATACTTTAGATTCGAGTACAAAAATTTGTACACAGTCTTCTATATGTATATATTGACTATGAGTATTAATAAAAAAAATTCCATTCATCGTTTGCTTGAAAATAATTACGAAAAATACACCCTCGTATCGCGCACGAAACGTGGTGTGGGGCCTTAAACTGGGTAGAATCGACCCAGTGTGACCACCGTGATTGAATTTGGAAGTGTGACTAGATTTTTCGTGAAATCCAAATTTTTCCTAATGCATTCCGTTATTGAAATTATTTATTTCGAATATATTTATTTATTCAAATCAAGATGTATTTAATAACGTTTAATAAAAAAAATATTTTCTTTATTCCTAATAAATCTGTGATTCAATTTCATCCGTTCAAAAAACAATTTAATTGAATCCACCAAATGTATCTATTTAATTTTTTTTTAAATTTAAACTAAATAGAATTTTCGTAGAATCATTTTCATATTTGATTGAATTAATGGTCTGTCTTTATTGAAACAAATACTTTCTTATTTGATACAAGCTATTGAACAACGTTTGGGTTTGTTTGGGTTGACAGAAATATATATTTGAATCAAATAGACGTTTATTCACGCTGACAAAAATATTTTTCATACAAAAATATCTCCCATACGTTAAATGAAAGAATGTGCTTGATTCTAATCTTCATTTATTTAATTTATATTTATCTAATATTCAAAAAGAATAGCTGGAAAAAAATATATATTTTGAAACAAATGAGATCGTTGTAGGCTGTAAGACAAGGAAAATATTTACTTCATTTAAATAGATCCTATTTAAATTGAATTTTTTTTGCAGTGTATGGTTAATTGTCAATGCTACAAAATGGCAATAAATGCAATGCAATAAAAAATTGCATTTTTGAAATTTCAATCTCATGCAAACGAATTCATCTCCGGAATTCAGTGACTCTGTTTTGGAATTTTCTTTTTTGCTACATATTGAATCCCGGCTATGAATTTTTGCAGACGTTTGATATATTCACTCTTCATTCACAGGGCTATCATTTAATATTTCGTGTTATCAATTTTTCTCCTCTCTCTCTCGCTCTCTCTCTCTCTCTCTCTCTCTCTCTCTCTCTATCTCTCTTCATTGTCCATCATTTAATTAACTTTTCTGCGAATAACTCAGCGGACAATGAAAATTCGTTGTTTTTCCGGGGCCAATATAGAGAAAGCTATATACAGGTATACGTGTACAGTCGAGGGATTCGCGTGTCGAACGAGCGTACTGATGGGGTTGCAAAAGGGAGAATAGAGAAGTACGCGTACGGCGGACGAACGGGGATGGAGGGTGGAAGGGCAGAGGGCGCCGAATTGGACGAAATTGAGAGGCCTTGAAATTTTCATGAGGGTTCCCCCTTGGGGCATTTAGGACTCGCTCAATGACACTGCTGACCGCTTCCTCCACGTCTCGGTAGACTTTTAGGATCCCCCCCGTTTCTCTCTCTCTCACACTCTCTCTCGCTCTCTCTCTTTCTCTCTCTTTCTCTCTCTCTCTCTGTCTGTCTGTCTCTCTGTCTGTCTGTCTCTCTCTCTCTCGCTCTCTCTCTCTCTCTCTCTCTCTCTCTCTCTCTCTCTCTCTCTCTCTCTCTCTCTCTCTCTCTCTCTCTCTCCTCTCCCTCTCACTCTTGCACTATTTAAGTGCCTCCCTTTTAGCTCTCTCACGCTCGGAACTGAAAATAAAAGCGGCCGAGGATCACTCGGGAATAACAAGTGAAAGGGATAATTGAATTATGAGGAGAAAATTACGCAGAACTAAAGGGTCCTAACGTAAATATATATATATATATATATATATATATATATATATATATTATATTGGGAGTACAAATAAGTCTCTGCCGTTTGACAAAAGATGCCCCCACTCGGAGGTTATGGTTGAAATTGTCAGATGTAAAACGTCATATCGTAAGGTTGGACATCAGGCAAGACCATAACCTTGAAATATTGGGTGAATTAAAAAGTTCTGAGGGCTTTCCGCTAGATGTCTTTAGTGAGCCATATCTCACGATGTATACATCGCATCGGGTCATACTATACGGCGATTTAAAGGTAACATTACGCTTCCAAAAAAAGTTCTTTGACATTTTTGTGTTTGGTGAAGCCAGTTGTGTGTTACAGCGTTCCAAAATGGACGTAAAAAAAGCGAAAATTCGATACATTCTTCAGTACCACTACGACCAAGGTGAAAAGGCGGAGCAGGCGTCCAACAAAAATTTGTGCTGTTTATGGAGCCAATACAGTATCGAATGCAACAGCAAAGCGGTGGTTCCAACGATTCCGTTCTGGTAATATGGACGTCGAAGATGAGGCACGCTCTGGTAGGCCAATCGTCGAAAATGTCGATAAAATCATGAAAATCGTCGAGTCGGACCGGCATGTGAGCACTTATTCCATTGCCCAGGAACTGAAGATTAGCCAGAAAACCGTTTGGAACCATTTGCATAAGGCTGGTCTCAAGAAGAAGCTCGATGTATGGGTGCCACACGAATTCACGCAAAAGAACCTTTTGGACCGAATTGATGCCTGCGATTCTTTGCTGAAACGTAACGAAATCGACCCATTTTTGAAGCGGATGGTGACTGGCGACGAAAAATGAGTCACGTACGAGAACAACAGCTGAAAAAGATCGTGGTCCAATCGCGGTGAGCCGGCCCAAACGATCGCCAAGCCTGAATTAACGGCCAAGAAGGTTTTGCTGTGTGTTTGGTGGGATTGGAAGGGAATTATCCACTATGAGCTGCTCCCATCGGGCCAAACACTCAATTCGGACCTCTACTGTCAACAACTGACCAGATTGAAGCAGGCGATCGACCAGAAGCGGCCAGAATTGGCCAATAGGAAGGGTGTTGTGTTCCATCAAGACAACGCCAGGACGCACACATCTTTAACGACGCGCCAGAAGCTCCGAGAGCTTGGATGGGAGGTTCTATCGCACCCGTCGTATAGTCCAGACCTGGCACCAAGCGATTATCACCTTTTCAAGCATTTGCAAAATTTTCTTGATGCTACAAAACTGGCCTCAAGAGAGGCTTGTGAAAATGAGCTGGTCAAGTTTTTCACCAATAGGGACGAGGACTTCTTTAATCGCGGAATTATGAAATTGCCTTCAAAATGGACAAAAGTTGTCGAACAAAACGGCGCATATTTGATCTAAATCGGATAATCCTATGTTAATTTCATCGTCGAAATAAAGCGAAAAAACGCTCAGAACTTTTTACTTCATCTAATATATATAATTCTAAATATTAAATAGAAAATGTTACATTTCCATGTTCCATACATTTATTATATCTTTTCCAATATCAAAACACAGAATCATCAATTAATAAGTGCAACATTTTCATCTGGAATATTAAAGACGACTGGGAGATGACTGAAAACGCTTTAGGAAAGCGAAAAGAAAAAAATGCAATTGCGTAATTTGATAAAGAGCCAACAATAAATCCGGAAAAGAGCGGACACTTTGTTCCGAGGCGAAATGAATTCGTTCTCAGAGTGGATGGTTTTTCTTTTTTTTTTATACGAAAGGCAGAACAGCGATTGTCCGATGAACTTTCGATCGAACAAGAGTGACGAAGGGTTTCTGTACGCGTGCAAACATACATATATATATATATATATATATATATATATATATATATATATATGTGAACATTGATAAAGAAAGAGAGAGAGATAAGGAGAAAAAAGGGTGAGATTGAGACGTACCGGAGGATGTTTGTTTAATTTGCAAGAAATCGTCGAAACGAATTAAAAGCTTCGGTACGGGAGAATAACCGGAGAAAACGCGGGTACCGGTGGCCATTAATTCATTTCATTTTCGCCCTCGCGACACGTCCGCACGAGAAAAGAGACTTGTCCCCTCCTCGTCCACCTACCCGCCTTTACCCTTGCATTCTGTACCACTTGCCAAAGGGTTGAGGGGCGGTGGGGGGGAGAAGGGGTGTCGCGGGAATTTCTTTGCCTGCCTCAACCCCTGCCACTTAGTTACTTAACTTACTCCACTTACTTTAATCGCTCGCTTCTGCCGATTTCCACTTGTTTTTACATCTTACCTCTCGAGGCTAATTCATTAATTAATTCCATCGAGTTCGCCGACTCTTTTGCTCTCTCTCTCTCTCTCTCTCTCTCTCTCTCTCTCTCTCTCTCTCTCTCTCTCTCTCTCTCTCTCTCTCTCTCTCTCTCTCTCCCCCTCTCTAATTAATTTTTACGAGACTTAGAATTATTATAATAATAAGAATACATGTATTTCAATAAATTTATTAACATAATTGATAATTGCAATAATAAGAAGAATAATAATAATTTCTATAATGTATCACTATTATTATAATAATTAGTATTACTATTTAGTATTACTTACTAGTTCACACTTAGTAAATATTATAGGAAAAATAATGATAACGATAAATTACTTTTTCATACAGGAGAGTTGGCGCAGTATTGGGCCAATGTCGGACCAGCCGTAAATGTTTTCATGGAAATAGGGTTTCAGAGGAAATGTCAAGAGGATAAAAAGTTGGAGGGCTTCACACTGGAGTGGCAAGAATTTTTTCTAAATTTTTCGTTTGGACATTTTTTTTTATACCATATCTGGTTGAAACTTTGATCAGTGGAGATGCTCCACTTGGGAATTATGGGGTCTACGACAATATATTAAGAATGGAAATTTATCTACATTTTTATTTTTAATTAACTACATTTTTTTTTAACTTTTTTTTTTTTTTTTTTTTTTTTTTTAACTTTAATTTCCAAATTATCGTTCAAACTATAAATATCAATATTTATTAATTTTTCTTTTCTCTTTC
>OZ010712.1:36831399-36838899 GCA_963932345.1 Ophion ventricosus
AAACAAACCCAACAACCCAAACAAACCCAAACAAACCCAAACAAACCCAAACAAACCCAAACAAACCCAAACAAACCCAAACAAACCCAAACAAACCCAAACAAACCCAAACAAACCCAAACAAACCCAACAAACAAACCCAAACAAACCCAAACAAACCCAAACAAACCCAAAACAAACCCAAACAAACCCAAACAAACCCAAACAAACCCAAACAAACCCAAACAAACCCAAACAAACCCAAACAAACCCAAACAAACCCAAACAAACCCAAACAAACCCAAACAAACCCAAACAAACCCAAACAAACCCAAACAAACCCAAACAAACCCAAACAAACCCAAACAAACCCAAACAAACCCAAACAAACCCAAACAAACCCAAACAAACCCAAACAAACCCAAACAAACCCAAACAAACCCAAAACAAACCCAAACAAACCCAAACAAACCCAAACAAACCCAAACAAACCCAAACAAACCCAAACAAACCCAAACAAACCCAAACAAACCCAAACAAACCCAAACAAACCCAAACAAACCCAAACAAACCCAAACAAACCCAAACAAACCCAAACAAACCCAAACAAACCCAAACAAACCCAAACAAACCCAAACAAACCCAAACAAACCCAAACAAACCCAAACAAACCCAAACAAACCCAAACAAACCCAAACAAACCCAAACAAACCCAAACAAACCCAAACAAACCCAAACAAACCCAAACAAACCCAAACAAACCCAAACAAACCCAAACAAACCCAAACAAACCCAAACAAACCCAAACAAACCCAAACAAACCCAAACAAACCCAAACAAACCCAAACAAACCCAAACAAACCCAAACAAACCCAAACAAACCCAAACAAACCCAAACAAACCCAAACAAACCCAAACAAACCCAAACAAACCCAAACAAACAAACCCAAACAAACCCAAACAAACCCAAACAAACCCAAACAAACCCAAACAAACCCAAACAAACCCAAACAAACCCAAACAAACCCAAACAAACCCAAACAAACCCAAACAAACCCAAACAAACCCAAACAAACCCAAACAAACCCAAACAAACCCAAACAAACCCAAACAAACCCAAACAAACCCAAACAAACCCAAACAAACCCAAACAAACCCAAACAAACCCAAACAAACCCAAACAAACCCAAACAAACCCAAACAAACCCAAACAAACCCAAACAAACCCAAACAAACCCAAACAAACCCAAACAAACCCAAACAAACCCAAACAAACCCAAACAAACCCAAACAAACCCAAACAAACCCAAACCAAACAAACCCAAACAAACCCAAACAAACCCAAACAAACCCAAACAAACCCAAACAAACCCAAACAAACCCAAACAAACCCAAACAAACCCAAACAAACCCAAACAAACCCAAACAAACCCAAACAAACCCAAACAAACCCAAACAAACCCAAACAAACCCAAACAAACCCAAACAAACCCAAACAAACCCAAACAAACCCAAACAAACAAACCCAAACAAACAAACCCAAACAAACCCAAACAAACCCAAACAAACCCAAACAAACCCAAACAAACCCAAACAAACCCAAACAAACCCAAACCCAAACAAACCCAAACAAACCCAAACAAACCCAAACAAACCCAAACAAACCCAAACAAACCCAAACAAACCCAAACAAACCCAAACAAACCCAAACAAACAAACCCAAACAAACCCAAACAAACCCAAACAAACCCAAACAAACCCAAACAAACCCAAACAAACCCAAACAAACCCAAACAAACCCAAACAAACCCAAACAAACCCAAACAAACCCAAACAAACCCAAACAAACCCAAACAAACCCAAACAAACCCAAACAAACCCAAACAAACCCAAACAAACCCAAACAAACCCAAACAAACCCAAACAAACCCAAACAAACCCAAACAAACCCAAACAAACCCAAACAAACCCAAACAAACCCAAACAAACCCAAACAAACCCAAACAAACAAACCCAAACAAACCCAAACAAACCCAAACAAACAAACCCAAACAAACCCAAACAAAATGGAGAAAGGAAATGAAGTTAACCGTGGAAGAAACGGGGGATGGGCAAATATAGCAAAAAATAAGAAACGGCGATACGGCCGGAGTCGGGCGGGCAATGAAGCAAGCTGGCAAAACAAAAATTGACCAGGAGATACAGAAAGACTGGAGCCAGATAGAGAGGTCAACGTACTGGAGTCGGTACAAATTCAGGAAGCAGAACTTAGGAATAGAAGGATATTGGGAGAACACGGAAATAAAAGGAGCGACAACGGCGATGCGGGCGAGAATGAGGTGCTGTAACGTAGGAAAAGAAGGAAACAAGGGCTATACAGATACGAACTGTCGGGCATGTCGGACACAAGTGGAGACCCTGGCTCATCTATGCGAATGCCGAAAAATAAGGGAATTAATAAAAAAAAAAAAGAAGTGGTAGATGATCTGACGGTATGGGCAAATCGCAGTGCAGGGGAGAGCCTAGAAATGAAAATAGAGCAGTCATTGAAGGGAGAACCGGTGCAAGAGCTGTGTCAGTACGTGAGAATGGCTGAGCGAGTGAAACAATAAATGTTAAGGCCAAGTGTCACACCGACCGAGCGGCCATGAGTGCGAGAGAGATAGCTGATTTGCAGATTCCCAATGATTTCTGAAACGGTTGATTTTTGGGAAAAAATAAAAGAAACACGTTCCGCTCTGTTGAACGACGAACAACCGCTTTCTCTTCTTTTGCCCGAAATATGTTCCGTCTAGGAGAAAACTTGGCAGTAGGATTTTTACCGGCTGGACGTGTGACACATTGCCTTAAGGAGAAAGAAAGGAATTATATTGAGTGGTAAGCTGATGTTGTATGGGGAAAATATGTATAGGGTGGGGCACTGTGTAAAAACCCGAAAGGGTATACCTAAGAAATAAAACTACTACTACTATACTATCAAGCTCCGAATTAAACGGTTTTAAAATCTTTTTAAATATCTCAAAACAATTTCCGGGGGGTTGATTGCAAAATTATTATCGCCATTCGATTCAGCGTCATCGAATTAGCGTTGTATCAATTTTGCGTATTTGCACCCAAAAGTTCTTACTTTCGTGCTTTATATTGCCTGGTCTATATACGCGCGTATCGCTCACCGACGTACTCCCGCTCATAGGTCGCGCTTGATCGGCCCGCCTTTAAAAATTAATAATAATAATTAAGGGGTTGATCCAAGACCCATACATGCCTATATCAATCGACTGGAATTTCACCCCCAAATTTCAGGGTCGGCATTCAGTCCTGGGACACCCTGTATATCTATGCACACATTTTGACTAGTTCTCGAAATTTGAGTTGAGTCTTGAAGAAGGAACTTTTGGATTTTTTCGTTGGCGCTTCGAGCGCGTTAGCTAACGAAGCTACGTGTCGGTAAGAAGAATGGACAAATTTGCGGTGTCAAGGTCGCCACACGCGGGTGACTACTGGCGCCGCGTGGTGGGCTATTTTGCGTGGCGACATCAATCGTTGAGAGAAAATATATATACCTAGTGAGAGAGAGAGAGAGAGAGAGAGAGAGAGAGAGAGAGCGAGAGAGAGTGGCGATCAGGGGTCGCCACTCTCTCGCGCTCTCTCCGACGAGATAACTCTAGTCGCGACGAAAACACAAATACGTATCTTACACGCTCAGCGATCTATTCTTTATCGAAATTCAATGAACTTTCGGCTGCCTACGACTTTTGAATGTGACGTCGAGTTACACATCGGACCGTTCCGCGATCTCCCCTTGCGAAAAAAAAAACCTTGTTTAGCATTTGCCGCTCGGTTGGCGCGACAATGAGCAATGGTACATCGCGTAAAAGAAATAAAAACAACGGAGTCGAAGCAACGGAGCGACCGGCCCGAGTACCGGTCAAAAGATGGACCGTTCAGGATAAGAAAAATCTTTTGAAAGCCTTAAAAAAATATGGACACACCGACATCGCCAACATATGCAAATCGATGAAAACCAAGAGTCCATCGGCGGTAAAATTGTTCATTCACAAAGTCAGCCAAAAAGCAAAAACGATAAAGCTACAGCAACGGGGTAACGGAAACCGCGGTGGAGGCGGCGGTGGTAGCGGCGGCGGGTGTACGGCTCTCGAGAGTTGGCTGGAATCGGGAATATTCAACGACAAAAGTTCACCGGTTCCTCAGGCATTGAAATTTCTAAGCATATTCGAGAAACATCCGAGCCCCGAGGAGAGCAACGGTTTCGACTTTCGGTAAGAGGACGTAACTTGATTAATCGAGGCGCGAGTTGATATCGCTAGAATTTAATCAATTGAATTTCGCAGTGCCGCCTATGATTATCTCTGTCGAACGACGCTGGGTTATCATCCGGCGATAGATGTTCCGGAAGAAACTGCCGCGTGGTTGGAGAACCTCCTGATCGAGATAAGACGCAGAGTTTGGCCATCGACGGAGCACGAGGCGACTGGATACCTGTCGACTCTGGCGGGACGGCGTCGAGCTCTCAAGCGCTACCCGGCGATGAGTCAGCTCGAATCGAGAAGAATAATCGGTCCGGATTGAAACTTTGTACACGGAGAACACCGACGAATAAAGCCTCCGTAATGATCTGAATTTATTTATCGTGCCCCCTCCCCCGCCTCTCTACGAATATTTATAACAGAAAGAACAGTGCGGATGCGAGAGAGAGAAAGAGAGAGAGAGAGAGAGAGAGAGAAGAGACGAGAGGACAAAAAGGTAGAAGGCGAGATCCGGCGAGGCGCACCTTTGTTACGCTACGACGGTAAAATCGTCGGAGGAGAGCGTCGCGACTAATCACGCGACGAGAGGTACCGTCTTGGGTGGTTCGGGTGGGTCGAATTCTCCAAGCTGTTCTATGTAATGAGCCTCGGCTTTGAGCGCGTTGATTTCCCAGGGCATTCGTGACTCCATGGCGACCGGCTGAATGCCCAGATCCTCGAGAGCGGGCACTCCTTTCGCCACCCTGTCGCTCGTGTGTTCCTACAAAATTGAGGCAAGGTCGATGAGCGACGCGCGATACACGCCTCTGGCTTCCTCTTACCTTTTCCAGACCTTCCCGGTGCATCATGGCAAAGGGATAAGCGGTGCTGCAAGCTTCCAAAATGCGAACCTTGGTTCGAAATAAGGGCGTACGCTTCAGTTCCCGTCTACGGTGACCCCACTCTACGGATTCGCGTCTTTGCAATCTGGCGATCCAATCGACCAGCTCGGATAGTTTGTAACGCTTGGGCCTGAAAGCGAGCCCCGATAACGAGAGCGAGAGAGAGATCCGGAAGAGGCGTCGGGACGGAGAAGAGGGCGGAAAGTTTGCTCACCCGACGAATTGATACGTCCGACCGGCCGTCTTGGGATCTTTGACGATAGCGGTTATTCCAGCGGCGACGTCTCCCACCCATATCGGCTGCTTCTCCGTCTTTTCTCCCTTCTCCCAGAGCGGAATACCTCTGGAACAGCCGGCGCGGTTAACGAGAGATATCGAAAGCGGGAAGAGAAATCATCGGGCTCACCTAAAGTGACGTCGCCAATGCTGCGTGTAGACGTTGACGAAGGAGCGATCCTCCTGGCCGTACATGTCCGACGGCCTGACTATCGTCGCTTCGGGAAACTCTCGGAGAACCGCCCGCTCGCCTTCCCACTTTGACTTGAAGTACGCGGAACCCTCTTTCAGTATAACCGGCTGTAAGGAGAGGAAATTTTCACTCGACGAGACGCTCCGCCGCTAAACAACGAGGGAGACTGACCGTAGGATTCTCCGAAGCGTTGAGACACGACGCGTGAACGAATCGCTCCACGCCGGCGCGTTTGCAGAGTCTGGCCAGGGTCGCGGCGCCCTCCGCGTTAACATGCCGGTACTTGTAGTTGCGCGTTTCGAATTGGCATCCTATCAGATTGACCACGACGTCCGAATACTTGACGCACCTCAGAATTGATTCTTCGTCGCGCAACTCGAAAGGGTGAAAAAGAATTTGACCCAAATCTCCGCACAGCTTGAGCCTCAGACTGTTGTAGGGATCTCCTCTGTACGGTAGAATCATCTGCAACGATTTTCTCCTTTATTTCGTATCGACGAGAGCACAGGGGCCTGTCGGCGCCGCTAACCTGCGTTCCGATCTTGCCGAGACGATTGCACACATAATTTCCAAGAAAGCCCGTATTGCCAAAGACGGTGCACACCGTCCCCGAGAAGGAACTCCGTCCACCGGTTCCTCTCTTCAAGCCGGTGATGCTGGGAGCTTTGATGATACGCGGTGGCAGCGGCGGCGGCGGCGGCGGCAGCCCCGACGACGACGACACATCCGTCGAGTAGTAGATCCTCGACGAAGGCAACGCGGCAGCCGCCCCGAGGCTGCTACGGTGCAACTCGTTTCTCTCTGAAGCGAGATTCGCATTATATAATTTGACGAGTAACCTCAAACGACGAGAGAAAAATATCGCTCGCGTACGCGGCGCTTCTTACGAGTAATTCGGAAACATTTCGAGGAAAATATCCAAAAAGGCCGCAATGTAATGGCCATTACGGTTGTTTATTTGTTAAGCCGCTTTTCAAAATACGGACACGCAAGCCGCTCCGATAAAGAAGAGGTTGACCGCGGCAACGGAGCGACACGGCAACCTTCCCCGAGAAAAGCCTCTACTCGCGCGTCTGCGCACTCGAGAAATATATTTTCACAGCTGCGATGAGCGAATTACGGAGCGCGGGAATTACGAAGGACAAAGAAAGGCGTGAAAAGAAAATCCTTTTTCGCAAAAGGTAAAAATCCCTGACGTTGATGAAACGAGAAAGCAAGGATACCAGGCCAACTCTCGCCGCAACATTTGTCAACCAACGGAGCCCCATAAACGTATTAATTAATAATATGTATATATTTGATGACTTTTTATTGTCTCTCCGTGGACGATACGCGAGCGTCCCTTTCGTAATAATAATATAATAATAGCGATACAACGATACGTCGATACACGCGAGTCATCGCGAGAGAGGTGATTACGGTTACGTATGCATGTTTCGTTATTTGTTACGTCGCGTCGTGCGCGGCTAATTGTTTTCTTCTCCCTATACAGGTAGCCGCGCGCGCGCGAAAATGCGGCAATAACAAGCACCCGTCGCCCGCGCTCCCACTCTTCCTCTCGCGCACACACGTATCGTATTCCGGTGTGCATATATATATATATACACGCACGTGTGTGTTTTGTGTGTGTGTGTGCGCGCGAGCACGCGTCTATAAACACGCGCATCGGTAATTTTTCTTTCTTCGTAATTGGTCAAGCATCGTTCGAACGAACGAGATCGTGTCGATAAGTATTGAAGCTACACGTAGAGGAGCTAACGTGTACTTGGCTGAACCGAGTCTAACGCTAGTGTGCGCTTTTCACGTTCCACGCTCGCCGCTGCTCACTACTTTTTTTATAATTTACATATTTACACGAAAGACGCGATCAACGTCCGAGTTTCGTTTGTTTTTCATTCGTTTC